>CM072513.1:37310839-37753339 GCA_036898135.1 Oncomelania hupensis
AAATTAAAACATCAAGAAATTGTGCAAAACTCATGCTCTGTGAGGGCAGCCTCGGGAAAGAAGCTGGGTCTAAACCGACTGGTTCTAGCGTTTAATGCTCTGAAGCGTTTGCCTGACGGTAGGAGTTCTAATAGGTGGTTGGCTGGATGAAACGGATCGCCAATGATGTTGCTCGCCCTTCTAACCAAGGATAATAGTGGTGGTGGTGGTGATAATATCCTTATTGTAATGATGTCGACAAATGCGATGGCGATGGTAATGATGATGATGGATGACTGATTCATTGATGATGAGGAGGAGGAGAAGGATTATGATGATGATGATGATGATGATGATGATGATGAAGGTGATGACGATGATGGCGGCGATGATTAATTGAGGAAAGTGATGTTAGTAAAAGAGGTGGAGGTAGTTGTGGTAGTGGTGGTATTGTTATTGTTTATGGTGATGATTGCGGCGAAGGTGATGGTTGTTATGATGATAGTGCGGTGGCGATAACGTTGAGGATGAGAATAAGGAATACGAAAAGGAAGACAGCCATGTGTTAGCCAAGATTGCAATGATGAATTTGTTTGTGTAATGATACAGGCTTCATTATCATAAACGCAGCGAATACGCCTTACATTACAAGGGCCCCTTACCAGGCTTGATGATGACGCCCATCAGAAGACCGACGATGGCGCCGATGACGTTAGTGGTGACGATGTAGGCTAGACACACCGCACTGACACGGCCATTCTCTTTGGGCTGAAGACCTGATGACCCTGTAGAGTTTTACACCCAAACTCCACTGTTAAAACAGCTTGAAAGGAGAACAACAGCTGTTTAAATGTCACCCGATAGACTCCAACTTTTAATAAAGTTTTGGGCAGAGCAGCTGTAGTGTACAGTTGAACATTTTCTGCAAATTCTACTTTTTTGTGGTGCCTTGTGGCAGCAACGGCCCATACGCGGCCAGTGTGTGAATACATTTAGCCTACTCGCATGAAGATGAGTTTTTTCCCGCAAAGATTTCATCCAGGCATCTTCTCACGTTGCTGGAAATCTATGACGGCCTACTAGCGCCAAAACCGAGAGTTACCATTATCACGAGATGATTTAAATTAACGCGTGTTCTGTGTAAGTTACAAAGATACCGGTAATCCACAGTATTAATTAATAATTGTCAGCATTTGCCACGCCTTCCTAGCGCCAAAACCTGATAATTACAAATATCAAGAGATAATTACAAATATCATATGAAAATTACAATTATCAAGAGATAATTACAATTATCATTGAAAAATTACAAATATCTTCGCGTGATCATGTTTAATTTTTAGTTTTGTCTCTAGCAGTCCGTCTGGAAATGGGCCAAAACCGAAAATTGTAAATTTCACTTGATAATTACAATTTTTACGTGTTAATGGAAATAATTTTGGTCGTTGATATTTGTAATTATCACATGATATTTATAATTATCAGGTTTTGGCGCTAGTAGGCCGTCATAATGTACATTACACAAAACACGTGTTAATTACTATTATCACTGATATCTGTAAATGCACGTTTTGGCGCTAGTAAGCCGCCTTAGTCAGAATTAAGCATGATTACGTAAAAATTATAATTATGACGTGAAAATTGTAATTATTATGTGATAATTACAATTTTCGGTTTTGGCGCATTTCCAGGCGGATTGCTAGAGCCAAAACTGAAAACTAAACATGATAACGCGAAGATATTTATAACTTTTGAATAATAATTGCAATTATCCCTTAATAATAGTAATTATCCGATGATATTTGTAATTATCACATGATAATTATTTGTAATTATTAGGTTTTGGCGCTAGTAGGCCGTCATAGAAATCAGTCAAATGATCGTCAGCAAGCCCAGCTGATACGTCGACGAGATGAGAACACGGCGAAATGGACATCTTTATCTATGGCGCATATACTCCACAAACGTAAAACTACTGCATGGCAGCCGAAAATGATAACTATTTCCTATCGTTAGTTTACTCTCCCGAGGAGAGAGAAGGTTTGTGTCCAAGATGCCATTATTAAAACTTCATTTGCATTTCTTGAGGCGAGACAACTTCTTTCCTAAAAGGAGTTGCCTCCCTGTAACAAACATTGTCAATAGTAAAGATGCAATCAGAGAAAAAGCCAGGGTTAGCTGACCAGATATGATGGTGCACACAACCAGAGGCAGGACAGCAGCTGTCAACATCCTCATAAACAGTTCTCCAAGCATCCCTGTAACAACAACCATACTCGGGATAATAATAATAATTATAGTCTACTCGGTATAATCTTAATAATTATACTCGGTATAATCTTAATAATTCTCAATAATTGTTCTTACATAGCGCTTTTCCAGCTCAAGGAGCCGCTCAAGGCGCTGTCCCAGAACAGGATCTAGCTCAAGTCGCCCAAGGGTGCCCCCTTGCTGCTTGTAGCCACAGGCGCATTAACCAAGAACAATGGTCCCTCGGCAAAAATTGTGTGGATCCACGATAGCGAACGGGTAGCGCAGTAGTACGTATCATAGGGTGGTGACCGGTATCCACCCCCTGTATCGTGTCCCCTTTTCATGACTGGTTTTGTCTTTTTATCTCGATTTTAGTTACGTGCTATTACTAGTTGTGATGCTGGGCTATGTGTAGTTGTGACTTCTGTCACACCACGCCCATATGTATGCGCAGTATGAGCGCTATATTACCTCGCTGATTTTTAACTGATCTTAACGATTTAGTATTAGTAAGTTTGTACGGGGCATAAAGGTGAGAGATTAGTGTCCCTCAATGCCCTAAAATCTCAATAAGCAGTATCAGCGCGTTTAAATTTGTATGGTTTTAGTTTGATGGATGATTCTTTTTTTTTTTGAAAATACTTACCACTTTTTTATACTGGTCCTGAATTTTATCATGTGATTATATTCATGTCCCATATATGCGCAAGTGTCCAGAGACTGTAATCTAATATACGATACGATACGTTTCATAAATATAGCGCAATCCCTCCGCTATCGGGGATCCACAAAATTCTTGCCGAGGGTCATTCTCCTTGGTTAATGCGCATGCTTTGCAGGACACAGCCTAGCGCCACTGATAAATGACAAAGCCCACGATTTACACATGGTTTAGGATTTGGATTGAATTAAGACCACTGGATTGGAATGGATAGACAATCAAATTAAATTAGGTTGGATTGGTTACTATGGTTTTTACCCTTATGATTATGTCCAATATAATGTAGTAATCCAGTATAATCCTCGTCTAATCCAAAAATCTAGTCAATTGAGTTCTATGGTCTATCATATCCAGTCCAGTTCTACTGTTTGCGAACCCCACTGTCTAACAATGGTTAGACAGTGGGGTTGGCAAACAGTAGAACTGGACTGGATATGATAGACCATAAAACTCAATTGACTAGATTTTTGGGTTATACTGGATTACTACATTAGATTTGACATATCATAAGGGTACAAACCAAAAGATAGTCCATATAATCAGACAGACCATTGCACTAAACTGGATTGAACTCGTAAGGAAAAAGCATTGGCTTGGATAGCCCATTGAATTGGATTGGATAAATGACTAAATCGGATTGGATAGATCACTGAAATGAATTTGATAGGACTGGTTAAACCTTTGGATAAGACTGAACTGCAATGGATTGACTGGACAATGCTACTGAATAGATGATTTGTTTTGGATTGGGCAGGCCAGTTAAATTGAATAGCAATGCGTACCTTTGTAACCAGGTTCCTACAGATAAGCATAGATCACTCACCAACCCACATCACTGTTTCTCTGGATGCATGGAGGTAGTACAGTGCAAAACCCACACCAAAGCCCACCACCACCCCGATTAAAGAGGTGACGAGGAGACAGCCATCCCATGCCAGAAAGCGACGACAGCTGCCTTTGGACCTATCATCACCATCACCATCTTCATCTTCATCATCATCATCATCATCATCATCATCATCATCATCATCATCATCATCATCATCATCATCATCATAATCATCATTATCAACACCATTAGCATCATCATCATCATCAACGTCGCCGTGGTCGTCAACATCATCATTGTCGTCGTCGTAGTTAATCGTTTCGTCGTCATCGTTATCTTCATCAGCTGTCTTTGGACCTATTATCACCATCCTCCTCCTCCTCCTCCTCCTCTTCCTCCTCCTCCTCCTCATCATCATCATCATCATCATCGTCGTCGTCGTCATCGTCATTGTCGTCGTTATTCGTGGTCGTCGTCCTCGTTATCTGTATCAACATTCTCAACATCTTCTTCTTCTACATCATCATCATCTTCTTCTTCTTCTTCTTCTTCTTCTCCTTCTTCTTCTTCTTCTTCTTCGTCTTCTTCTTCTTCTTCTTCTTCTTCTTCTTCTTCTTCTTCTTCTTCTTCTTCTTCTTCTTCTAACTCTTCTTCTAACTCTTCTTCTAAATCTTCTTCTTCTTCTTCTAAATCCTCATCTTAATTGTCGTCGTGCTATCATCATCATCATCATCATCATCATCATCATCATCATCATCATCATCATCATCATCATCATCATCATCATCATCACCACCATCATCATCATCATCATCATCATCACCATCATCATGATCATCATCATCATCATCATCATCATCATCAGGCGGCAGGGATAGCTCAGTCGTCAGAGCGCTCGACTTGTGTACGTGCGTCTCGGGCGACGTGGGTTCGAATCCTGACTTCAGCAAACTATTTTGTGATTGCTGGATAGTAGTGGCCAGCGCTTTGAGAAGCTCTCTGAGCTTGTAAGTGCGCTATATAAGAGTAATCTCTTTCTTTCTTTCTTTCTTTTATCATCAACATCATGCTTCAAGGTAATTTTGCCTGACTACAAATATAACTTACAAATTAATTGTTCCGCATTCGTTTATATTTTTGCACTATAATTGGATTTAGTGGTTTTTAAGAAGCTATTAACCTAGTTTTAATTCATTTTAAATAATGAACACACAAGTCTTTTTTTTTAATTCATGGTACATTAAAATAATTATGATGATTATTTAAAGGCATGTGCAGTAACACCCGATGTTTTAAAACCATAGTAATACTGTTTTAATAATAATGAACAAAGCACCGTCTTTACTCTAAACGGTCCTGCTGGTAATAATAAAAATAATAATAATAATAATAATAATAATAATAATAATAATAATAATAATAATAATAATAATAATAATAATAACAATAACAATAACAATAACAATAATGCCACGATGTATATAACGCGCATAACTCACGGCACATGACGATTCATAGCACCTTTCACACACACACGCACACACACACACGCACACACACTCACACACATCCACACGCGCGCGCACCACAACACACACACAAATAGGCAATTATATGCATATTACATTAAAGAAGAATAAAAAAAAATCAGCATACGCCACAATTGGCAAGTGAAGCTGGTAGGAAGATTAATTTGGCGTAAAGAAAGAAGTCGGTTTCTGCGCATATTACGGCAAAGTAGTCTGCGCTATGGCCTATATTAAGCCTATATTATATACTATATAAAACAAACCTGAGGGTTAATTTAAAAAAAAACTAACCTGAGGGAAATATTTTCTTCCAGATCTACAGTCATTTTGTTATAACACAATGGAGCACAATAATCACGGACACCTTCTGACCAAGTTTTGTGCTTTTTACCTTGAGACATATTCTTCCTGGTTAATCTCCCTTCTAAAGAAAGAAGAGTGTAAGTCTAGGTCTACATGTGTCATCGCAAAATAGGGATGATTAAACTGGGGAATGGCCTCTTCCACGTTGACATATGTAAACTGAGCCTTTAAACACTTTTCAACAGCGCTGGAGGCGTCGTTCATCGTTGACCATCCCACTGATAGGCTTTCAATGCCCATACAAATACACGTTACACCACTTTGCCTTCCATCAATGATGCTCTTAAACACACGAGGTTTGTATTCATGCACGGCTACCCCACAGAGTTAAAGAAGCTGATCAACGTGCGTCCCCACCATTCCTACCAACGCCCGATTGAGGATGCATGGAACGTCGCCCTAACTCCGCGCCTCCACTCTGATAATGGTCCTGGGGGACATTTCTTGTTGAACAACGCTAAATAATACTGCACACAATAGTCATACCCTGAAAAACATAATTCTTTCTAATTAAGAAACAGTGAAGGTGAGATCTCTGTGAGAGTACATGTACATGGGTATGCGTATAAGGGTTTATGTGTGTGTGTGTGTGTGTGTGTGGGTGTGTGTGTAGGTGTCACGTGGGGTTTATGGGCTCTGCACAATGGAATTATGGACCTTCACGTTTATTCGGTGGGAACTGCTAGTAAGTCACCCTATGAATTACTTTAATAAATTTATTTGTTTAGCTCGTTCTGTGTTAAGGTTGGGGTACAGAAATAGATAGAAAAATGGTAAAAGAATACTGTCACACTAGCTTTCACACGGCTATGAATCATATGTAGTCCAGCCACTTGATAACAGTTAAAATCACACATTTATTTCTTCTACTCTATACAAGATTCTCTAAGTACTAATCTACTTTAAAACGTCTCTTTCAATGCAAATAGTTCGATCGCTGATAGTCTAGGCAGCTGTTATATCTTCCTCGGGCACTTGCTATAATATTTCATGTAGATTTGGACTACTGTGGTCCGTTTTACAGTTTCTGAAGAGTTGGACGACTGTGGTCCTGTTATGATCAGTTTAAGTGCACCTTCGCCTTATGCACTTAACTCATGTGTGGGGTGTTCGAAGTCCTTCTGTGAGGTAGCTTCTGGTCCACCTGTGTCGTTGTGTAGTTGGGTTCCCTTGCCACGCTGTGGGGTCTGACAGGGTGTGTTTCAAGGTAGCTCTTTCCGACTTGTGCGGTAGAGTCTCCTCAACCAACTAGTCGTTTCTGTGGAGTGGGGTGCACAGGATAGCTCGGGATAGCTCGGGATAGCTCGGGATAGCTCGCCTGCTCGTCTGTAATATAAGAGACGAAATTCTGCACAACCCTGAATAATCGGTTTGTGCAGAGCGTCTCACTGAAAGCCAAGTAGCCCTCAGTGATAGCTCCACATCTCTATACATAAGCGACGAACATTCTGCTACTTCCGGGTTCCACTGGAATCTCACTCTAAATTCCTATACATACATAAATATAAATCGTGTCTAACTATACACATACAGAATTAATAATAATATAAACATTCAGTGGTACAGCCACTGGTCTGCAAACATACATATAAGTTAAACAACAGTGGTTCCGTACGGGATACAACATGGCGGCGCAACCGGTCGTGTTTCGCCTCGTGCTCGGCTCTTCCACGTGGTCCCGCAAATTCGGATTAACAATTCACATTTATGCATAGCAAATTCCACAAACATAATTTCAACAATAATACAAATATATCACGATGAAACAGAAGGGTGTTCATTTACCTGTTTGACAAGTTCAGGCCCGTGATGGCTTGAGAGAATTCTAAGATTCCTAAGTCCTGCTTCCTGGTCTATGAGTGTAGAGATTTCTCTAGCTGTGGAGATGTTGCCTCTACCTCGTCTCACACACGACTGATTCAAACTGTCTTAGGTTTTGACACAGTCAAACTGCTCTACCCACTGAGCCTGCTTCTGATTGGTTAAAACGGTCCGATTCAAAGCTCAAGTGCTGACTCACTGCGATGTGGGTCGGGCTCGCGGTGTGTGGTCTGCTGTGTAATTTAATTGCTGCTGTGTAATAGTCTAACTTCTCTACTGTTACAAATACTACACATGGCTAAATAGTCAACAAGCAGAGTTAAAACTAGCCAGTTCGTGACAGTATGTGTGTGTGTGTGTGTGTGTGTGTGTGTGTGTGTGTGTGTGTGTACCCACAAAAGCGCAGAAATGGGTAGCTGACCTTGTCTTTCTTAGTAACAAATGGGTTTATTTGCTTGGAACCCACTTTTTTCCAGGACCCCACTTTTTCTAAGTGCGCGGGAGTGCTCTTTTAGTGCATGGGAGTGCAGTTGTAGTGCATGAGAGTGTTTTAAGTACACAGGAGTGCTCTATCCGGGACGGAGAAAATACAGTCAATTTTCGGAGAAATGTTGAAGAAAAGTCGACCTATTTCGTCGCCTATAGGAGACGAACTAGGTGAACTTTTTAGACGGAAAGAGCCAATTTTGACTTAGATTCTTACATTTCTAGAAGAAGTTTGCGTTCTTTCCGTCAAAAAATCACTTTCCGATTCCTACATTATTAAATAAATCCAGTTATGATGAATTGCAAGTATGGGTGTGTGGGTGTGTGTGTGTGGGGGGTGGGGGGGTGTATGTGTGTGAGAGAGAGAGGATGTGGGGGTGGGAGATAGAAGGTTTGCTTATGAGGCAGACTCTCTCTCTCTCTCTCTCTCTCTCTCTCTCTCTCTCTCTCTCTCTCTCTCTCTCTCTCTCTCTCTCTTTCTCTTTCTCTCCCTCTCCCTCTCCTTCTTTCTCATATGCCGCACTTCACTTTCTTAGCAACTGCATTATCCTACTAAGCTTCTGGGATGAGATTCATAGCTGCAATGGAATTAAACCTCCTAAAAATGTTTATTTAATTTTAAGGGCTTCTGTGATCATGCTATCTATTGTAAAAGTTCGAAAACGAGACCTCATACTTCAAGTGATCCCAAAAAGCAAAGAGAATTTAGGCCTACCTGTTCCCGTCCTTCGGGAATGTATACACGGCCCATTCTGTCTTTTGACCGTTAGAGCAATCCGAGGCAGCACACTCCATTTCGCAGGAACGGTGGGAGCTACACAAAAATTGAAATAGATTGCCTGTTTAGAATGTGAAAAGGCGCTGCCAGTACTCGGGCAAATGGCTTAATTCGACATGCGTACAAGTATTTTTCACTTTATTATCTCAAATATGAGAAATTAAAACATGATTTGCTGATGGACTAAAACGAATCCATGTGCAATTCAATTTTAAACAATAATATACACAACATTCACTCCTTCACACGTAAGAATATAAATTACAAAAATACAAATTAAATGTTTTAAAACGAACTTTCACATTGATTACACCTTTAAGGTGCACACCCATCACGTATTACAACAGCCTATATTACAGAGGTAAATCATCATCACGCCATAGATATATAATTATATATCACAAAACATCATCTTATTTACATCAATGTGACCACATAAATTAGCCATTGCACAAACAAATTTGACAGTAGTGAGTTAAAACAAAACTTGTCATAACAAACACCATATCAACACATTAAACCAAACGTCAGAAATTATTCAATAAAAAATCTGAAAAACGAACAGAGGGTGGGTCGGTTGACACTCAGAGAGCGGAATTTCTGTAAGCAATACAGTCGTGGTTGGCATTTGTTGTGGATTGAAGCCGTGTTCAGGGTTATATGACAAATGGATGTCAAGGTATTTATATTCATCCACACGTTCAACTTTTAAACTGATACTATACAGATCCGGTAGATAGTTGGTTTCCGTCTGAAATCTATGATCATCTTAACGTTAAGATCCAGATAATAATAATAATAATAATAATAATAATAATAATAATAATAATAATAATAATAATAATAATAATAATAATAATAATAATAATAATAATAATAATAATAATAATAATAATAATTATCATCATCATCATCATCATCTTATCCTTCGTATGAGAACAATGCATTGTATCCATTTGTCAGTAGTGTATAATAAACACAAAATAGTTTTTTTTTGTGTGTGTCTCAGATATCTGTTCAAGGTTGCTTCAAATACATGTTTCTCAATAGATTTTTTTAAAAATATTTAAACGTTTATTTTACAAAGATAATACTTTTAAAGTGTATATCACCTATATTTTTGAAGCAAATTTCACTGTAGGTTCTTTTTTTGGTGCCTGTCAGTGAAAGTATTTCGTGGAAGTTCACGAACCTTGAGTTTTTCAGACCCCGAACCTAGATTCCCGATTTTTTTGTTAACAAAATTATTATTATTATTATTATTATTATTATTATTATTATTATTATTATTATTATTATTATTATTATTATTATTATTATTATTATTATTGGATACATTTCACCGGCACTGTGTAGAATTATTATTGTGTAGAACTAAAATTATTAATGGATACACTCTACTGAACTCTGGATATAATTATTATTGGATAAACTTAACTAAGCACCCTGCGTCAAATTATTATTGGATAAACTTTACCAGGGTGCCTATATTAATACGTGGGATAAGTTCAGGCATATGTACAATCCCGATACAGAGTAGCTCCCCTTAGGACGATGGTGATAATCTTTCATGTGTGAATAATCATGCACTTTTTTGTGAAGCGTTTGACCACTGTTTATCAAGCGCAGTTGGCTCAGTGGTGTACGCAATGTACTGGAATTCCAGGCGATAACATTGCAGCCTGTACAGGCAGTGCTTCAAACCCTTAATAATAATAATAATTTTTATTATTATTGTTTTTATTATAAAAGTAATAAATAAATAAAATAAACATAAAAATGAAATTGTAAAAAAATTATCCTACTCCTTCGAATGAAGGTATAAACCAAGGTCTAGCCTATGCAGAATATAAATAAAATTATGTGTCTGTGAATAATGTGTATTGTATAATTCTCTCTCTATCTCTGTCTGTCTCTCTCTCCAGCGCCTTGAGAAGCTCTCTGAGCTTGTAAGTGCGCTATATAAGAGAAATCTCTTCTTCTTCTTCTTCTCTCTCTCTCTCTGTCTCTCTCTCTCTAGAAATAGATAGTTTAATATCAGACATTACATTATTATTGCTTTAGGTCCAGCGGACTCTTCCGAGCCAAATCAGGACCGGACAACCCCCGATCCGCATAAAAGATCTGCTGAAACAACCCTAGTGGGAAAACCGAAAGCTCTCCACCAGCTAGTCACTTTACAATAAAGACATCCCAACTTATCGAACCCCCGTTTGCAAAAACAAAATAGAATACAAACATCATTATAAATATACATATAAAATGCCTACATTGCTAAATAATAACATCATATGAAGCCCTAGTGACGACCTGGCAGAAAGCGTCCAATATTCCCAAGCTAATCCAACGGACCTCATACACAAACAAGGAGTCTTGTCCCGGAAGAGTTTTCAAGAAAAAAGGTAGGAGACTGGTCTAGCGAAGAAGACGATAGTATAGCAGATTGATAGAAAAGAGCAGGAATGAGAAAGAGCAAATGAGAAAGACAGCGACAGTGGGAATTTAAAGCACTAAAGTTCCAGAAAGTGGGGATACTATTTATACTGAAACCCCCGGCACCCCAACGGGTGTTTAATTTCAGACAAGAAAGATACAGGTACAAAGCTTAGTCATTGTTTATAGGGTAAACATAACACTACATAAAAGGAGACGGGACAAATAGAACAAAGAACCAACGAACAGAAAAATCACAAATAACAAACAAATAACAGTGCCAGGTTTGTTGAAAAATGTGTTCAAATATGGACCTTATTTTATTCCATAGAAGACAAGATGTGTTCTGTGTGGATGAGTGCACGGTTGCAGTGATGAGTGGGCAAATGTAGTGCGTGAGTGTGTTGTAACCGCGCGAGGCTTTTATGACTGAAATAATAGTGCCTATTCTTTAGTCCTACTTCTTACCTGTAATATTTTTACCTGCAAGAGGCGTTCGCTCAATCAATGCATAGTTAAATTAATGTACGGATGATGTGCGTACGGATCCTATGCTTTCTGAACCTCTTATATCAGTCTGTGTCTTATTATTGTTCATTATAACTGTCTTGTTGTGTGGAGCCATAATATAATATAATGTGATGAGACTTGTACAATATTTCCATTCCTGTGGTAATAAAGATGTGTTGAATTGAATTGAATTGAGATATTTAGGCACAAAGAAATCAATCAAAAATTAACAGTAATTAAATACTACAACGTGCACAATCACAAGACCTGAACACTACAATGACAGTATCGCATATGGAATTCCCTTTGTAAAATATTTATTTGCCATAGTTTTCGGTGTTTGTTTACCACTTTCAGCTAAATAATCTTTATATAGAAGCATATTTTCTAAATAATCATTTGTTTACAAACAATGTAAGATTTCTCCAATTAATATATTTTCTCCGTAAATAATTTATTATTTACCTAAACAATACATTGTTTACGTAAATAAATAATGATATAGGGAAATAAGGCATTGTTGCTAAATAAAAAATATATTTACCTATATAATGCATTATTTAGCAGATTGTGTTATATGATGTGTTATTTAGAAATGTTTTTAACTAATTATTTGTTTACCTACATAATGCCTTATTTAGCAGAATTTGCTAAGTAAAGTATTATTTAGAAGATGTTGATAATTAATGGAGTATTAAGAATTAGGTAAACAATTCATTGTTTAGGGGATTGCAATTTTCATTATTTAAGGGATTCCAGAATTCGCTTGAACTTTTTTTTTTAAAATTTGATTTGTTTTCTATAATTAAATGCAAGGTCTTTCCAAAAGATTGTATATCCAAAATTGGAGTTGTTGGGGTTTTTTTTTCCCCAAAATAAATCACTCCGCAAATTCGAAGATAAAACGTCTGTAACCTCCTGAATACAAACGAAACGTAAAGACAGTCAGTTTTGTGCGGGAGTGTTCAATTTTTAATCATCTCGGTCAGAAGAAAAAAAAAGCGTTCTTTTTGTATTTATTCACCCAAAAACTGTGTTTCAGTTTATTCTGTTGAGTTGAATTATGTATTATTTTCAAACGGAAAGTTTCAGCTTATTCGAAACTACCAGGAATTTGCAGGTCGGACTGTCATAGAACATGGTGGAAGTCACTGACCTGTAATCTAATCAGAATACAGGTAAGTGGTGGAAGTACTCTGAAGGCCAATGCAGAAATAATAAGGGATCCCACTCTTTCCGAATTCGTTATCGTTGTAGTTTCGAATATTAGTACTCTTGCGAAAAAATTTAAAAAAAATAAAATAAAATGCAGAGTGAAATAAAGTAGTTGCCTCCTGGCAAAAGAGCGTAAAATAACGATTTTGCAAATTTCTTTATCACTACCACATAACCTCTTAGTAATACGACATATTGTTACACTCGGTTTGATGTTGGAGTTTTCTTTATCAGTATCCGATTCAGCCCCAATGCTGAATTCCTGATAAGGTGTAACTCAGATTCGTTTATCCACGCAACCCGTCCAAACAGCATACAAGTCACAAAGTCGACGTATGAAGTATTCCACTTTTATTCAGCACACACCAACAACTGCATACAATTCTCAACTCAACTCAACAACTTTCACAGCAACTCTTTCAATCACTATCAACAACTTTACTATCTCTCAACAGCAACTCGGCACACGATTAAATAACCTCTCTCTCTTCTCGAACAATTTGGTACACGGTAGAAATGACACACTGCCACCAATCGAACTAAAGATCGTCATCACTGGCTTACGTCATACACATTTCCTCTACTTCCGGGAACATTCACGACCTTCGATATCCATCGGGAAATTTCTATCGACAGTAATAAACATGCAGATCCCGAAAATTCTCCAACAATATCGACCAACGAAAATTATCGACGTTATACAAAACCTCTCCTAACAACAATGCAAACTCAAATCAAAGGTAAATAAACTCCATTATTGAATACTTTGCAAAACGAAACGATTAGATCTATCGTGCACGTTTCCGACGTACAATTCGCGTTTCAACGTAACACATATGCCTGCAAAACCCATAAATAATGAAATTGCAACCCCTAAACAATGGATTGTTTTACCTAAATAAAGCATTATCTAGCAACATCTTCTAAATATTACATTATTTATCAAATTCTGCTAAATAATGCATTATATAGACAAACAAATTATTATTTATAAACATTTCTAAATAATACATTATTTCATACAATCTGCTACATAATACATTATTTCATACAATCTGCTAAATAATGCATTATATATAGGTAAATAATTCGGTATTAATCAACTTACCTATAATTATGGTTTATTTACCTAAACAATATATTGTTTAGATAAATAGTAAGGTATTTACGGAGAAAATATATTATTTGGAGAGATCTTAAATTGCTTGTAAACAAATGATTATTTAGAAAATATGCTTCTAAACAAAAGATTATTTAGCTGAAAGTGGTGAAAATAAATATTTTACCAAAGGAATTACATAATCGCAAAAGGTTTTAACTCTACTTTGTGACCTCCAAGTCAAGGGAAATAACTGAGTCATTGTCCTCGGCTGTGTTAGTATAGATATAGAAGGACTTGTCCCTCTTATTGATATAACCACTTTGACTTTACTGAATGCACGGTGTAGAATTATTATTGGATACTTATTACAAAACCACCACAATCAGTCTACTGTTAATGTGCATCATCTGATCATATTATGATGGAAAAGCTCTCAGGGACAACCAATTAAACATGGATAGCAAGGGTCATACTAGTGCTCTCTGTTTCGCCTGGCTGTCCACAGGCATGTGGGAATGGTGTGCCCTGGACATGCCTGCAGCATTATATTTGTAAATACAATTCCACTATTTGCAATGATTGAACTGTGGATTTTCTGGAACACGAACAGCTCAGACAATAGTCGCCTCTCAATTCAGCATTGAATTATCTGTACTCTTTCGGTGGAGAGAATAAACCGAGGTCTAATTATGTACGCACGCATCCCATTGCATGGACTTAAAAGATCATGACGCTCGTGTCCTAGATGCGTGAGTGCCGGCTACACAAATGCATTCAGCATGCACTAGGGTCCTTCTCCCAAAGGTTGCAAGCGGGCGCCTCGGACGACTTGAGTAAGATGTACCATCGACCAGCGCCTTGAGCAGCTCTTGAGCAGGAAAAGCGCATACAAGAACGATTAAATAAATGAAATAAACCAAAATAAATACATTTTAAAAAGGTCAAGGAATCTATGGTCGGGATCTGAGAACCACGGGGTGAGGTGAGAGAGAGGGTGTGTGGAAGGGTTCGTGAACCTCCACCAATCTTCCAATGAAGAGAGGCCTTTATCGAGAAACCAATGCAAGCACCTGTGGTGAAACATTACATTATATGAGTATTGCTTTAGGTCCAGCGGACCTGTGGTGAAAAACTAAATCGGATGTCAAACGCGAAAATGGGTGTTTCTGACGGGTTAGAACCCCTTCAAACTTACAGCTAATTTTTGCAATTATTCAAAGACAGGACCATCAGTCTTCATTCCAAGGTAAGGCTGCTGTGCTCCATTGTCATCTCCATCTTCCTATATGCTTGCGAAACATGGACCCTCACAGGAGATCTCCAACGAAGAATACAAAGCATGGAGATGAGGTGCTACAGAAGACTTCTGGGCATTTCCTATACCCAGCACATCACCAACGACAGACCATCACACAAGCCATTGATCAACACGATGACCTGCTCACAGTGGTGAAAAAAACTGAAACTCCGATGGTATGGCCACGTCACCAGATCATCAGGTCTTGCAAAGACCATCCTATAGGGAAATTCTGGGCCGCCTCCCCTGGGGAAAGCGTAGTCGCAGCCTGTGGCGCGCCCAAACCCAACCTAACATTAGTTGTGATTTTGAAAATTTGCTGGGGGAGCAAACCGGAGTACCCGGAGAAAAACCCCGAGACGTTGCCCGAGTCGAAAGTAAATAATTTCGGAGAAACATAACGCCCCGATGCTGGATCGAACCCACACCTGTCTGGTACCATTGGTTTCTGGCCTGTGGACAAGGCAAGTTAGTTCCGCCTTAGCCCACTTGGCCACATTACTTTATATTAATATATATTACACATGCACCTATTAAACCAAATCACAAATGTTTTACACAGCAAACGCGCCATGATAATAAGTTGTCCTAAGCCATACAAGTGGCCATACATAAAATAAATGTTCACACGAATTAACCATCAATGTTTGTGAAAACAATTGCAAACCTCAACAACTCTAGTGTTGCATTGTAATCTGTGCTGACGTAAATACACACACTTGCCAAGAGCAGCATAGGGTGCTGCTTTTCAACATTGATTTAACATGCACGACTTCTCGCTAACTCACCGTAACTATACATATCATGCTTATACATTATTTATGTGACACTAATGCAACTTACAACTACTGCGACCTGAATTGCATCAAATCCTAAAAGGGATGGCCTGATGGTGCAGGGGAGTTAGTCCCGGCGGTTCCCTATGTGACTTAGTAGGTATGAGACTTTTCAGGCCCTCGAGGGTTTTCTCCGGATACTTCGGTTTCCTCCCTCCATCCAATAATGGTATTGGATGCAATCAATCTAAAACTGTTAAAAAAACCATTCGATTTCCTTTCCGTCTACTAATAGCCCACAGACAGATAAATACTCAGTGCGAGGTAAGAGACCTTGGTCATATGGTGGAGTAAGCCAACTAACATTCCTGTTTATCTAAAGGTGCGGTCTGACGTGAAGTGAAACAAAAGCAAAGCGGTAAATAAAGCAAAGCATCTGCAGCTAGAAGCAAGTGCGTTTATAATGCTTTGCTTTGTGAAGCGGTCCCACGATGAGAAGTTTTGCATAAGCAGTCTGCGTGGAAGCAATGCGCAATAAGTTGTAAATCAGTTACCTCCCTTTCCGTCAGATTGACCCTCACAGAAGAAGTCCATGAGGCCCTTTTCGGGGTTTGGTTTCTGTAATTTTGACTTCTAACATTCCATAATGCCTCGTGGCTTTGAATTAGATCGAGGAGAATAAACGTATCGTCTTGTTTCAGATTTGCTAATGGCCCAGTAGCTTTTGATGCCATCATGATCGCTGAAATGATAACAACCTCGTTTTCGTACGTCGACTCTTCTGATTGGCTGGTATTCAAATGCTTCAGCGAAGCAACGCAAAATTTTAGAGCACGCTCTACACTGAAAACATCGGTTTTGCTTCACTTCGGCGCTTAGCTGCTGTTATGCTTTAGGTCTAGTCACACGATAAACATAGTCAAAACTACGATGTTCCGTGTTTTACTGGCTGTTTTGCTTCTGTTTCGCTTCCCGTCAGACCGCACCTAGAGTCTGCTAGATGGTATCTGGAGTGACCGTTTGGAGGAGGCTAATTTAACACATGTGTGGACTTCCCTTTAGAGGACTAGTCAATTAACGTCAAGTTTTATTGAATACTCTTTGTTTATCCTGAGTTACACATTTTTGTCGTCAACATTTCTGCTGTTACAGCGCGTATATAGCTTCCAGTATTGTTATTATTATTTTTTTTTTAAATTATTACTTGCAGATTGTCGACTGCAAGCGTTACGCTGCGAGGCACTGTCATAAACTTTTTCTTTGTGAGCGTTATAAAATAATTAGCTTATCCTCAGAAGATTCCTACAAACTTGATATTAGTTTATAAAAAGTTTTTAATGTTCCAATTTCACGTATACACACATTCATCAATAGGCATTCCTTATACTATTACACAAGTTGAGACAGAGAGATAAACTTGAAACACTGAAGACGTAAAATACACAACAGTTGGAACACCACACCAATATACACTGTATGTTTGGCTAATTTTATGGTTCTCGTCTTTCTCAGGTTCAGAAAGGGCTTCCGGGCTTACCTGAACAGGGTTTTTTTTTTTTTCCGTGGGGGATTTTGGTGGGGAACCCAGTGTTAGCCCAGGTCAATGATACCTCAATTTTGTGGGCTTCCGGGCTTACGTGCACAGGTTCTTTTCGGTGGGGATTTGGGTGGTCAGCCCAGAGTTAGCCCAGGTCAATGATACCTCAATTCTGTGGTCTTTATTCTCCCAAGACTGTCCTAAAGGTCTATGTTTCTTGAAGGCTGTTTGGTTTATGTTTCTGTTTTGCCAGGTCTAAGTCCACCACCATTAAGGCTGTTAGGTTTATTTTTTTGTTTTGCCAGGTCTAAGACCACCTCCATTAAGGCTGTTAGGTTTATGTTTCTGTTTTGCCAGGTCTAAGTCCACCTCCATTAAGGCTGTTAGGTTAAGGTTTCTGTTTTGCCACGTCTAAGCACCTCCATTAAGGCTATTAGGTTTAGGTTTCTGTTTTGCCAGGTCTAAGTCCACCTCCATCCACCCCATCCCCACCCCAGGTCTATGTTCCCCCAAGACTGTATTCCCCCAGGTCTATGTTTATTCAGGATTGTGTCCCTTCAAATTCTGTCACAAACATATCCTATCATACCCTATCCCGTAACTCGAAAGTAGTTGGGGGGCACAATAGATGATCATTTAACCAGCGTACTTGTACTCCATCTTTCTGTGTCTTCCGCAACCCTCATGGCTTCGCAAATGTCCATTCTCGAATGCTGTCCTCCCACCTCTTTTTATGTCTCCCTCTTCTCTCTACTTGCACCGTGCCTTGCATGATGGTCTTTGCAAGGTCTGATGCTCTGGTGGCGTGCTCACAAACACGTTAAGGAACAAAGACGAAGAGGAATATAAAATGGAATACAAGCGGGAGGATATTGTAGCAGCAGCAGCAGCAGCAGTAGTACTACTAGTAGTAGTAGTAATAGTAGAAAGAACTTTCCTTCGTACTTAAAACATCGTCACATGCGTGTGTGTGTGTGTGGGGGGGGGGGGGGGCGTGTGTGTGTGGGTGTGTGTATGTGTGCGTGCGTGTGTGTTCTGATTCGGCATTTCATATTTTGCTTTTGCTTTATTTTTATTTATTTTTTAATTAACTAACTTATTTATTTATTTTTGCTTTGCTGTAAAGTGCTATAGTGAGAAAAGGCGCTGTGCAAATATTTAGTAGTAGTAGTAGTAGTAGTAGTAGTAGTAGTAGTAGTAGTAGTAGTAGTAGTAGTAGTAATTTTTTATATTATTATTATTATTATCATCATCATCATCATCATCATCATCATCATCATCATCATCATCATTATTATTATTATTATTATTATTATTATTATTATTATTATTATAAACCTCAGGGAACATTGGCTTGTAAAATCAGATGTTTAGAAATACTATCTATCTATCTAATTTTAATTTTTAAACAATCTTATTCACCAGATTTCACGTCACGACAATGGGCCATTCCATTGACGCGAAAGAAGACGTCATTGTTCCAATATGGCTTCTCGAAAAGTCGTGTGCAGATCTGGAGTTTGACGTCATGATCTTAATTCAGCGATGAAGAGTAATGAGTGCTGTGTGTCCGCAAACCTGGGTTAAGTTTGCGCTATTCGGTCCTCAAACCATTCGGTAAGTTGTTCGGTTAGATATGGTTCTAGATTCCTCGAAGATAAATATGTCTGTGCCGTTCTGCTTCAGTCAGATACCTTCAAACATTGACATGTGTACCACCACATGCAATGGACTATGAGTATGATGAATGTAATGGTTGAACACAGATTATAAATGGCGTCAGATAAAGTCACTCACGTATTCAAACAAAAATGTGAGAATAAATCAATGGGTTGGCTTTACCATCAATGAATGAATCATTTGTGCTTGCTATTTGTTAAATTATATCTGTCGTTTTGGTCAGCAAGCACATTGAGCAGCTCCTTGAGATATATGTGTTGTTGTTTTTTTAAACTCCTCAAACCTTTTTGTGATGTTCCCCAGGAATGTGAGTTTGTAAGGGATCCTTGGCTAAAGTTGTGCACATACTAGGCCATATGTTCAATAGAACTAGTTGCTCGAAAATTCGTGGTATGTAAGTCTCGGACCATTCGTGAATTAAGTCGTTTGTATCTATACCTATTTATTATGTTGTTGTTTTTGTTTGTTTTTTTGTTTTTTTTTTTTCGTTATTGTTTTATTTATTTATTTATTTTTTTAATATTGCAGGCCTACGTAAACGAGGGTTTTCTGCCAGATGAACCCATGAATAATGGACTTTGTAAGGATGTGACGGTAAAGCAATGTTGTTTTTGTGGGGTTATTGTTGTTGTTTTTAATGCAAAAGACTGTTTTCTATAGTTTTGGAGGGAGCTTATAGAATGGGTAAAATAATGAAACTGATTTGATATTTAAAGATTTGCGCCTTGATTCACGCGATTTTGACAGATTTGTACGCTGTGTATATCTTGCATTATTATGCAAAAAAGTCATTTATCGTACACACACGATTGATGTTTAAATTGGAATAGGGCAGGAGCATCAAACAGCATTGGGATTTTATTTAGTACACAACTCCATGCAAAATATTCTTGTTTTGTTCAATACAAGAGAACGTATACAAGTCAAGCTGACAGTCTTACATATGCATACATTCCATTGCCCGACCTTCTAAGATGCTGACGCTCATATCCTAAATGGGTGAATGCCAGATACACACAAAAAACACGCCATGTAAGCATTATTACGTCATATTCCCCCTGTCCTGGCTTTCCCTGCCCTTCGGTCGTTGCGCTTTCGCTGAGAAGGCAATCCAAAATCCAGGTGAGGGGGATGGAATGGAACAATCTTACATTTGTAGACAGGCGACGTATGATTTAAGGGAGGCAACTTTATCTGGACGTCCGCTCTCGCTCAACTGAAGAGCCGTTCCATCCACGGAGGGTGAATTTGTTAGTTAGTCGGTTGATTGGCTAACTGTTTATTTCGTAAGTGGTTGAATAAGTTAGTCGTTCAGCTGTGTCGTTTGTTTGAGTCGATTGTTGGGTTAAAAATCTGTTAATAATTGTTTGGTCTCTGCGGGCTAGAATGCGAAGAAGTAAAAGTGTTAAGTTAGGTTCAAGACCCCAACTCAGCTGTGTCGTTTTTTTAAATTCGATTGGTGGGTTAAAAATCTGTTATTAATTGTCTGGTCTGCTGGCTAGAATGTGAAGAAGTGAAAGTGTTAAGTTAGGTTCTAGGCCCCAACTCCGCCCCTCTGTCACCCTCTCTATGTCTCTGTCTGTCTTTCTGTCTGTCTTTCTGTCTGTCCGTCTGTCTGTCTATCTCTCTGTCTGTCTGTCTGCCTGTCTCTCTCTCTCTCTCTCTCTCTCTCTCTCTCTCTCTCTCTCTCTCTCTCTCTCTCTCTCTCTCTCTCTCTCTGGATGTGGATGTATTTGTGTGTCCACCTGCCTCCCACCAGCGCTCCGATCATGCCTTTCGGGGTGGAAACATTTATATCCTTTATAAAATAATTCCTTCATTGTTAGCCTATTTGGAAAGACAGGACCATCAGTCTACATTCCAAGGTAAGACTATCTCCATCTTCCTATATGCTTGCAAAACATGGACCCTCACAGCAGATTTACAACGAAGAATACAAAGCATGGAGATGAGGTGCTACAGAAGACTTCTGGGCATTTCCTATACCCAGCACATCACCAACGACGAAGTCCGACAGACCATCACACAAGCCATTGGACAACACGATGACTTGCTCACAGTGGTGAAAAAACGGAAACTCCGATGGTATGGCCTCGTCACCAGATCATCAGGCCCTGCAAAGACCATCCTGCAAGGCACGGTGCAAGGAGGCAGTAGAAGATGGAGACAGAAAAAGAGGTGGGAGGACAACAGGGAGGCACTGTGGTCTAATGGTAGTGCTTCGGCTTGCGGATCTGAAGGTCCCGGGTTCGAGCCCTGGCCGGGCCATTGTGTTGTGTCCCTGGGAAAGACTCTTTACTCCTGTTTTCCTACTCCTTCGGATGAGAGTATAAACCGAGATCTAGTCTGTATGTCGCATACTCCCCTATACTCTCAATGTGTCCGGGGACACAAATTTAATACAACATATCGCATACATTCCATCATAACGGACTTTAAAGATCCTGACGCTCATGTCCTAGACGGGTGAGTGTCGGTAACAAGAACACACCCAGCATGCACTTGGTCCTTCTCCCCTATCCCTGGCTGCCCAGGATTGTGCTCAGTTGTCCGGGCGTCAGACCATGCGCCCAAAGGCTGCGGGTGGACGTCTCGGGCGGTTTGAGTTAGATCCTGTATCGGCCAGCGCCTTGATCCTTAGGCTAATGCGCCTTACAAATGACGAACATTATTATTATTATCATTATTATTATTCGAAAATGGACTGGCTTGACACTGAGCCATGAGGGTTGCTGAGGACAGAGAAAGATGGAGTATGCTGGTTAATCTGTAGTGTCCCAATGACCTTCGAGTTACGGGATAGGATAGGATCATTGTTATATTGATTTGTTGTTAAAATATACATCATTTCAGCATTAATCAAGCCACCACCATTGCAGGTTCCGCCTAGGAGAGAGTCGCATTCCAAAGAAGATGGACACTGCAAGTTAGTGCTTTTTTTGATTACAACTAACCTTATTTCTAATTGTAATCACTTGGTTTTCTGATTCTGTGAAGAAGAAGAAAAAAAAGAGGTCTGTTGCTGTTTATTAAAACTTGTTCATAGCAACTTTTGAAAATGTGTACTTGTGAAAAAGTAGTTCTGAGCAAAAAATAAACAAAGTTATTATAACCCGATTTCCAGACTAGCAGCAGTACACTTGTTTCTCAAATCTTTCACTCTTGAGCTAGGCGATCCAATGTCTGTTGTTGATTGATTTGATCGTGTTGAAGACATCTTTTCCGTGTTATGTGTTATATAACAATTATAAGATACAATGAAAAATTAATATTATAAATAATAATAATCCAATGAAAACTTTTATTGTTTATTGGATCCTGTGTATAACTTCTTGTATGTGTGTGTGGGTGTGTGTGTGTGGGTGTGTGTGTGTGTGTGGGGGTGTGTGTGTGTGGGTGTGTGTGTGTGTGTGGGTGTCCATAATACCACTTTTGCTGTACTTTATTTGATAGAACATAAGTATATTTGGAGCCGGAGGTCAAGGTTATCTCAAGGTCAATAGCACAGAAAGATCAAAGTCGGTTTTACTTTGCATTTTAATGCCACCGTTTCATTTTGGTTTTTTTTTCTGGCCACTCATTTTCATGTTAAATTGATTGATTGATTGATTTATTGTTGCTTTAGGTCCAGCGGACTCTTCCGAGCCAAATCAGGACCGGACAACCCCCGATCCGCATAAAAAATCTGCCGAAACAACCCTAGTGGGAAAATTGAATGCCCTTCACCGGCCAGTCACTTTACAATAAAGACATCCCACGCGGGGGACGGCTGAGGGTTGACCTCAACTACGCGAACACCCCGGTTACAAAAACAAAATAGAATACAACCATCATTATAAATCATCAACAAAACACATACATATAAAATGCCTATAGTGCGAAATAATACAATCATAGGAAGCCCTAGTGACCACCCGGCAGAAAGCGTCCAACACTCCCAAGCTGATCCAACAGACCTCATACACAAACAAGGAGTCTTGTCCAGGAAGAGTTTTCAAGAAAAAAGGTAGGTCATTGATCTAGCGAAGAAGAAGAAAGTATAGCAGAGTGATAGGACAGATCAGGAATGGGAAAGAGCAAATGATGAAGACAGCGACAGTGGGAATTTAAAGCACTAAATTTCCAGAAAGTGGGGATACTATTTATACTGAAACCCCCGGCACTCCAACGGGGGGAACTGTTGCCGCAGTGAATTAGTCATGCCTACAAAGGCAAGACAGGTTTTCAACTGGGGCTTTCACTGTTCCCTTTATAGGTTAGAACAATCTACAGTGACAAGAATGCTCATGACCCCAAGGGGTTCATGTTAAATATTACGTGTTCCATATAGAACATGTGAGTCATAAGCCCTTATAGTTTCCTGTGCATTATTTGACAAAAAATTCAAGAATATTTACATTTGGAAAATTGATACCAAGTCAAAACAAACAGTAATAATTAACTGTTGATTATTAATTCGTTAATTTTCTTGGTGGATTGGGGGTTTCAACGTATCTTAACTTTCTGACATTTTTAAGATGACGTATTTGATGATGAGCAGTCAGACATGGACAATTTTAAAATATCTCTTCCATTGTGCATAAATCACATCATATAATGAGTGTTAACCTTGGCGTTAGCACTACAATGTTATCGTTAGTGCCGTTAGAGCCGTTAGAGTTTCCATTCACAGGAGATCGACTTAAAGATTCAGAAGAATGAAACGATCATAACTGGCCAGAAATGATGTGAAATAAATCTGACGTAGCAACTTTATAGCAACATGTATACAGGAATATAAATTTATGCAGCATCCTGCCACCATCTCCACACAAACAAGATGGCAAGCCTTTCCAACGTGTTTTTAGACACTCTTACACATGGCTAAAAATCAAATCAGCATTTTGAAAAGTGATACATTTTGTGGCGTTGTTGTGATTCGGATTTATTCTGAAAATATACTCAAACATGGAATAAACTATCTGCACAACCCCCCCCCTCCCCCCCCCCCAAAAAAAAAAAATCGGAATCGGGTCAGCCAATGTTGAGATAAAGTGCACAATTTTTAATAATAATTATACTTGACCTCAGCGACCTTAACTTTTGAGAAAGAACACAGGCGAGTGACACG
Organism: Oncomelania hupensis; assembly: GCA_036898135.1. Classification (NCBI taxonomy): domain Eukaryota; kingdom Metazoa; phylum Mollusca; class Gastropoda; order Littorinimorpha; family Pomatiopsidae; genus Oncomelania; species Oncomelania hupensis. The sequence goes on from CM072513.1 coordinate 37,335,259, forward strand.
AAATGACGACTGGTAAATAATGCATCTACATAATAAAAAAAAAATACACAAAAACAGGCAAATTACGAAACGTAAAATGTTCTTGACGAAACATGAAATGTCCTTGAACTCAGCCTATAGAACTTAACTGCTTATAAGTGGAATCGGTGAAGCACGAATTTAGGGGTAAGTGAGCTCACAGTTTATAAATGAATTCGAGAGTATGAAGGATGAACTGTATGCGCGGGCCTGTTCTTTTAGTAGACCTAATAATATATGCGTCGCTAGCACTTTTCATACGATTCACTTTCTTCAATAGTGGGCACTTTCCTGTTCAGTACTTTTGACAGTGTACAGAAACAGATCTTCCTTTGTCCTCATGGATTGCGAGGAACATAATGCTTATAGCACATTTTACTTTAATAAAGTATGCAGTGCCGCTCAAAGCCCGGCCACATTGACCTGTAGCACCCAGCCACACTTATGGTACGCTTATGAATTCTTATATATTTCCCTGCGTAGAACGTTAAATTTTACAAGGAGAGAAGCGAGAGTGTGACCTCACGAGATTAGAGGTCAACCTAAATTCCTCCCACACGCATGATTACACGCAAACCGATTAGTCTGCTACACACGACTTGGCGACCTAAAGGCAGTTGATTTCACTTGTTGCGTATCGATCTTAGTAAAGTCGTTTCATATTATAGTCAAATCGTGAAATTACGTTATATAGTCATGAAAACGTGAAATTGCAGCTACATAGGTTTATAAATTCGAACCGGACAGTGATAAACATATCGCCACTAAACTCCGACCCAATGCATAAGTCGTAAAACGTAAGACAAATGTGGCCACTAAATTCATAAGATGTGGCCACCCGTCAAAAGTCCGGTCAGTGAAAAAATCTCATAACCCAATGCATAAGCCGTATTGCGTAAGCCAAATGTGGCCACTACAGTACTTTACACTTGATTCATATACTAGTTTAAATCGTTCATACGTTGTGTGACTTGCCAAACCGATTACAATGGTATATATTTGTTGCATTTAGGACATCGTTGCCAATCAGTTACATTTACCAAGCCGGATCAAATTAGCAACAGTTGCAAAATACAAAGATTTCAGGCTATGCTGTTTGAATGCAGTATTCAACGGATGACAACAGTAATTTCATTTAGTATTCATCAATTATATTTACTAGTACATCGTTATATTTACCACATCTTAAACTTGTCAATTAATTTAACAGCTGTAAAACATTAAGATGTGAGTTTATGCTTTCTGTGTGAATAAATAATTCAATTACCTTATTGGCTGTGTGAATGCATAATGCAATTCTCATAAATATTGTTTATACAGATTATCGTCAATGGGCTATAAAATCAATATTTTATTAAAGTATGACAAAACGATTGATTCATCGTGTCATTGTCGGACTGCAAGCAATTCAGGCGCCGACAAGTTGAAGTGTAGACACTGGGTTTGAAAATATACGTTTAAAATGCAGATTATAGGTAAATAGAGCCTACACACTTGCTACTGAAGTATTTTCTGCATATTAGTGTCTGGGGCATGTTCTACTTATTCGTTTTTTTAAAGCGTGTTTGTTTATAATGTTTAAGCTCACTAGCATAATAATAATAATAATTATAGTAAACCAGCTTGAGCAAGCCTGCAGTCTGAAGAAAAGCAGTGGAGTGTAACAACCTGTCTAACAGTCACTCTTTCATTGAACATATCATCTTACACTAGTTTAAATGAGAGCATGGCGGTATTATCCCCTCTCCTCCATGCTCTTCCCTCCCCCTTCCACTCTCACCCCACGGTTTATAGTACTCCCTGGGGCTGTTCCCCCAGGTCTTTGTTGTCCCAGGTCTCTTTTACCCCACCTTGTTTGTGGCAGATCAGGCCTGGAGGACTAACTTATAAACTGGGGTGGGCGGTGGTGGGAAACGGACCCTAGGTGAAAATAAACCCGAAAGATTATAGACCTGGGGGAAACAGAATAAAATTAAATAAAATCAGAACTACAATAGGCAATAAATATGAAGTTAGTACAAAAGGAACTATGAAGCATAATTTTTTTTCCTTTTCTTTTTTTTTTTAAATCAAATTAATTAGCGCGCACACACCACCACCACGTTAATAGCCATCTATGGCTCCTGTGGTGTTTTCTGCCAACAACATCATCGGCAGTATCCAGATCCAGAACATGTAGACCTGGGATACTATAGACCTGAAAAACCTTCGGGTAACTTAGAACTTAGACCTGGGGAACATAGGCATGGAGGGAATCTTTGCCTTGGAGAACATCGGGCTGACCCCGGTAAAATGGCGGGGTGGAGGAAAAACTCGGGGTGGCGAGGTTTGGGGTCGTGATATAGCAAAACATTGAGTGAGAGGCTGGAGGCGGTAGTAGAGGCAGTGGTGGAGATACAGTAAGGCCAATGGATTGTGTTTGTGTGTGTGTGTGTGTGTGTGTGGGTGTGTATGTGTGTGTGGAGGGGAGGTAGAAAAATTTGAGAGGACCGTATCCGTATGTGGGTTGGCTAAAGGGATATTTTGAAGTATACACTGAGCATGCAGGGGTGTTATTTTGTCACTGATTGCGACTTACCGACAGAGAGCCCATAAAATACAATACTATAATGGTATGTTTGGGGAACAGCGTGACCTGTGAAAAGCGGTAATCGCGTATGTGAATAGAGGGGCGAGAACTGGGCGGGTTTTGCTGAAGAAAAAAAAATCACATTGCAATAAGGAAGAGAAAGGCGTTGGGTGGGGATAAAGGAAGAGTACAAGAGATGGAGAGAGTTTAAAGGCGTGCATGTGTAATGATTTTAGTGTATAAGTAGCTGCACAGATGGTGCGGTATAGACCTTTCAGAAAACTAGTAGCACAAGAAGTGATTAACCAATGTAAGCTACTGTACCATAACAAATATAGTTGGTCACTCTCTAATTCGCCAGCATCGTCTTTTGAGTAATGACTAATAGTGTGTTTTCAACTGGTTTGCGCTTCTCTTTATTGTCTTCTTAAGAAGCTGTGACTTCGTCTTATCTAGTACCTTTTTAAGAAACTGCGACGGACACTTTTGCATTTACATATATGTGAACTGAATGTTTCAGTGTAGGATATGTCAAGTGTTGGTCTTTCGTTGCCTTTTTAAAAGTCTTTTCTTAACGTTTGTTTGAACAAGTGTTTCAGTCAACGATGAGAAGTTAGTTTTGATGTTTGCCAAAGACTGAAAGAGAACCTTTTATTTGACTAAAACGGTGTTCAGATCTATGTTCTGTTTGTCGCAAGTATTAATTCAAAGAACGTAAAGGACGAATGTATCATTGTTTTTTTTTCTGCTTTTCCAGGCTGAAGAAAGTGGATTTAGGTATTAATCTATGGTACCTTGTGACATTATGAGTTATGTAGTTTGAAACGAAATTCTTGTTTTGCCTTCAGAATAAGAGCGCTTATTGCGCGCGTGTGTACGTGTGTGTTTATTTGTGTAATGATGTTGGAGGGGAGAGGGAGGAGTGTGTGTGTGTATGTGTTTAATGTGCCAGAGAGTGTTCTTGTGTATGCGTATGTTAGTCTGTGTATGCGAGTGTGCAATGTTCTTGTTGGCCATTCTTTAATTTCGAATGAAGTTAGGTGATTAGTAAATGATTATTACATGACACTGAGTGATTTCTCATTGGTTAAAGGATTGATTGACTAAAACTAAATACCATTGCGAAAATTGTAGAAAAGTTGTATGAGTTAACTACTATGGCACACTAAAGTTGCCTTAGATTTAAAGTCGACGAGTAAGAACTGTTACAAATGTCAATTTGTAATTTTTTTTTTAAAGAGGTGGAAAAAAAAACAACAACAGCAACACCTAAGTTGAGGTCAGAGGCAATATTTTGATTTTTATTCAAATCTTTATCAAGCCATGTATTAAAAACATCATATCATTTTTTTTTTAATGCAACGAATAACGAAAGGAACGTGTGAAAATTAATTTCAGGCAAGAGTAAGAACTGTTACAAACGTCAATTATATAAATGTTTGAGAATAAAATGTATAATTTTTTTAAGGAAAAAAATATAAGATGATCGTATAGCTAAAGGAACGTGTGAAAATTAATTTAGTGGCGCACTGTTTAGAATGTCGATTTAAAATCGACGCTTAAACCTTACAAGTGTCAAGTTGTAGCAAAAACTCGCCCGGAAGCAACGCACGATGATCTGATGCAATTGTACTATTTTAAACAATGTACATCGGGTGAAATCATCTACACATTTTCATCGGCACTAAGTGCCTAATTTGATTAACAATTTAGAGTTCTACGTGCATCCGAGGAAATAAAATTATACGACTTCAATACATTGCACTCGCTCCTTCAGAAAACCATGTTTGCTTACATATACAGTATTAAAAGTGAATCTGATGTCATTATTTCACATTTTAAGACTAGATAGTACGATCATAGAAGAACCCGAAATAATGAGATGCAAGCTCTCCGATAAACATTGCAGCAAATTAATCAACGTACTGATGCTGGCTGCTCAAACAAAGGAGAAGAAAAACAACTTAAAAAGTCACTGGGATCTCAGAGGACCACAGTGGCCTCAATACACAGGCGGCGGAAGCTGCTCAGGATTGGGGGGGCACACACACATTTTATTCACTGACATCAGGACCGGACCTTGGAAAAGTCGAAGGGGAGGTTACAGATTCAGCGAAGGCGCTTGAGCCTTCTAAGGGTGTCCGGGGGCATGCTCCCCCGGAATTTTTTTTTTCAAAGGATGCAAAATGGTGCAATCTGAACCTTGAAAAAGCCATTTGTGATGGTCTGGGACTTTGAGCTTTTTGAACAATTGAACTGACAAACTCTGGGGTACAAAAATTATCCTCTGCCCCTCCTTAAAAAAACAACAACACACACAAACATTTATTTATCAGCAGAGATGTTTTGTATACTATTATTATTCACTACTTTTTGTTGATCGTTAACGGTATAAAGCTTTACCTTGTAGTTTATGAACATCACCGCCCTGCTTTCATTTAATTCAGTCTTGCTGCACTAGGTTCCTCGGCATTAGTACCATTTGTGAATTGTATCTTCTGGCAAAACAGTTCACTGCCTCTTTGAAGTCAATATCAACATCCCTGTGCACTTTCAGTAAAGCAAGTCCATTGAGTCTCTGTTGCCCCATTGTAGAGCGCAGGTAGTTTTTCAGGTTGCGCAAACTGACTGTTTGAACGCTCACACTCGGCAGTAGTGACAGGCAGGGTGCAAAGGTTCTTTAGCATGATGAACAGGTTGGGATAAAAATCCCTGTCACAATGTTTCAGTGCTTCTGATGCCGTGGATGGGATGATAGCTGTCGCATTCTCAGCAGCACGTCGCCAGGTCAGACTCCCACAACATTGCCAGTGTCTTCACCCCTTCTGGAACCTGCATGAAACCATCCTGGTTGTCTATTAAAGTGCTTGGCACCAGACAGAGACCATCAACTGCTAGGCCAGCATTTTTGAACCTCGAGTCCAATTCGGTTGACAGGTGTTCCAAGAAAGGAATGGCAATGCTAATATTGAAATATACTTCTGGAGTGGCCGCAGATTGGTTGTCACGGAGAGTCTGTCGGGATGCTTGACGAGGAACAATAACACCAGTTGTCAAAGCATTTGCCATTTTGCCGACTTCACCAAACCAGGCAACGAACGCTGTGTCGACATATCTTCTAATAGAAGACATGCAGTTACTGACCTCTTTGATTTCCCAGTAGGCATCGACAACATTTGTCCTTTTCTGCAGCTTCACTGTCAAGGTTTTCCATTTCAACGACGTTTTTGGACGATTCAGCGATGGTCGTTTCAATGGATGTTCGTTACAACGAATTGTCATAATTATCAACTTAACATTTTAATTAATATTTCTAAAAAGTCGTTTTTGGTGGATTAGGGCAGTATCAAGGTGAAGGTGCTGGAAGAGGCTTGCGGCCAGAACAAGAAAATATGGCTGCATTTACTAATTTAGGCTTAGGGGTTGGGTTACTTGGTCGTTTTAACGGGAAAACGCTTTGGACGTTTCAACGGATCCCTTGAAATGGATTTCCGTTGAAATGACTATAAATAACTCTTTGTACGTTGGACCAAAAGTTACTAAAAACTGCAATGTTTTAAAAACAATTTTAAAAAAATTGAAACTCTTTGCATAAAAAAAAATCAATTTTTTTTAAATTTGGAGGGGGGGTCCAGAACCCAGGTATTCCCCTTCTTCCCCCCCCCACCCCCCCCCCACCCCCTCTGGGTCCGGCCCTGGACATTTACTCCAAATAATTTCTCCTGCGTCATCGTTGCCCGAAGGTATGTTTTTACCCGCTTTAGGGCTGAAAAACTGCGTTCAGCCGTTGCAGTTGTGGTTGGGATGGTGAAGTACAGTCTGAGAAGTTTATCCACTTCACTCAGCATCCGTCGCACAGTGTCAGAAGCTTTCAGTTCATCCGGCAGTGCTTGGAAGATGGTGATCCTAGAGTTAGCCGCCTCCTGGTGTCACCCGGTGCATGAGGGAGGATTCTTGCTGAGTTTGGAGTCTGTCCAAGTCGATGTCAGCGGAATATGTATCTTTGATTTCTTGAGGAATTTTTGGTCTCTTCCCTGCTGCTCCATCACTTAGAAGAACTTAAATTTTCCTTGGTAAGTCGAGAGCTATTTGATCAAACCGGCTCTTTAAATGTTCTTTGGTGTTGTCAATGGCCTCACAGTATTGCTGTCTGTAGTAAGCAGATGGACAAGAGTAGCTGTGACCCTGTGAGCCATCGTCCAGTCTTCGTGGAGGCTGCTTCTGTGTAGGAACGCAGGGCTCATCACACAAATTTGCAGCTTTCTTTGTGATGTCAGCAAAAAATGTCTCATAACAATCTTCATGCCGCATACTTTCCAGTGTTCTCAGACAAATGTCAGCAGCGTTTACTGCGTCATCACAAGTCGTTTGTTTTCTTTCAAGAACTGTCGCCAACTCTTCAGTCACAGCAAGGATCTCATCTTTGAATCTTTTTGCAACTCCTGACACATGACCCTGAAAATTACTCGCCCCGTCGTAGGCCTGGTCCCTACAGTTTTGCACTGGCAAGTCAAGTCTGATCAAGCAGTCCTTCAGTGCTTTGAAAATGGTCTCAGCACAGATATTGTTAACTTGGGGAAAATATTGGTTTGAACCTCCAAATAATGTTTTTTGAGGGGCTGAATATTGGGGGGAGGGGGGGGGCAAATGTATAGGTTTGCCACCCCCAATATTTTTTGGAGGGGGCCAGTGCCCCCTTTGCCCCCCCCCTCCCCCCCCCCCGCTTCCGCCGCCTGTGCAATAGCAACTATACCCCGAGGTACAACAGGCACGGAATGAATCGGCCGTGGTAAGCAACAATAGAGCAATGTAGCTTACTCGGTCCATAGACTCTCTCCGTCTATGCTCTGTCAGTGTGGTGTCATGCTCCTCTGAGTTTACTTGTGTGCACCTGTACAGTTATAGGAGACGCTGTTTAGAATGCTCGGACACAACATTTAGATTGTAAGTTTGCAAATGTCAAACATCAAACCAAAATTTTGAATATATATGTAGGCATGTAGTCATCTGTGAGCGCAATTCACATTTAATTATTTTTTAAATCGCATTTTGATCTATGGTTTAGACACACTTTAACATTAGAAATTGATTTTGCTTTCAACCACTTACTGTTCAATAGGTACATGTAAGTAATATAAGATACATGCAAGTAATAATTGTTATGCTTTCTACTTTACTTTTCTGAAGGAGCGAATGCCGTGTGAAAGAATAAAGTCGCTGTAGTCTTGTTTCATGAAGCAGCAAGTTGGGGCTTTGGTGGCTTGATTTGTGACTCACATGCGTGTAGAAATGTGAGTCTATATACTCACACCCCAACATCCTACTCATCCACCAACCCCCAAAATTCTACATTTTGCAAATCTGTAGCTGTGCGAGTCCAAAATAGGCAAAAATTATATTGAAACAATAATAATAATAATAATAATAATAATAATAATAATAATAATAATAATAATAAAAATAATAAATTAAGAAATTAATAATAATAATAAGAAGAAGAAGAAGAAGAAGAAGAAGAAGAAGAAGAAGAAGAAGAAGAAGAAGAAGAAGAAGAAGAAGAAGAGTTCTGTCTGCGTGGCCGTCAGTCTGCTGTCCGTTCGTCCGAAACTTGCAAGTGGCTTAATTATTTTTTCAGAATCTATTTCATGTATCACATCCAAACTGGGTAGAATAGTATATATCCATGAAACCTTGAAAATGATCAGTGAATGAATGATTTCACTTTAAAATCAAGGTCCCAAGGTCAGCAAATGTTAGTTGAAAATTTAAAAAAGACAAAGAAAAAAATAAGACAGATGTTCACAAAATTGAACTTTTCCCCCGAAGCTATTCATATTAAACTTGTGTCTCATTAATATCTATCATGCATCAAAGCATCACAACACATGCCACGAAAAGTTAGTCAACCTTGCTCCAAGGTCAAGGTCACTGGAGCATGTGAGCCATTTGGGCTTTGCCCTTCTAGTTATACCCTGTTTTCGGCCAGCACCTTGAGCAGCTTTTTGAGTAGGTAAAGCGCTATATCAAAAGAAATCCATTTCATTTTTCGAGGGTATACATGATGGCGCTGAACCTCGAGTTGATTTCGTCAGAGATCTGTAAACGTACAATATAGTAGATTTTCATCATTTATTATTAATCGCACGACAGTTGCTAACACTGGATAAGATAGGCCTATATTAAAACCCACTTAGGCCTATAATTTTAAACTTCAAAATTTAAACAGTCACACTTTTTTTTTCTTCTAATGATTCTGCAGCTAGAGCAGAAAGGTGGACCTTTGAACTATGCTCATGTACTTAACTGGTCACATTGACCTATAAAATTCCATCTGTTAAAGGAAATGCTTTTTGACAGTTCCGTCACCAGGCGTGTTATCTATTAAATATTATAATGGGCGTTTGTATAACTGTATAAAATACAGTCACGTCACGTGCATACTGCTAATGATTGCCAGTCAGATTTCCGATTAAGGACTTTTGTGTGTGTGTGTGCTTCTTGGGTTGAGCAGCCACATTCAATACGTTACTGCTGTAGGTTATTTTGTATGCTGTGAGAGTTGTTTATTATTATTATTATTATTATTATTATTATTATTATTATTATTATTATTATTATTATTATTATTATTATTATTATTAATTTTATTGTTGTTGTTGTTGTTGTTATTATTATTATTATTATTATTATTATTATTATTATTATTATTATGAGGTGTCTTTATATGTCGGTGATGTATCATTAGAAGTGTATTATTATATGTGTGTCATTTAAGAGCTTTATACTATTATATGATATGCCATTAGAGGTTGGATTATTATATGACGGCTATTAAAAGTTTACACTTGTGAGAAGTAGACAGTTGTAGCCACTTTTGAACAGTTGTGTGTGTGTGTGGGGGGGGGGGGTGTGGGTGCGTGTATTTGTGTGTGTGTGTGTGTGTGAGAGAGAGAGAGAGAGAGAGAGAGAGAGAGAGAGAGAGAGCAACAAACAACAACAAGGTTTTATTGCGGGAATATTCAAAAAGAATCATTTCGTTGCCACCTTTATTATTCTGTGTTTTAACTAGTCGTAATTTATTCGCGTGCACGTTTTAGTATTGTTATCAATGTTCATTTTCCTTGTGGAAAGACCCAGTCGATCTGTAGTTGGATAGCGTCGTTGTGGACTGTTTGTCACACGCATAAGTGATTGTGCGCGCTTTTGCAATAAGAAAAAGTAGTAGGCAGTGAAGATCTAACGCATGGGTCCACTTATCTGTTGTCGTTGTGTAAACTTGAGAGTAGCCCTGCATTACGAGTTGCATACATTATTTAATTATGAATGTAGTTATTGTGACTTTCCTTATGATTGCAGTTATGATACTTGACAAAGACGGCTAGGTTAGTAGAGTGTTTAGGTAAAAGCGAGTATAGCATGCAAGCGTACTACATATTATCTCGGTTTGAGCCTAGTTTAGAAGAAAAGCGCGAATTTGGCCTCCAATTATTATTATTATTATTATTATTATTATTATTATTATTATTATTATTATTATTATTATTATTATTATTATTATTATTATTATTATTATTATTGTTGTTGTTGTTGTTGTTGTTGTTGTTATTATTATTACATGCTACAGGTCCTTGATAATGAAAGAAAAGAAAAAGCCTACAATAGCAGTTCGGATGGTTCCGGGTGAAAGAAACTCCATATCTAAGAATTAGCATTCAAGTCGGCTGTAACCCGATTTATCCGAATACAATCTGTAAGTTTAGACTGTTCAATAGGCTTAATCGCTAAAGAGTCATCGAGTTTTTACACGAGTGACAGTCGCGTGTACGAGAGAGTGTTTGTGTGTGTGAGTGTGTGTTTGTGCGTGTGTGTGTGTGTGTTTGCAGAAGAGCACTGATGCATGAAGCGGTTGTAAACACCATTTTGGTGCCTGTGTACATAGAACACTATGATGATAATCTAAAGAGTTAGTGAGGGAAGGAGGAGAATAAAAAACACATATAAAACACAAGTAAGCACACAATCCTGATGCAGTTTATCAAGGATGAAAGAGGCAGAGGACTTAAATATAGAATTGAGGATTTAATATAGAATTATGAAGAGATAACAATAAATTTAGAAGAAAAAAAAAAGCCCACCTCTGTAAGTGTTTTATTAAAATCTTGATCCAGAAAACCAATATAGAATGATGGCTGCAACTGATGTGTTATTTACGTTATTCGTTCAGGCGGAATGAGTGAAGAGGCATGTAAACTGCTTCATCGGTGAAAAAAGTTTATGCCCGAAGCACACTTGTCGAACTTGTCCGAATATGGATAGAAGCCATCTTACATGATAAAACACACTTGTAAATAAGTATAAACTCCGTAAAGAGTAAAGGGTCATAGGATGTTTTTTTAGAACGTCGGGTTATGTATCAGTAACAAGAGGGTTTATGAAGTACTACTTTAGTTTAGCTGCCATGAACATGTATTGTTGGTTTTTATTAAAATAAAAATTAATAATAATTTTAAAAAAAAAAGTTTAAGCTCCAAAACAAAATAAAATTGTTTGCTGTAGTTTGACTTGTCTGAAGTGCAGTAGAGTTACGCCGGAAGAGTTTTTGATTTTCGAAAAAGGGTTTGTGAAAGGTTGTGAACAATTTTTGAATTTTGAAAGCATTTCTGTTTACGGAACTCTGTGGGACATAAGCATAGGCCACTGTAATGTTTCAGAGTCCATCAGATTTTAATGATATCAGGCTTGTCTTTGACACCCTGCGCACGGCACCTACGGCGCCGAAAGGGATTTATTTATTTATTTAGTTATTTATATAATCGTTTTTAATTAACCACTTTTCCAGCTGAAGAGCTGATCATTATTGAAATTTGTGTGCCACAATTTCAAACTCGTTTGTCCCAGGTTTAGTAACTGACTTCTTGTCTATTCATCGCGGTACAGGACTTCTTCTTCTTCTTCTTCTTCTTCTTCTTCTTCTTCTTCTTCTTCTTGGGGTTAATGAGAAACATAGTCATTTTGGTGGGTTTTTTTTTCCTCCATCCCCTCCACCGCTCTCCCCCTCCCCATTTTACTATCACTCGAATGATCGATTACAGGAAAATAATTGTGTAGCGTTGTCGTGGATCAGGAAAACACATTTCCACAGAAAGAACGTGCGCAAACACACGCACACACAGACGCACGCACACGCGAGCCCACATCAGGTTCTTTATTGATAGATGGCAGGCCTCTCGGGCTAGTTAGCCACCTGTTGCAATAACCGCTGACAGATTATGACGCTCAAAACCTTAAGTAGGCCTGAGAGACGCGAGGATATGTAAAAGTCTCTTGAGTTCTGTAGTGAAGTGCAGTTACAAATTGTGACTTTAACATTCAACTAGCGATAACCAACCTACTAGCGGTCTTTTCATAGGCCTTTACTTGAAAAAATAGCGGAGGTGAAAAGCCCGTAGCAGTTATCGCTTTCTGTCGTGGGTTAGATCTATTTAGTTTACTTCTCTTTGTTTATATTTCAGTTATCTTTCTCTTGGCTGTAATGGCCTGTCTTAATTTGAAGATTCGTGGAGGTTCAAAAACATTTTTTTAGGTTCTCAGATCCCGAACGTAGGTTCCTAAACCTATTTTGGCCAAAAGGTTCGGCAACCTAGGTTCGGGATTTGATAACCTCGAAAAAAATGGTTTTGAACCTCCACGAATATTGCAATTAAAGCAGGACATAAGTGAGCTCTTTTAAACTAGATATAGTGTCGAGTCAAAATGTTCCCGATAAGCGTATTAAAAATAAATCTGCAGCTTCTTTTGACCGTCGCTGGGGCTTGACGGAAATTATTCCGAACAAAAACACAAAACCTCGTGTATTGTACATCGTAGACTAGTTAGCTGAGTGTAGGCGCTATGTTTGGATCACAGGCGCTTGTATCAGGACACGCGAGCGCCTATGCTTGTGACGCGTCACAGGCATAGGCGCTCGCGTGTCCAGATACAAGCGCCTGTGGTTTGGATGACCTCCTGAAGCGTGCGGGAGAGGTGGTATCTTTCGTATTAGTACAGCCGCGCCTGCATGGGTGCCGGTTCACTGTCATGAACTACCACGATGATGTTTTGCAGGGCAGCTAATTCATGTACTTATTATAGCAGTCGTTGCACGGTCGGAAACGACGTTTTGAATCACAGCACAAACCACACACACACACACACACACACACACACACACACACACACACACACACACACGCGTACAACTGTATAAGCAGGCATTCATCTGTATAGTGAATTGAATATTTTTGAAGTGTTTTCGCATTCTGATCAAAGGTTCAGACTCACTTTAAGTTTAGTCATAAAATTAGTCAGAACATGTGCATATGTAGCCGGCAATATATATGGCAGATATCATTTTCGTCTCAGCGTTTTAGTCGACAAGTGCGAAAGTAAAAACACATGTTAACTTATATGGTTGAAGTATAAAGTTTGCCCACAGTCTTTATATTCTTGACATTACAACGAAAGAACAAATAACTTTCAACATTTGTTATTTGTTACATAGCAACCACTTCGGTCTACACAATCTTCATCGTGAAAGTTACCTTTTACCAGTCTGTATAATCATAATTATTATAACGTGTGATCGGTGATGTAATGCACAATGGCTTTTGAGAAGACTGAGAAGGTGGAGATACACAACGAAGAAAGGGTCAGTTTCCTCAACAATAATAACAACAACAACAATTGTGACAACGACGATGGATGTGATGAACTTGTCAAGAAAAGCGATCAAAATGATGGGATCACATTGATCAACCATCACAGTCATCCAGATTATTCCAAGAACTCCAAGCACGCCAGACAGCGCTCTGCCGTTGACAATAACAGAAGAAAAGAACCTATATCCAGAGAAGCCCGCATCGCCAGAGATGACTCGAGCGTTAGTGTAAAAGATGAAAAGGAGGTGAGAGCGGCTGGTGATGATGACGGTGATGATGATGTTGACGGCGACAGACGTGCAGATTTTAAAAGGCACAAGCAGGAATTTGGAAAGGCTTCGATTGGGGGTGCTGATGCAACTTCTGTGTTGAAAAGTGCAGTCTCATATCATGATGGAGATGATTTTGACGATGATATACATTCATTACATTTGAAAGGACGCGAACCTAAATCTAGAAAAACTCCGACGGACAACAGTGATACCATCCTAGAAAATGAAAAGAAGACTGGCGATGACGATGATGGCGCCGATGACAGGCATTCGAAAAAGCAATCTGAATGTGAATCGAGGAAATCTCTCATTGACCATGATGATAAAACAAACAGTGCGCTGATTGACAGTGGCGACCTAATTGAAGTTGTGAATGCCGAACATAACTCTGCCGCTGATGGTGCTGATGTTGTTGTTGATACCGGTGGTGTTGCTGAAGATGGTGGTGATGGTGTGTGTTGTAGGTCTCCACTGCAGAGTGTGGCGGTGTTCACCGCTGTTCTCTGCTCCTTGTGCTTCATCGAGGGTATCTCTGTCAACGGTCTGAAGAACATCAACAACAGCAACATCGAATTAAGGTACGTGTGTCCCAACTATTACTATTTATAGTTCAGTATTTTATTATTGTTAGTAGTACGTGTTTGGTACTTGGTTGTTTTATTTTTTTTTTTGTATACATTTGCTTTATAACTCACGTCAAGAACAGTCAAGTCAACAAATCTGTACTATCCACAAAGGAGAATATATACAGCACATTGCATCTCAGCAATTAAGAAAATGTTTTAAAATAAATAAAAAATAATACATAAAATTACAAGATAACCTACACAGTATGAAAATAACATTATTTTGTTCCAAGAATTATACATTATATTTTTCACTAAATTTTTCACACACACACGCACACACACACACACACACACTCACACACGCACCCACCCACGCACCCACACACACACACACACCCACACACACAGTCACACATACACAGTCTCTTTTAACTCTTTGACTGACATCACTACTGACTTTATATGACATCTGTATACAAAATATTTGGCATTTAATAAAATGAAGTCAATTTCATCATCCGTTTTAATATTTTGTGTTGGCCAAATAAAACAAAGTTGTTGTGTTTTTTTTAATTTTTTTTTTCTTAAATTCAGTACAAGCTGTCGCAATTATAGCATCTGTCTTTCAGAGACGAACAGAACTCATTCCAAAAACGTTGTAATTGTTCACAATTCTGTAAACTTTCTACTTAATGCCCGACACCCCTGCCAGGGTCTGGGCCGCCAACAACAGCTCTCCAGAGTCTTCTGTCCTGTGCCATTCTTTCTAATTGACTCCAGGTGTAGCCCATCTTGGTGGTGTCGGCCTCGAGGTCGCGTCGCCAGGTGTTTCTTGGACGGCCTCTCTTTCGCTTTAACTGAGGGTTCCACTTCAGTGCCTGCCGGGTGACGTTCGTCGCTGGTTTGCGTAGGGTATGCCCTATCCAGCCCCATCTCCTTTTCCTGATTTTATCTTCAGCAGGGAGTTGGCGGGTCCTTTCCCAAAGGTTGGCGTTGCTGATGGTGTCGGGCCAGCGGATCTGGAGAATCCTTCTGAGGCAACTGTTGATGAAGGACTGGACTTTTTTTTAGGGTGGTCTTGGTTGCCCTCCATTTCTCTGCTCTTATACAGTAAGATTGACTTCACATTGGAGTTGAATACCCGGATCTTGGTGGCCAGCTCTCTGGAGGTCCAGATGCTCTTGAGCTGAATGAAGACAGCTCTTGCTTTGCCGATCCTAGCCTTGACATCCACATCTGTGCCGCCCTGCTGATCAATGATGCTACCCAGGTAGGTGAAGGACTGCACTTCCTCCAAGGGACTTCCATTCAAGATGACTGGTTCGGTACTGATGGAGTTGATCTTCAGGATCTTGCTCTTGTCCTTGTGGATGTTAAGGCCGACCTCCGACGATGTGGCCGCCACTGCATTTGTCTTCTCTTACATCTGCTGTTGGCTATGGGAAAGAAGAGCAAGGTCGTCAGCGAAGTCCAGGTCCTCGAGCTGGTTCCACAGAGTCCATTGGATTCCATTCCTACTTTCCCTGGTGGACATCTTCATAACCCAATCTATGGCGATGAGGAAGAGGAAAGGTGACAACAAGCACCCTTGTCGGACTCCGGTTTTCACCTGGAAGTTGTCTGTCTGTGAGCTGTAATTCTGTAAAGAATGCAGAATAATATCTCTGACTCTTTCACTTTTACCACACACACAAAAATAATTTTAAAATTACATAAATTGTCATTATAATTTCTTTATTTTTCAATCCAGTATTGATTTCATTTGAAACATTTTAATTTTACATCATTAGTCTTTTTTTTCTTTGTAACTACAAAAACTTTTGGCCATTGTATGTTTTCAGTTTAACAGTTCGTTCCAATGTTTACAGGAGTTTAAAAGGGCAGCTGTACCCATGAGCCATATTTGGTAAAATAACTTTGAACTTTTCGCAGCTTTTATGATAATGTCATGCGCCTTTGAATTTTTATTTTTATTTAATTTTACATTTAATTTATTTCTTCCATTACTTGCTCCCATGTTTGTAGGTTTGGCCTGTCGAGCAAGCAGAGTGGTTTCATCTCCAGCTCAGGGGAGATCGGGGCCATCTCAGTGGTTCTATTCGTCAGTTTCTATGGGGGTAGGTCTCATAGACCTAGGGTCTTGGCCGCCGGGGGCTACCTCCTCGCTTTCGGCTCCTTTTGCTTCCTTCTCCCGCACTTCCTCGCTGGAATCTACAAGATAGGTAACCAATTTTTATTTTATTTTAATTTTTTGGTTTATTTTATTACATTTTTATTTGACTCGTATGCATAGCAGTGTGAGTCTACATGTCATATCCTATCCTATCCAGTAACTCGAAAGACGTTGGGGTACCACAGATGATCGTTTAACCATCGTACTCCCATCTTTCTCTGTCCTCAGCAACTCTCAAAGTTTCGCTCAGTGTCAAGCCAGTTCATACGTAACGTTGTCCTCCTACATCTTTCTCTGTCTCTCTCTCATGCTTCCTTGCACCGTGCCTTGCAGGATGGTCTTTGCAACGCCTGATGATCGTAGCCATACCGTCGGAGTTTCCGTTTTTTCACCACTTTGAGCATGACATCGTGTTGTCCAATGGCTTGTGTGATGGTCTGTCGGATTTCGTCGTTGATAATGTGCTGGGTATGTGAAATGCCCAGAGGTCTTCTGTTGCACCTCATCTCCATGCTTTGTATTCTTCGTTGTTGGTATGTTGTGAGGATCCTTGTTTCGCAAGCGTATAGTAAGATGGAGATGAATAGAGAGCGCAGCAGCCTTACCTTGGAGTGTAGACTGATGGCCGGTCTTGTCTTTCCAAATGGGCTTCAACCTTGCTTTGTCAGGGCAGCAGTTGTTTGTGCAATCCTGGAGATGACTCATTGTTTGATATAATGGCTCCTAAATATTTGATGCTACGCAGTGTTGAGGGATTGACCTTGGACTTTGATGTTCGTGTTGATGCCATTGGTGTTGTTAGTCATTATTTTGGTTTTCTCTGCACTTATTTCCATTCCATAGACTCTGAGGTGGTGTCAAGCCTTTGTACCATCTGTTCAAGTTCTTGTTCCTTTCCAGCCAATCCATCAATTGTCATCCGCAAAACGGAGGTTGGAGATTGCTCTACCCCCTATGCTGACTGTGCCTTCGTGACCTTCAAGGGCATATGACATGATGCGCTCCTGGAAGATGTTTCAAGAGTGTTGGAGAGAGTTGGCATCCTTGACGCACGCCGATTGTTGTTCTGAACCAGTTCCCGATGGCGCTATTGTGGAGGACTGCACTGGTAGCCTGTTTTTGATGACTTCAATAATTTTAGGGCTGATGTTGTATACTCTCATGTTTGCCCACAGAGCTGCATGCCAGACTCTGTCAAACGCTTTCTTGAAGTCTACAAACATATGATATAGATGTTATTGATGCTGTAAGTATTTCGAGCAGATTATTTTGAGGTTGAAAATCTGCTCAATGGTGCTTCGCCCTGCCATGAATCCTGCTTGTTCTTCAGCTATGATTTGTTCAGCTTGGGGTTTCAACCTGTTAAGTATTATTTTCAGGAGGTCTTTGCTGGGATGGCTGATGAGGCTGATGGTGCGGTACTTTTCACACTCCTTGAAGGTTACCCCTTTCGGAAAGAGTGATGACAAGCGACTGGGTCCATGGTGTAGGCCACTGATCCCCACTCTACCAGATCTTGTTACAAATAATGATGAGGGTGTCAATCATCGCTTCTCCTCCTGCTTGAATCAGTTTCTGCAGTAATGTTGTCCCTCTCGCTGACTTCCCCTTCTTCAGCTATTGCACTGCTGCCTCAGCTTCTTCTCGGAGAATTGGGAGGATTTTTTTCTTTTTCTCTGTTCTGGGGACATGCTAGAATTGATATGTCTCCGTTTGGAGTGTGGTGTATAGGTCAAAGCAGTATTCTGAACATCTATCCAAGACTTCTTGTTCTTCTGTAAGGCATATGCCAGTCTTGCTTTGGATCGTGGAGACTTGGGCTGTTTAACACTTGTCAGCCACTTCACAGTCTGGTAGGCTTTCTTGCTGTTGTTCTTGTTCAGACTGTTTTCTATTTCCTGGCATTGATCTTCTATCCAGTTCTCCTTTGCTGTGCACATGCCGGTTCGGATATCATTGTTGATTTATCGGTAGGCATCAGCTCCTTGCGAGGTGTTCTTTCTCTTTTTTATCTATCTTCGTTTGTCACACAGGTTCAAAGTTCGGGTGTGATCAACGATTTCATCTTTTTGCGATGCTTGCCAAGGATCTCAGTGGTGTCATCTGTCACAGCTGATGTGAAGGTGGTAGTCATGGTGTTGACATCTACTTCACCAGCTCCCAAAATGAGCAGTGATGCAAATTTCCTTCCAATTATGGCTTGGAATATTTCTGCCACCTCCGGGTCTTGCAGTTTGTATAGGTCGAACTTCAGTCTGGTGCACTTTGCTGTGTTTACTCTCTTCAAGTGGAGCCGGAAAGACATCAGGAGATCGTGGTCTACATGTACTCACTTACCCATTAACAAAAAACAACCAAATGTTTGCAAATCTGTGCAAGATGAATTCTAAATAGTCCAAAAATGACATTTTAATTTAAAAAAAAAAAAAAAGACCCTCCGTCTGTTCGCTTTAGCTGTTCTGCTGTCTGTCTCTGCAAAATTTGCAAGGGGATTATATTATTATTATCATAACTTATTTCAACTATCACAACCAAACTTGGTAATATGGGTGTACCTATGAGACCTCATAAATAATGAGTGAATAAATTGCTTTTTAAGGTCAAGGTCACATGATCAACAAATGTTAATAAAAAAAAACAAAAACAACAATTTTTCACAAAATATCACTTTTTTTCTAGGTTATTAATTGAACTTGTGATTTTTTGATGCATGATATATATCGATGAGACACACATACTGTGGAATTTGTTCATCCCCACCCCAAGGTCAAGGTTATTGGCCAAAGGTGGTTAGTATAGGTACTTTGAAGTGACCGTGACCCTGAACTATAAGAGATATAAAATCCAGACTTGTTGTATTTAGATATGATAGATTGATCTTTCATATATGTTCCGTTTTTGCGTTGATCTTGAAGGTCAAGGTCATTTTAGGCCTTGCAAAAACATACAAAAAATAAATCATCGTACAATGGAATGGCTCTTTTTTTGGATGTTTTGCAAGGAGTACAGCGGTATGGTTTTATATTTGACCCATTGTATCCATCAACATTGGGTTATTTGATAATACATGAAAATCACAAGTCGTGTGAAGGTCAAGGCCATTCCAAGGCATACTAACTTGCTGTAGTTTATTTGGTCGTAACCTACATTGAGTGTCAATTTGGACCCAGAAGTAACAAATTCAGTATTTGCATTTTAATACCACCGTTTTGTTTTACTGGGCGCTTGTTTTCATGTAGAATATTGCCAGTTCAATAATAAGCATATGAGTCATACGGTCTTTGTCCATTGGCTCTGAGCATTGCCCACGTAAAACAGCATTTCCGCCTACTTCAATTTTTTGAGACAAAAATTCTTATAATACAAACAATTCATTTTACAAATTCGTATCTCCGGACTTAATGATCTCTCATCATTGTGCTCAGTGTTTATAATAATTCTATAACGTGACAACAAAATCGTTTCTCTGTGTTTTGAGTACCTGCTATATATCTCTTTCCACAGGTACGAGTGGCAAAGAACATGGACCTGTGGCGTGCGAAACTGATTTTTCCTACGAGTGTGATGGGACGCCGGAGAGTTCCGGCGTGCAGTACCTGCCGCTGTTTGTCATTGGTCAGGCTCTTCAGGGAATGGGTTTCACGCCTGCCTTCACATGCGGTTTCGCTTACATCGACGATCATGCTCCGTCTGACCTGACAGCCGTTTATATTGGTATTGCTTAGTCTTTGTATATCTCTCGCTTAAATAGGAGAAGCTATTATTTAAAATTTAATGGCACATAGATAGTCATCTCAGTAAGACCATGCAGGCTGTGAATCGAACTGCTATCGACACGTTAGTCTTTTTTTCTCGCACTATTTGCTTTGCCTTGCGGTATTAGCACCTCTCAACCAACGCCGTTCACAACGAACAACTTGTAACAGTAGGACAGTTCCTGAAACCACCGTCCAACAAAGTCGTGGACAGGACACCCACTCCCCTCCCTCCATCTTCCTCCCCACTCTGAGTTATTAATCATTGACTCCTTACGCTACATTATAGTCCAGCGCTCATTGCCTTTCTAAACTTGATCCTGCGCACTCATTGAGGTGGCTCCTTTGTTAGGGTCGTTTGACCGTTTACGGCATCCTGTGCGGCTGGAGTTAGATTGCGACCAGCACTTTGAGCAGCTCTCGAGCTGGTAAGTTTGCTATATAAGAATAAATTCATTTATTTTATTTATTGTTTGTTCAGGGATCACATACGCTATCACGGCGCTGGGGGTTGGGGTTGGCTACATGATTGGTGGTCAATTCTTGTTGCTTTGGGTGGACATCGGCAGAATAGATAAGGATGAGTGAGTTCTTTTAACTTTGTTTGGGTGTGCGTGAATGAGTTTGTTGTACGGTGTTTGTGTGTGTACAGTTGGATCAGTTAGTTAACGTACCATCTGTGTTTGCACGAGTGTGTGTGTGTGAGTGTGAGAGAGATAGAGAATATGTGTGCGTGTTTGTGTGTGTATGTGTTTTCTATTATTAGTACTAATGATAATGATAATAAGGCAACAAGCATTACTGCTACTTCTACTGCTGCTACTAAACACTACTTGTAATAATGTTACAATGGTGTGTTTAGCGTGCCTATCGAACCGTCGGACAAGCGTTGGGTGGGCGCCTGGTGGATTGGCTATGCCATAGCAGTGTGCCTGTACATCTGCATCTCTAGCATTCTCTTTTTCTTCCCTAGATACATGCGAGGTAGGTTTCGGTAAAAGAAATCGATTTTAGTTATTCCGTTCCGTATTTAATGTGTGTCAAGTATAAAATGGCCAAGTATAAAATAATGGGCAGCAGCCAGCCATTCATTCATCAATATATAATACTTTCAGAATGAATACAAATCGATCATGGTTGACAAAGTATATTTTAAAGAAATAGGTGAGATTTATTAATCAAGGAATGTCTTGCTTAGTGGAATTCCTGAAGGACTTAACTAAGCAGCTCGGGAATTACCGTTGTTTTTAACTGGGTTTTAAAAAACATCAGTTCATCCCGAAAAGCCAACCTGCTTAATAATACAATCATTGCGATAATAAAAGAGGTCCATTGGAATAAGACTTTGACAACGATTTTACCGTTTTTTAATTAAGATTCCATGCAGCAGCCTCCTCCAATTCATCCTGTGTTCAGTCCCTTGACTTCAGGCAAGGATAGTGGCAACAGGTCAAATAGAATGTTAATGTTTAACTGCTGTGCCTTTTCATCTCAATACTGTGTATGCCTATCAAATGACTCTATTTCCATCACATGGCTGTATTTCCATCTCTGACTGTTTGGCAGGCTCGAAGACCCACAAGAGAATGTTGGAAATGTCCATGGTGTCATCAGTATCACCTACGATTGACTCGTCGAGTAAATCTCCAGAATCGGATAGTTCCGATGTGCCCCCAGAGTTGCCAGCCAAACAGAAAACTATTGGCGAAATACTGTGGGCATTTCCGAATACCTTGTTTGATTTGGTAAGAAGAAAG
Source organism: Oncomelania hupensis (assembly GCA_036898135.1). NCBI lineage: Eukaryota > Metazoa > Mollusca > Gastropoda > Littorinimorpha > Pomatiopsidae > Oncomelania > Oncomelania hupensis. The sequence goes on from CM072513.1 coordinate 37,357,069, forward strand.
AGTGGTTTCTTCTTCTGTTTCTACTACTCCTACTGTTACTCCTACTACTACTACTCCTTCTCCTCCTCTTCCTCCTCTTACTACTAACGCTACTTCTTCTCTTCCTTCTTCTTCTTCTTTTTCTTCTTCCATACGGCATTCTTCTTCTTTTTCTCTTAAACCACAGCATGTTCGGGACAACCGACAGCGACTTTCAGGACCAGCGGTGGGTGCATGGCGCTCTGATATCTCTCTATTAACCGTGCACCACTTCCAGACGCCACGGACAACTAAGCCACTCCGTTGGCCATAAATGTATTCCTGTTTGTTTAATTGAGCCCATCTCTGTCCTTTTTGACAAGGTGACTGGGTTCTTTAACGTGTCTGCATTTTATTGTAAATGAGTACAGGTAAATAGCCTGTTTAATTGAGCCCACCTCTGCCCTTTTTGACAAAGTGATCGAGTTCTTTTAACGTGTCTGCATTTTATTGTAAATGAGTACAGGTGAAGAATCCTCTCTACATCTTGCTGGTGCTGGTGGCCGTTGGAGATTCGCTTGTGGTCTCTGGTATTGCTCTCTTTGCCCCGAAGATCATTGAAGAGAAGTTCAACATCAAGCCAGCAACATCAGGCGCAATTATGGGTTAGTGAAGATAGCCTTATAAAGAAGACATTAATAAGCTAAAAGTCGAAAACATTTAGGCTGATTTTGATATAAGAAATTAGTAGTGAACTGTGCCTACTTATTTTGCCTACATGCCTTGTGATATTGACCTACCTCATGTCATGAAATTTGCTTACAACGTAATATTGCCCTAAATTTGCCTACATCATGTTATATGGGCATTGTGCAGGTTCGGTAACGCTAGTGGGAGGGGCAGGCGGGATGGCGCTGGGAGGATTCCTCATCCGCAAGTTTCAGTTGAGGCTTCACGGAATCCTGAAACTGGTTTTGGCCAACCTGTTGCTGGCGGCTATGACGGGCAGCGTGGCCTTCTTCATGCAGTGTGATGAAACGGAATTTGCAGGCATCAACGTCCAATACAGTCCACCAAACAGAGCGTAAGTAGACTTATGGTTTAAACAATGTTTTATTCAGTTAAATTTCTGATCTGACAAATACATAAATACAGTAACAGGAATACACAAAAGGCAAAGCTTAAGTGAGTGCATACCTGTAAGTAGACTTATGGTTCCTGTTTATGGAAAGATTCGTTACCTTGGAGTTTCTTCTCTGCATGGTCTTGTCCCACACTGAGGTCCGGCATTAACAGTCTGGTCAAATATAATTATCAGCCCATCTTCTTCATCCTCTTCTTCTTTCTTAATTCTTCTTCTTCTCCTCGCTAACTGCATCTCCTCTTTTCACTTGGCCTTTTAGGTGGCGCTTTCTCCTAAGTTGTCTCATTTTGCAGATTGCCTGATGGGCAAGCAGAATTAGTTGCTATGTGTAATAAAAACTGCACATGCACCACGCGCTACTTCAGCCCTGTGTGTGGCGATGGAGTAACCTACTTCTCTGCCTGCTATGCCGGCTGTCCTGTCAGCGGTATCACTAACGGCACCTTCAGCACAAAGGTTAGTCACTACTACTACTACTACTACTACTACTACTACTCCTCCTCCTCCTCCTCCTCCTCCTCCTCCTCCTCCTCCTCTGTAACGGACATGCGCTCTCACATATTACACACACTCTCACATGCACACACAACAAGCACATATACATCATTCGAACATGTGATGCAAAGGCAGTGAGATCTCTAGCTATTAGACGACGGAATACAAATTAATTTTTATTTTGGAGACCAAACAAAAAAATTGATTGAATCCATCCAGCACTATTATTAAGGGAGGGAGGAAACCGGAGTCCCTGGAAAAAGCTCTCGGTGACCTGAAAAACCACATACCTAAATAATGTAAAACATTTCATTTCCTGCGGGATACGAAACTACACACCCTTCAGCTTTGGAAAGTTTAGCGTTGGAGGAGACACCCGCACCACTCATCTTCTTTATTAATATAGAGGTGGCCCGTAGAGTGCTGTATATATGTTGTTTGCCAATGAAGTGTATGACACGATGAATGCATGTGTGACTGTGCAAGAAAGGATGTATTTCATTGTCGCCATGCCACACCAAAATCCTTGTAAAGTTTTTACTTGGTTAATAAATATTCTTATCTTATCTTATCTTAGAGCATTTGGTTATAGTCTAATTAATGCAGTAGTCTCTAAAGCCGAAGGCCGTTGGCTTTGATACCCTTGGGGTAGCGTAAAAAATATGTTAATCTTGATTCTACCCAAGAATTTTATGTTTTAAACAGATGCGTTTGTGTTTCAGCGTTACAAGGACTGTAATTGCATCCAAAACAAGGATCCTGCTAAATCTGGTATCTGCTCTGCGGAGTGTCCGCAGGTGTATCCATTCGTATTCCTTATGTTCGCCGGCATGCTGTTCACCTTCCTCAACGTCACGCCCATCTCTATGTCCATCATAAGGTCAGTATAACAACATTTCTTAATTCTTGTATTAGTGTGCCTTTCCTTGACCCTTGCATCCTAAACAAGATTATGTCTTCAAAGCTTTCATTACTGCAGCCGTATCCAAGTCCTAATGCGAGATTATTTGTTTAGGATGGAGTTTTACACAACTTCGTGTCTACCTTTCATTACACTTACGATTGCATTTAATCATCATCGTTGAACGTCCCCACTGATGCATCAACGTGGTCTCATTTAAAATTATTTGACCTCTAAACATATTAAACTAATAATTGCATCGTTTTTTTGTGTTGGGGCCCTGACAACGAAAGATTGCTGTCAACTTTTCAATGCGTCGGTTCGACTTGGAAAGAGCAAGCACAGCCACCGTAGTTCTATTGCACCCTGACGGAAAACGGAAAATATTATGGTTACAAAAATAGCTTTTAAGACTAAAAAAGGCTATCAGCTTCAGCCTACATGGGCATTGTAGTTTACTTTCATCGATTTGGAACATTGGATCGCTTTCTATTTTTTCTTCAATACTCCGGCACAATGTCATAATTTATTGTGCATCGAAAGGCTCAAATGTTGATACGTTTGCAAACACCTTTAAATCCTTTCGGTGCTCTTGGCACCGCATGGCACCAAAGCCAGATTTGGAAGCCACTTCATTATTTATTTATTTATTTATTTAATTTAAAGTCTATTCACATTTGTAATATTAGACAACATATTGAATTATAAACAAAATGCATTTAACAAAACATATGATGATTATTATTTTTAAATAATAACATTAATAATGTTTTAAAAAAAAATTAACACACACATACACCCACACACACACCCACACACACACACACACCCACACAACATTAAAAAATAGAAAAGGTCTATTTTGCATATTTGACTTCATACAATGAGTCATAATTTGCTGTGATGAGGTTATGATCAAGTTATCAATATAATTGCTGTTGTTGTTATTGTAATTATTATGATTATTATGATTATTATTATTATTATTATTATTATTATTATTATTATTATTATTATTATTATTATTATTATTGTTAGTATTATTATTATCATGGAAAAAGAAGTAAAAATTCAAAACAAGAACCCCTCCCCCCCCCAAAAAAAAAAAAATTTAAAAAAAAAAATCTTCCGAGTATAAAGAATTTAACATGCACCGGAGCCTTTTGAGGATACAAGCGCATGCTTATATCGTTATAATTTTTTTTTTTTAGGTTTCTTATAATAAATGACCTACTGGAGAAGCCACTTCAGAATTTACCCAGAAACGCCAAAGTAATCCCTGTTTGGGTTCACTGACCAACATAGATGTGCATTCATCCCCAAGTCTTGGAGGACCTGCAAAGTATTGTTCTGTTCCATCAACTGCAGCTCCAGCATTAGGCAACCTTCAAGTGCTGTCTGAAATGCCCGGCACCAGAAATGGTTGCAAATACTCGGAATTCATAGTCTTTGTCTCAAGGGAGTGGTTGACGACGATGATGATGATGATGATGGTGTGCGTTTGTGGAGCGATAGTATTCATGTCAAACATGGTCAGTGTGCTTGCAGAGAACACAGAGCCGTCATCAGATGTTTGAATACTATTTACACAAATTCACAGAGGACATAGTTCATTTGGAACATGATTTGTTTGTTCTATTATTGTGATCGACCTGTCAGTTGTTTCACTTCATTGATTGGCAAAATGTTGTCATCTGTTAACTCGGGTATCCTCCACAACGAGATTAGGCTGGCTCAACCACTGAAAATATTATTAGACCTTTCCTCACAATTTTTTTAAATAATTGTTTTGGCTGGCAAGAATAAACAGTTTGTAAGCATTTCTCAAACTCTTTTCCATTCCATTCTTCAGTATTTTATTTTCGGTTATTATATTTGCAGGTGTGTGCCATCAGAAGAGAGATCTCTGGGACTGGGACTACAGTGGGTCGCTCTACGATTGCTAGGTAGGCGATGACAAGTGCTTAATTTGAAGAGGGCAAAAAAAAAAAACAAAAAAAAAAAAAAATAAATGGCAATTCATGCAACTGTATTTTCAGGAGGCACACACGCACATAACGGAAAAATAAGCAAAGCATTTCAAAAGTGTTCATATTTTTGACAATGTTGTGACTCCGCTTTATTCTAACAAAGCAAAAGGAACAAACGGAACAATAGGCTATTATCAGAACTATTTGCAAGCCTAAAATTATTTAAATCGGTCCAGCCAAATTTTTAGATACAGCGAAAAACATGTTTAGAAAATCCTATCCTATCCTATCCTATCCCGTAACTCGAAGGTCATTGGGGCACCACAGATTAACCAGTGTACTCCATCTTTCTATGTCCACAGCAACCCTCATGGCTTCGCTCAGTGTCAAGCCAGTCCATTCTCGAATGTTGTCCTCCCACCTCTTTTTCTGTCTCCCTCTTCTAATGTCTCCTTGCACCGTGCCTTGCAGGATGGTCTTTGAAAGGCCTGATGCTCTGGTGGTATGGCCATACCATCGAAGTTTCCTTTCTTCACCACTATGAGCATGTCATCGTGTTGTCCTATGGCTTGTGTGATGGTCTGTCGGACTTCGTCGTTCGTGATGTGCTGGGTATAAAAAGTGCACATAAATCTTCTGTAACACCCCATCTACATGCTTTAAAGTTTGTATTCTTCGTTATAGGTCTGCTGTGAAGGTCCACGTTTCGCAAGCGTACAGGAAGATAAAGATGACAAGGGAGCACAGCAGCCTTACCTTGGAATGTAGACCGATGGTCCTGTCTTTCCAAATGGCTTCAACCTTGTCAGGGCAGCAGTTGTTTGTGCGATCCTGGAGAGAACTTCCTGTTGGGACCCATTGTCTGATACAATGGCTCCTAAATATTTGAAACTATGCACTGTGTTGAGGGATTGGCCTTGGACTTTGATGTCCGTGTTCATGCCATTGGTGTTATTGGTCATCAGTTTGGTCTTCTCTGCACTTATTTCCATTTCATAGGCTCTTGAGTTGGTGTCAAGCCTCTGTATCAGCTATTCAAGTTCTTGTTCCTCTCCAGCCAATCCATCAATGTCATCCGCAAAACGAAGGCTGTAGATTGCTCTACCCCCTATGTTGACTGTGCCTTTGTAATCTGCAAGGGAACCAAACATGATGTTGGCTGCAGTTTATTATCCCTTTCTATCGGGAAACTCTGGGCCGCCTCCCCCGGGTAAGGCGTAGTCGCAGCCAGTGGTGCACCCAAACCCTACCTACCTAACATTATTTGTGAATTTTTGAAATTTTCGATTTTTTTTTTTTTTTGATGGGCTTTAGGAAGATATTGAAGAGTGTTGGAGAGAGTAGGCATCCTTGACGCACACCGATTGTTGTTTAGAAAATAGTTAGTTATTCATTGCTTACAGGAGGGTCCAGGGGACTGCAAAGAGCCGAATCATGACCACAAAATCAAGACCACAACGTTGCTAAAAGAGGACACTCCTGATCCGCATAAAAGATCTGCCGAAAAAAAACCTAGTGGTAACACTGAAGGCACTCCACCAGCCGGTCACTTTACAATAAAGACATCTCACACAGGGGACGCTGAGGCTTTACTTTATAATTTTTTATAATTTATCGAACCTCCTTTTACAAAATCAAAATAGATTACAAACATAATAAAATATCAACCAAACACATACATATAAAATGCCTACGTTGCCAAATAATAACATCATAGGAAGCCCCAGTGACCATTTGGCAGAAAGCGTCCAATATTCCTAAGCTGATCCAACAGACCTCACACACAAACGAGGAGTTTTGTCCCGGAAGAGTTTTCAAGAAAACAGGTGGGTGACTGGTCTAGCGAAGAAGAATATAGTATAGTAGATTAATAGAACAGAGTAGTAGTGAGAAAGAACAAAGAAGAAAGACAGCGACAGGGGGAATTTAAAGCACTAAATTTCGAGAAAATTCCTATCCTATCCTATCTTATCCCATAACTCGGAGATCGTAAGGGCACCACAGATGATCGTTTAACCAGCGTACTCCATCTTTCCCTGTCCGCAGCAAACCTGATTGTTTCGCTCAGTGTCAAACCAGTCCATTCTCGAATGTTGTCCTCCCACCTCTTTTTCGGTCTCACTCTTCTTCTGCCTCCTAGCACCGTGCCCCTTGCAGGATAGTCTTTGCAAGACCTGATGATCTCGTGACGTGGCCATACCATCGGAGTTTCCGTTTTTTCACCACTGTGAGCAGGTCTTCGTGTTGTCCAATGGCTTGTGTGATGGTCTGTCGGACTTCGTGGTTGTTGATGTGCTGGGTATAGGAAATGCCCAGAAGTCTTCTTGTAGCACCCCATCTCCATACTTTGTATTCTTCGTTGTAGATCTGCTGTGAGGGTCCATGTTTCTCAAGCATATAGGAAAATGGAGATGACAAGGGAGCACAGCAGCCTTACCTTGGAATGTAGACTGATGATCCTGTCTTTTCAAATTGGCTTCAACCTTGCCAGGGCAGCAGTTGTTCGTGCGATCCTGGAGAGGACTTCCTGTCGGGACCCATTGTCTGATACAATGGCTCCTAAATATTTGAAGCTATGCACTGTATTGAGGGATTGGCCTTGGACTTTGATGTCCGTGTTGATGCCATTGGTGTTGTTGGTCATCATTTTGGTCTTCTCTGCACTTATTTCCATTCCATAGGCTCTGGAGGTGGTGTCAAGCCTCTGTACCAGCTGTTCAAGTTCTTGTTCCTCTCCAGCCAATCCATCAATGTTATTCGCAAAACGGAAGTTGGAGATTGCTCCTCCCCCTATGCTGACTGTGCCTTCGTGATCTGCAAGGGCATCTGACATGAGGCGCTCTAGGAAGATGTTTAAGAGTGTTGGAGAGAGTAGCCAGTAGGCATCCCTGACGCACACCGATTGTTGTCCTGAACCAGTTTCCGATGGCGCTGTTGTGGAGGACTGCACTGGTAGCCTTCTCATACAGGCTTTTGATGACTTCAGTAATTTTAGGGCTGATGTTGTACACTCTCATGGTTGCCCACAGAGCTGCATGCCACACTCGGTCAAACGCCTTTTTGAAGTCTATGAACACATGATATAGATGTTGGTGCTGTAGGTATTTCTCGCAGATTATTCTGAGGTTGAAAATCTGTTCAGTGGTACTTTGCCCTGCCCTGAATCCTGCTTGCTCTTCAGCTATGATTTGTTCAACCTGTTGAGTATTATTTTCAGGAGGACCTTGCTGGGATTCGTCACATTCCTGAAGATTACCTTTTTTGGGAAGTGATGACAAGCGACTGGGTCCATGGTGTAGGCCACTCCCCACTCTGCCAGATCTTGTTATGGTGAGTGCGTCGATCATCGCTTCTCCTCCTGCTTGAAGCAGTGCCGCGGGTATGTTGTCTACTCCCGCTGACTATCCCTTCTTCAGCGATTGTATTGTTGCCTCAACTTCTTCTATGAGAATTGGGAGGATTTCTTCTTCTTCTCTGTTCTCTCGACATGCTAGAACTGATGGGTCTCCGTTTGGTTTGTGGTTGTAAAGGTCAGAGCAAAGCTCTGTCCATCTGTCCAAGACTTCTTGTTCTTCTGTAAGGCATATGCCAGACTTGCTTTGGATCGTGGAGATCTTGGGCTGTTTAACATTTGTCAGCCGCTTCACAGTCTGGTAAGCCTTCTTGCTGTTGTTCTTGTTCAGACTGTTCTCTATTTCCTGGCATTGATCTTATATCCAGTTCTCCTTTGCTGTGCGCATGCCTTTTTGGATTTCATTATTGATTTTCCGGTAGGCATCAGCTCCCTGTGAGATGTTCTTTATCTTTTTCATCTCTCTTCGTCTATCACACAGGTCCAAAAGTTCAGGTGTGATCCACAGCTTCTTCTTTGGCCGGTGCTTTCCAAGGATCTCCATGGCGGCATCTGTCACAGCTAAGTTGAAGGTGGTGGTCATGGTGTTGACATCTACTTCACCAGCTCCCAAAATGAGCAGTGGTGCAAATTTCCCTCCAATTGTGGCCTGAAATATTTCTGCCACCTCCGGGTCTTGCAGTTTGTCCAGGTCGCACTTCAGTCTTGTGCACTTTGCTGTGTTTACTCTCTTCAAGTGAAGTCGGAAAGACATCATCACGAGATCGTGGTCACTTACGATGTCTGCTCCTGGAAAAGTGCGCGTCCCGCCAAAGTTGATGCTTGATCTGAAGCGTTTCTTGACCATGATGTAGTCGATCTGGTTGTGATGCTCCCCACCGGGACTGTGCCATGTCCATCGTCTGGATTTTTTGTGGAGACCAAGCGTGTTTGCCAGTATCAGATTGTTGTATCTGGCAAACTCCAACAGTCTCAGACCCCTGTCATTTGTCTCGTTGTTGCAGTGGGGTCCACATGTGTCTTCCAGTTGTGGTGTGCATCTTGGCCAACCTTGGCATTCCAGTCGCCTTCCACTATGACTATGTTCTTCTTCGGCACTTAGTCAAGGACAGCCTGTAGATTGTTCATAGAAATCCTCCACTTCGCTGTCGTCATAGTCTGATGTTGGGGCATAGGCCTGGATGATGGTGATGTTGAAAGGGGCTGCTCTCAGACGGATGGTAATGAGTCTACTGGAGACTGGGCGGCAACCCATGACAGTGGCTAGAATGTTCTTGTGGACCAAGAATCCAAATCCTTGTTCGTGCATGTCATCTCTACCGCTGAAATAAAGCTTGTGGCCTTTGTCGGTCGTTGTTTTACCTATGCCTTTCCAGCGCAGTTTGCTTATCCCTAAAACGTTCCATCGATAGTGGTCCATCTCGTGGGCCAGTTCTTCTAATTTTCCCTCCGCATTTAGGGTCCTGACATTCCAGGTTCCTATGACGACATTATTTCTGGTGCGGATCTTACTAAGTTGTCCATCAGTAGCATACTTATCACCACCGTCCAAGTGGCCAACGGAAGGCGCGGTCCTTATTGATCCGGGCGACGACCGATCCGGCATGGAGTAAATGGTTTTGTTCATCATGCAGTGTGTCTTGGGCAAGATTCAGATTCAGATTTTCAATATTTTATTACAAGAAGAAAATGATTTTAGCATTAATTTGCTAATCTTACAATCAGTCCTTCTTTCAATCACTCAAACATTTACTTTAATCATTCATCCGCATTCATGCAAAGACAAACATTGATTTGAAATTAAAGGAATGAACAATTAGCTAACTTCGTAACAAGGAAACTAACAATACTAAATATAACACATTTAACTGGAACCATTTAATTTAATAAAGAGAGACCTGGCAGGACCCATTCCTCTCCAGGCTGTTGGCCACAGCCAATATCCACGAATACAGTGTGGCTCGCCTTGGCCCTGTGCACGTGGTAGTTGAACCTGAAGTAACATGAGGTTCTCCGTCCTGGCCGGTGACTTCTGTGTAGAAGACTTTCACCCAGTGATGCCGTGCTGACATCACCCCAGAAAGTTGGGATACTATTTATACTGAAACCCCGGTGAAGCACAATGACCTTGACCTTTAAGAAAGTACACATACAAATGACTAACATGCTTAGCAGAATCCCAAAAAATTAAAATGATAAATTTTGGTTCAGTTATTGTTGAGAAGTCACAAAGTATGTTTTGAACAACAAAGTGGAATTTGGAGCATAGGATCGACCGATTGCTCTAACCACCTGAATGCTACGGAAAGATGGCCCATGATTTGAAGTGCATGTGCACCAAAAGTCAACAAAATCGCTTCAGCCGTTTTTTTAGATTTTGAGCAAAACATGCTTAGCTACATAATGACTGCAGTGATTCCATAAGGAGCATGTGATTGATATGGGCTTTTGACATTCTAGTTGAGATATGACGGCAGTGGGCACGGCATGTAAAAACACACCAACCTGTTTCAAGTGTGGGGGAGATTTCCATGGCGAACAATGCAGTGACGAACAAACACTTTGCCAAACATGCTCAAATCTATCTCATCAATGATCTCTGTTTCTGACAAATCTGCTTTAGGATCGCTTCTGAATTCTCTGAAAGAATGGACAAAAACGCTAGAAAAATGTCTGTTTGATAGTGAAAATAAAGAAGAAGTTAGTATTGCCTCTAGTAATCAGCTGAGGTCGAGCCCAAGTGGGCTGACTACCACTAAGACAAAGCCACCTAATCAGGTCAACGTGCCGCCGGACGCGTCAAAAGCCGTTACCACACCTCTACACCCTGTTGCGCCTCCTGGACAAGGGAGGACGTCTGGTCCACAACCTCTCTCCTCCTCACCCCATCGAGGTCGAACCTCTTTGGCTGGGGCCGAGCAGCAGTTGACGAGCTCGAAGTCCTCTTCAAGGACTGACAATAGGCCGGACTGTTGTCTTCTAAAAAAAGACTTTGAATATTTCACCTCCCTGGAGGTAGAATAAGTTGACATGGAGGAGTCACCTCAACAGGGGTCAGCACCTCCATCTCCAGCTAAAAATAGTCTGTTATAATTAAGGAGAAACTTAAAAGTAGAAAATTGCTTGAAATAAAACATACTACAATGGAACATATATAGAGTCCTTAAAGCCAATTAGGAACAGTTGCTCCTGCCGACCAAGAGTAATTTGTCTACAGGAAACTCTTTTGAGTCCCTAATAAATTAATCCAGTTGTCTGGAAACTCTTGCTTGCAATCCAATGTTTCTCGTGGGAACTCTTTATGTGTTCGGTCAGACATTTTATTTAGCCCAGTTACATTGACCACACCCCTAGAGGCGATTGCTGCTAGAGTATCTTTCAAAAAAACTAACAGTCTTCTCCTAGTATGGTATGTTGTCCACTCCTGCTGACTTCCCCTTCTTCAGTGATTGTACTGCTGCCTCAACTTCTTCTCGGAGAATTGGGAGGGTTTCTTCCTCTTCTCTGTTCTGGGGACAAAATGGGTCTCCATTAGGTGTGTGGTTGTAAAGGCCAGAGCAATACTCTGTCCATCTATCCAAGACCTTCTGTAAGGCATAGGCCACACTTGCTTTGGATCGTGTAGACTTTTGGCTGTTTAACATTTTTCAACCGCTTCACAGTCTGGTAGGTCTTCTTGCTGTTGTTCTTGTTCAGACTGTTCTCTATTTCCTGGCATTGCTCTTATGTCCAGTTCTCCTTTGCTGTGCGCATGCCTTTTTGGATGTCATTGTTGATTTTTTGGTAGGCATCAGCTCCCTGTGAGGTGTTCTTTTTCTTTTTCATCTCTCTTCGTTTATCACACAGGTCCAAACGTTCAGGTGTGATCCACGGTTTCTTCTTTGGGTGGAGCTTGCCAAGGATATCAGTGGTGGCATATCTGTCACAGCTGAGTTGAAGGCGGTGGTCATGGTGTTGACATCTACTTCACCAGCTCCCAAAATGAGCAGTGGTGCAAACTTCCTTCCAATTGTGGCTTGAAATATTGCTGCCACCTCCGGGTCTTGCAGTTCGTCCAGGTCTAACTTCAGTCTGGTGCATTTTGCTGTGTTTATTCTCTTAAAGTGGAGCCGGAATGGCATCATCACGAGATCGTGGTCACTTCCGATTCTGCTCCTGGAAAAGTGCGTGTCTTGCCAATGTTGATGCTTAATCTGAAGCGTGTCTTGACCATGATGTAGTCTATCTGGTTGTGATGTTCCTGCTGGGACTGTGCCATGTCCATCGTCTAGATATTTTGTGGAGACCAAGCATGTTTGCCAGTATCAGATTGTTGTATCTGGCAAACTCCCAAGAATCTCAGACATCTGTCATTTGTCTCATTGTTGCAGTGAGGTCCAAATGTGTCTCCACAGTTGTGGTGCGCATCTTGGCCAACCTTGGCATTCCAGTCGCCTTGCACTATGACTATGTCCTCCTTCGACACTTGATCAAGGACAGCCTGTAGTTGTTCATAGAAATCCTCGACTTCGCTGTCATCATAGTCTGATGTTGGGGCATAGGCCTGGATGATGGTGATGTTGAAAGGGGCTGCTCTCAGACGATGGTAATGAGTCTACTGGACACTGGGCGGCAACCCATAACAGTGGCTAGAATGTCTTTGTGCCTGTCATATCTCCCGCTGAAATAAAGCTTGTGGCCTTTCTCGGTCGTTGTTTCATCTAGAAAGTGTTCAATATAAAGACATAGAATAAAAAGTACTAGATGATTCAGCGTCCATAATCCACAACAAATCTCAACCATGTTCCATGTGTATCTTGTAAACTTCACAGCTACCATCCCTGGCCCAATTTTGACTGGAGCAGTCCTAGACGGCAACTGTATCATATGGGAAACCAAGTGTGGAGAGAGGGGCAACTGCTGGCTGTATGACCGGTTTGGCATGAGCTTGGGACTCTTCCTATGGTGGGCAGTTGTCAAGGTATACGTTTTTCCATGGAGGGTAATTAATAAAACTAGAAAGGCAATGCTCATATGACTTGTATGCATTTTAGATAACCTGTTTGCAATATTCAACAGGAACATTAGTGAGTGGAAGCCTTTTTTTTTAAATTTTGTTAAGTACTTTTGACTTTGACCTTGAGATGACCTTGACATCCACATGAAAGCAAGATCAAATAAACTAAAACGAAAATTGTATTTCGTTGAAATACAACAGTGACATTGAGATGGCCTTGACCTTGGGATAATCTTGACTTTTACATGACTTCTATAGTGTTTATGTATGATTAAATAAACCAGTGGTGCTGCATACTGTGGGTCAAATATAGAGCCATTTCGCTGTACGATAATATTTTGTTTTGTTTTTGGTAAGGCTTAAAATGACCTTGACATTAATATGAACGAACAAAAATGTCAAATATATGAGATCAGTATATGATTGATAAGCACATTATTGTATTTCTCATAACTTTTAGTATCAAGGTAAGTACCCCTATGAACTGACTTTGGACAGATCCAGTTACTTCGACCTTGGAGCCAGATTGACCAAACTTGCATGGTGGGTGTGTCTCATTGATATCTGACATGCCTCAAACAATTATAAATCCACTATCAATAACTTAGGAGGAAATTGAAATTTTGTGAAAAGGGGTCGTTTTTATTTTAAACCGTTAAACCTTAATCCATAACGGGGAGTCATTGAATATTGTGAATGAGTTCCCTAAGGGGCAGGCAAGTCATATGGATTTTGCCTTTCTCGTTTAGTTAGTGTGTGCAAGTTGCTCTGTAAGTTGGCCGAGTAAATTGCATGTGTCTACGTATGTGTCTAAGCTATAGTGTGCGTGCTTGTGACTGTCAAGCGCAGAGTGCGCTACCATTTATTATCATTATAATTATTAGTATTAACATCTTTTTTGCTCTTTTTTATTTTTGAAAATCTTCCTTTTTACTTATTTTTAAACTTTCCATTTTACATGCAGTTTTGTATACTGTTGTTTAATGATCGAGTGAATGGTTCAGCAAGCACTTTTAACTGTTTATATCCAGTAAAGGCACCCACAAACATCGATCTTACTATTATTTTATTCTTAAAGTGCAACCACCACACTTGACCATCTGATTAACAATGTATTTATGTAACAGGTGACGTCATTGTTCTTCTTGTTGCTTGCGTATGTGGTGTACACACGTCATGGTCACCCAGAAGTGGAAAAGCAGGAAAGGTTGCAGCAGATGGACACTTTGAACATGGACTCATCTACGAGCTGTGACCCTCCTTATGAAAACTCTCTCCTTACCTGGAAACCGGTGGACATACATCCGGTTGAATCCACGTCAGCAGACATTTCCGCTGTACCTTGCAGCTCAAATAAAAGTGGATCTTTCAGTGTTAGTAAAAACCCTCAGCCACAAAGTGAAACCTCCGGTGACACACACATAACCTCCGGTGACAAACAGGCTAGCCCTGCATCCCCCGACTCTGAGGTAGACATTAAATTCTTTGAATCAGCAGTAGACGATATCTTAGCTGAAGCTGTCAGTCAATCCAAAAATCCGAAACACAGGGCAAACGGTTTGGAAAACAAAGCGTGATCAGGCGTAACTGCTTTAGAGGTGTTTGTAACCTGTATAATTATATACTACATTTATTTTACAATACAGTGTGTGTGGGTTGTTGTTGGTTGTTTTTTTTCACAGAATATATGTTTTGTAACAAACGTTGACTTATTTTGAGTTGATGCATGGCATTTGACAAAGTGGAAAGTAGAATAAAATGAAAAGGATAAAACACTGATTTTAACAATCTGTTGTTGTTGTATCAATTTTTATTCATCAGATTAACATAAGTTGTACTGATAAAACAATGAAATATATGTCTGTAACTTAGGTCCTGAGCATGTCTTATTTCTTTTGATGTCTGAGATACTGGTCTCACGTACAAGCATCTACTTTCTTTATCAGATTCACATGCACGCGCGCGCGCCCACCCACAAACACACATACATCCACACACAGAGGTAATTACCAATTCAATGATGAATTACAAGTTCAGAAAAGGCTCATTTTCTGTTTCATTTTATTTATAGATTGATTATTTGTGGCAGTGTGGGGATTTTCAATTCAAAATGTACTTGCCAGCATTAATTCTGCAAATATTTGCTATAGTATAGTAGTAGGCAGATATCCTACTGGAGCAATGTTAGTGCATACGTAACCAAAGTGAGTCTGATGTAAATTTTTCAAACCTTTAGATAGTTTGGTCTCTGAAGAGTTTATATGATCCACATTCATGAGGTGAAAGCTGGCTAAGCATTTGTTAGCAGTTTAAAAACACATTGGGGTCCTCGATAACTTTATGGGGAGCGTCTTGCAAAAGATTCCATCAGTCATCACGCGTCATCCAATACCACACGCACACAATACTCCCGCTTGGTTAATTTTACAACAATGCCTTGGAGCATGTTTGTCACGAACTACAGTGGTAATTTGTTGGTCGCCTGTGCCTCCGTTGTAATACTTCATTTACTGCTATAGCAGATAACCTTTTGAACGGATGACATGAAGTTTAGGTCAAAATTTCACGAATATTATACATACATATACACAAACAAAATGTATTAATAAATAAGCAAATAGTCATACCTAGTGTGCATTATAGATTTTTTAAGTTTTAGTGCAATTTTGACCTTTATCTCAGATGTACCTGGCAATAAATCACTTGTTAATTTTTGTGGTATAATTTAATTTTTCTAGATGGTTTGACCTTTGTTGTACTTGGTTTTGTGTGCTACAGTGAACCTTTCCAAAATTTTTAATACATGTTTGTCTACCGATTCTGCGTTGTTAATAATTAACTGCAGATTCTGCCTTCGTAAAAATTGCTGATGCTATGTTAACTGCTGATGTTACCATGTTATTAACTGCTGATGCGTATAAATAGTATCCCCACTTTCTGGAAATTTAGTGCTTTAAATTCCCACTGTCGGTGTCTTTCTCATTTGTTCTTTCTCATTCCTGCTCTGTTCTATCAATCTGCTATACCATCTTCTTCGCTAGACCAGTCACCTACCTTTTTTCTTGAAAACTCTTCCGGGACAAGACTCCTTATTTGTGTTTGAGGTCTGTTGGATCAGCTTGGGAATATTGGACGCTTTCTGCCAGGTGGTCGCTAGGGCTTCCTATGATGTTATTATTTAGCAATGTAGGCATTTTATATGTATGTTTTTTGTTGATAATTTATAATGATTTTTGTATTTTATTTTGTTTTTGTAAACGGGGGTTCGATAAATTATAGTATAGCCTCAGCATCCCCTGCGTGGGATGTCTTTATTGTAAAGTGACTGGCTGGTGGAGAGCTTTCAGTTTTACCACTAGGGTTGTTTCAGCAGATCTTTTATGCGGATCAGGGGTTGTCCGGTCCTGATTTGGCTCGGAAGAGTCCGCTGGACCTAAAGCAATAATCATGTAATGTAATGTAACTGCTGATGCTACCATTATAACTGCTGACGGATCATCTATCCAGTCAACTGTATATTGGATTTTATTCCTCCTTTTCTCCAACTCTTTCATAAATCACTAGATAGCCATGCACATTGAAAAATTAACAATTCAGTTTTCTTGCCGACTTCATTCCGTCCAATTAACTTTGGTGTCCTTTGGCAGTCAGTGATTTTGTGTGAATAATTACTACAGCTCCACCAAATGTTATTATGAATGCCCGTTTCAGCTTTTGAAAACTTTGCATGGAGATTTTCGTACTAGGAATAAAGATGTTGATGTTATCCAACAAGTTGACATTTAATGTTCAGAAGATTGGAGTTCTGATTTATGGATCGACAAGCAGAATTCAAAAATGACTGTCGATTCAATCTGGATTGAATAGGCACATACCAAACAATCTAATACTAGAGAGCTTTAGGAAACACAGAAACTTGGTTTGTAGTTGTTTTTTTTTTGTAGGAAAACCACCAGTCTACGTCATAACTTTTGCTCCTCCAGAAGGTGCTGACTTCCTCATTTACATTATGCAGAAAACTTTGCTGCCTGAAAATGCATCATTTTGATGAATCGTGATTCTTATGTAAGTTTCTGGTATTTTTGGCATATATCAGGTCCATTGCTATAATTTAAATGTAAGCTTGAATAAATACTTTGACTGTATTCTCTTAGCATTTGTTGTTGTTTACATTACATTACATGGTTATTGCTTTAGGTCCAGTGGACTCTTCCGAGCCAAATCAGGACCAGAACGTTATTCTAAAAGTTCAAATCTTAAAAAACAAGCCTTACTCTTAAATATTCAAACAAACTCTCACACGCGACCTCTTGAAAAATCTTCTTTAAATCTGATGTATTAAAAGTGCGTTCTATTTCTTCAATCAAATCACTAAAATCAGTCTTTCCAATAAAATCCAACCAACAACACAAAACAAGGCGACAAGATTTATATGCGATAAAACAAACCAACTGAAAAAATTGAAACAGGTGTTGACCATTGCATACTTTAAAAATCTCTTTGAAAGGTATTGAACCAAAATATCTGTCTCTTTCATCAAGCAGATCAGCACATTTTAGACATGAAATGGCGAACGGAAAAGGATTTATCACATGCAAAGCTCCATGGTGGTTCTTCTCCTTTGAAAAGGAAACTGTGGGTGACATAAGTATGCCCAATATGAAGCGAGACAAAACTGTTTCTTCTTTGCGAGTGGATGCAAAGTTAGGCAAAGAAGCTGACAAATCGGGAAGAATTTGAAATAATTTGTTATTGATATGGTTAAACCAGTCAGTCTGCCACAGCTGTTTACAATAAGATCCAGTCATACAACGCAGGTCAGAGTAAGGAACAAACTGGAAAATCTCTGAAGGGAAAAATAGGCGTACTTTGATTTTTTTTTTTTTTTTTAAAGGGTGCTGTTTATGCACTGCTTTTGCTTTCAGATGTAAAATTGCAAAGGAGTTTGTGGTTCCAATTGAGATTACATATGACATTCTGACCGCCCTATACAATAATAACATCTGTCTTCTCTCCCTACTCGACTTGAGTGCTGCGTTCGATACCATCGATCACAGCTTGCTCTTGTCTCGTCTTCAAAACTGTTTTGGTCTCTCTGATTCTGTTCTGTCTTGGTTCGAGTCATATCTCTCGGATCGCTCCCAGGTCGTTACCATCAGTGGTGTTTCATCAGCTGCTTCACATCTACAGTATGGCGTGCCTCAGGGCTCTGTCCTCGGACCCTTCTTTTTTGTTCTGTACACCTATCCCATCTCCCACATTGCCGCCCACCATTCTCTTTCTGAAATTCCCACCACAGCTTCTCTGATGACAATCAGCTCTATCTATCTGGACCGATTTCTGACCTCCACTGCCTCATAGCCTCAACCCAGTCCTGCATCTCTGACATTAAGGCATGGATGGATCTTAACAGGCTGAAACTTAATGAAGACAAAACCGAACTCATTCTGTTCTTTCCCAAGAAATACATAAAACTCACTGCCCTTCTTTCGTCTGTTGATCTGAACGGCTCTTCCATCACTCCTCACACCGTCCGTAACTTAATTAGGCGTCACTCTTGACCAATCCCTCTCCTTTCATCAGCATGTTGCTAACGTCTGTCGTACCTGCTTCCTCGAAATCCGTCGCATTGCTTCCATTTGCCATCTCCTCACAGATGAGGCAACCAAAACTCTGCTATGCGCCTTTGTTCTTTCCCGTCTTGACTATTGTAATTCCCTTCTCTCTGGCTCTCCCAACTATATCATCGATAAGCTTCAGCATGTTCAGAATCATGCTGCCCGCCTCATTTTTCGCTCCTCTAAATACAACCACATAACTCCTCTTCTTCAAACCCTTCAATGGCTGCCAGTACAGCACAAAATCCAGCACAAAATTTCTACACTCTGCTTCAGAAATTTGGACCTGACTTCTCCCAGCTATCTCTCCCGACCTTCTCGAAACCTATTCCCCCAATCGCTCTCTCGGATCTTCTGCAGATACCCATCTTTTTAAAATCCCAGCCGTACGCTCCAAAACCTATGGCCAACGCACCTTTTCCTACCAGGCCCCATCTATCTGGAATAAACTCCCTCATTCACTCCGTCACTCCACTTCTATGCTGTCATTCAAAACGTCTTTAAAAACTCATCTCTTCCATCTTCCTCACTAAACTTTCCTCTTCATATTACACAACTGCTGTGTTTGGTCAGATTGTATTGTATGTCTGAATGTGTTAATGTTTGCCATTGTAAACGCCTAGGGCTTGAAAAAGATTAGGCGTATAAATGTACATTTCATTCATTCATTTTCAACGTAAGTTTTGCATTATGTTTAGGTTTCAAGTGTCTCCTATGGGCATGGTAAAGATATAAAATCACTATTCTGATGTATTCTTATGAATGTGCATGAACAGCCCTTGGTTTAGATGAGCTTATACTACTAGGTTCGTAGGCCTAAACGGGCTAGTTTGTAGGCTAGCATAGGCAATGAACACAAGTTAGGACTATAGAAACTGTTTAATTAGTGGTGTTTTGTTTTGTTTTAATAAGATAAGAAAAATTTACCAATGCTCTTGTTACGTTGAAACGCGAACGATAATATGTCTGAAACACGTACGATAGATCTAATCGTTTCGCTTTGCAAAGTTTTCAATAATAGAGTGTATTTACCTTTGATTTGAGTTTGCATTGTTGTTAGAAGAAGCTCTGTATAACGTTGGTAATTTTAGTTGGTCGATATTATTGGAGAATTCTCTAGATTTGCTTGTTTACTGCCGATCGAAACTTCACGATAGGTTTAGATATTTGAGAACATTCTTGGACCAAAAAGAATGTTGTATGAGGTAAGTCAGTGATGACGAACTTTAGTTTGATTGGTTGTAAAGCGTCATCGGGAACATTCTGACGTTATCTCGAGGTGAGAGAAAAACTATATATTCGGTGCTCTGTGAAAAGAAAGAGAAAAAAAAAGTAAAGAGGAAGAAAAAGTGAAAAGGCGATTGTATGCAGTTGTTGATGTATGCTGAATAAAAGTGGAAAACTTCATACGACGACTCCGTGCCTTGTTGCTGATTGAACGGGTTGTGTGGATAAACGAATCCGAGTTACACTTTATCAGGACTTAAGCATTGGGGCTGAATCAACTACTAATAGAAAAACACCAACATCAAACGAGTGTAACAGCTCTATCCTAAACTTCAATTAAACTTTCTTTGAAAAAAGTGTCTGTTTTAGCCCATGATTAACCAAATCTAAAGACGTGCGTTTTTGAGGAAAATAACCTCTAGAAATTAGAGAGTTATGGTGGCATTTAACTCTCCTGGATAAGGACGAACAAAATTTTGTCTGCAACTAAAGGCGCTGCCGCTTTAGAACAGCAGGCACGAAAAAAAGTTCGTAAGGATTTCCCAATTGCATGACCGGAAACGAAAGGGATCACTATGAACCAAGTTTCGCTGATCGATCTAAAGTTCTCTAATGTGCGAATCCTTGGCATTTTTATTGAGAGCCATTTGACTCTTTCATCTCACATCAGCTGTTGTCAGGTATTGTCATTTTTGTATCAGGGTGCTGGGCAGACATTATCCCATGATTAATTAGAAGACAGCAAACATTGTAGCAGTTGCCCTCATCCTCTCCAGGTTAGACGATTGCAAAAGTTGCCTTTAGGGAAAACTAAAAACCCAACTATATACCCTGCATGCAGCGCGTTTAAAATACAGCTGCTTGAATTGTGCTTTCAGGAGAAACATGCGAGAATATTACTCCTGGACTTCGTTTCTTCATTGGTTGCCAGTTGAAAAAAGGATCGATTATAAAGTTGTGAGTTTTGCTAATCGGTGCTTAAAAAACTAAGCGTCTTCATCACACAGTGCAGCTGAGTCGCCAAAGCTTACATTCACATCTCACCACGCTGAGCAGCTGTTGAGCTGAACGGCAAGGCGTAATGATTCAACCACGCCCTCTTGCTCTCTGCACACTGCGTATCTGGGGCTCGAACTCACCTGGGCTTGAATGTGTCAACTCCACTGCTCTTTCCTACCACATAGTTCCTAATAATATTTGGAAACTAGTAGTTTTTCATTTACAACTGATTTTTGGTGCTTTACAGTCTATTCTAGACTATTCTTCATACCTCTCAGTAGCTAAGAAGAAAAAAAAAGCGACTACGAGTGCAAATATGAATACAATTAAATTAAATTAAACTGGCGATTAATTTCGGATTACAGTCAAACCTCCAATCCTGTCAACAGCTGCTGGGACTAGTGAGAGACAAGCAAGAGTATGCTTTGGCGAGTCATAGCCACGCTGTGCGAGTTTGCATATCTCACAGAATTAATCTACTGTCATAAGCTCCAATATAATTATGACTTCATTGTGAAACACAGGGCCCACTTCAGCTTCCACATGTGCTCTCTGGCAACACCTAAACAAAAAAAAAAGGGTTTAAATAATAATAATAATAATAATAATAATAATAATAATAATAATAATAAGGATATTTATATAGGGCTTTCCCTATTAAAAGAATCGGTTCAAAGTGCAATTCTCACACATTTGCACACCAAAAAAGAAAATCATAACAGAAAAAAAAAAACACAAAAATATATACAGGCTGGCAGATGTGTGATGGTAGAGACCATGCGGAATAGACCATGCTTTTGTTGCTCTTTCAAGAACATCAAACGCATCACTGACCCCATATGTAAACATTGAGAATGACTTTGATGAATTCTCCCTAATCTCTCTTTAAAAAACTTTTAATATTTTTGTATTTCCAGACTTCTCTGGAAATACTTTAAAATAGTCAGGGGAATCAAAACAAGACAAATTCCGTTGGTCCTTTGGAAGTCATAGCTCAAGTCCCACTGAACGAATTTTGACCAAACTTCATTGGAACATTGTAACGTTATCTACGTTAGTAGCCTACGTCCTTTGCCATCATATTTGCTCTAATGCAAAGGTCATTGGAGTCTTTTGTTAAACACGTTTTGCTCAGTATCTCAAAACTGCCTGAAAGCTTTAGTTAGTTAGTCATTGAACAATGCGTCTTGCATCCATTTTACCAGCATGTGCATGTGCAGTTCCGTGTTTCCGTTTGGCTTGAGGACATGCACTAAACACTTTTAAATTGGAGGGAAATTATCAAACTTTGTTCCACGAAAAAACATACTGATCTCAGCGGAAATATTTTTTCAATAGCGGAAATTTGCTGAACCATATAAAATTACAAGCCTTGCTTATCTCAAGAATAACTTAACCAAAATTCATCGTTTTTACTTAAAGGATTCTTTAACTACTGCTAATCATGTTAGACCATTCGTATTTGTACTTTCTCAAAGGTCAAGGTCATAGTGCTTCAACATTTTCCAAACACATTTTGCACCGTTTGTAAAACTTGGCTGAGCCATGTAGAAAATGTTGCAGATAGCTGAGATTGTGGCCTATCATTCCATGTTGTCCTTATGCTTCGCGAGGATAAAGCCTAGTCACAACATCACCAAAAACGTTAACACTTTTGAAATTGCATATTTTTCAGCAAGTGTGTCTGGAAATACATTTGAATGGCTTGCCATCTTGTTAGTTCAAAGTTTGGTCCCAAAGGCATAGTTCACTGGTAGAGAGTTTGCCTGGCACACCGATTATCCAGGTTCGAATCTCAATGAGAGCAAGATAAAAGTGGTTATTTTTCACTGTCCTTCTTATCAGTAAGATTCCCTTGGTCTGAAGGTTCAGTGTTGATTTAGGACACTACCGCCTTTTTCTTGGGCTATCCCCACCTGCCACATCACCAAGGGTGGGTGTAAACGTTGAAGCTTCAATGTTCATTCAATTCTATGTTTTGATTTCTTAACTGTATTTGATCATTTGTTTGAATATATTTATTTTCAATGTCTTTCAAGGGTCCTTTTTTCCAATAAATATTTGTATTATCTCATATTATCTTCACTTGCTTCCCGATGATGCAAATAAAATAGTTGCATTAAAGTCATGCTAATGTTTTCATCAGGCACCATGAATATCAAAAGTTGCTAATGTTTCATCACTTATTTCCTTTTTGAAAAAGACAGTAAATTTGTTTAATGTTTGTTCTGTTGCATCTTGTAATTCTACAATCATTATCAATCTGTTGCATCTTATAATCCTACAATCATGTCACAGTCCGGTTTTATAGTATTTTGGTCCGATGACTATAGGTATTGTAGTTTCTTCCTGTGAGTAGATATTGTTGATATTTTTTTTACTGATAGCTAAATTCTGATTGGTTGAGCTGGTCACATGACAGTTCACCAATATACATTCAAAAATAATATTCATTTTTTTTCTTGACTGTGCTAAGGAGTGGGTGTTTTGAACTTCTCGCAACTGTGTCTGCAGGTATATATTGTTTATTATTGAAATATTGTATTATGAACGTAATAGTACTTTACAATGATTATATTCTACTTGTTATGTAATAAAATTAATAATGAATAATTTTGATATTAGTGTGAAGGATGGAATAGGGAGGTGATGAAGATTGATTGATTGATTGATTGTTGCTTTAGGTCCAGCGGACTCTTCAGAGCCAAATCAGGACCGGACAACCCCCGATCCGCATAAAAGATCTGCTGAAACAACCCTAGTGGGAAAATTGAATGCCCTCCACCGGCCAGTCACTTTACAATAAAGACATCCCACGCAGGGGACGGCTGAGGCTTTACCCCAACTACTCGAACCCCCGGTTACAAAACCAAAATAGAATACAAACATCATTATAAATTATCAACAAAATATATACATATAAAATGCCTATATTGCTAAATAATAACATCATAGGAAGCCCTAGTGACCACCCGGCAGAAAGCGTCCAACACTCCCAAGCTGATCCAACAGACCTCATACACAAACAAGGAGTCTTGTCCAGGAAGAGTTTTCAAGAAAAAAGGTAGGTCATTGATCTAGCAAAGAAGAAGATAGTATAGCAGAGTGATAGGACAGAGCAGGAATGGGAAAGAGTAAATGAGGAAGACAGCGACAGTGGGAATTTAAAGCACTAAATTTCCAGAAAGTGGGGATACTATTTATACTGAAACCCCCGGCACTCCAATGGGGGTACTGTTGCCGCAGTGAATCGGCCATGCCTACAAAGGAAAGACAGGTTTTCAACTGGGGCTTTCACTTTTCCCTTTATAGGTTAGAACAATCTACAGTGGCAAGATTGCTCATGACCCCAAGGGGTGGTGATGAAGATGGTGGATCGTGTATATTTTGGTAAACAAACTGAAGTCGGATTATTATTTGATTTGAAGTTCATACTTCAAGTTGCAGTGTATAGCATTATATTTATTTGTATGAATGGAATTTAATCAGCAAGGAGTAATAATCATTTGTTATAATTAGTCTTGCAATTTGCATGTGTGTGAACTGTATTCGACATCGTTGAGATTTGAATTATATTGCTGGTCTGGTCCCATCACAGAGAAGAGAGAGGTATGTGTAGTAATTCAGAGAAAGTCTATTTATCAAGAAATTTAGTGTGGTAAACTCCTCTGTTTACAGAAGTTCCGGCTGGGGCCTCAAAGCGGACCTAAGAAGAAGAAGAAGAAGAAGGAACGGAAGTATCAAGAAGAAGAAAAAGAAAGGAGGAAGCAGAAAGAAGACGAAGCAGAAGACGAAGAGGCGGAAGTGGCAACAGCAACAGCAGCGACAGCAGCTGCGGCCACAGCAGCAGCAGCGGCCACAGCGGCAGCGGAAGACTAACGAAGAAGAAAGGAACGGTGAAGAGAGCAGAATGACTAGGACAGAGAAAAGATAAGGACAAGGAGAAAACGAGAAGAATGAAAGAAAGTACATAGAGACTGAGTATATACACAGACACATAACCTAACATTACCTCAGTGAATCTCTTTTCGTTAAATCCTGTCGATGGTGACTGGAACGTTATGTGTATTTTGTGAGTGGTGTGTATAACTATAATTCACGGATTATTTTCTACAAAGTATGTGAGTACAGAACTAATTGTATACTACTAGGGATCTTTCGGAAGCGGGTGAAAGTGAAAGTGAATGTGAATCGGGACTACTTATTATTGTGACGACAGCAATTTATGTGACGCTTTTATTTCCCGTGGTGAAAGGTCACGAAGTGTGCCTACCACAACGAATAAAACTTCGTGGAAATCAGGTTTTCCACGACCTAATGTTCGTGAGTACATTTTGGTTATTAAATCGTTTGTAAAATGTTCAAAAATGATTTGAATTTGTATATGGTACATTACTCAACCATTTTAGAAGTAATAATGGGGATCTAAACTCGGTCTCAGACTTAAAACGTATTTTCAAACGAGCTACTGAAAAGAGTGCCCCAACCCTCATGCCGTCATGGCTGTCTAGAATCTATCTATTCTGTATCACCAATCAGCAGTCCAAAAACTGTTTATGTGACAAAAATGAAACTCGAAGCTAGAATGTAAAATATCTTCAATGTAAGAGCACTAATCCATCTTTAAAGTTCAACCTAATCGTTACATTCGTGTCAAATCATGATTTGTTAGAAGAAGCCTTACGTAGGCATAATAGTAATAGTGCTCTGCCTCTGGGCCTGCCCTGTGTGTGCTCAATAAGATGTAAACGTTAGACTATTTTTATCATCTTGTTGTACTAATTAGTGTAATAGTAATTTATTGAATCTAAAAGTAACATAGTTTGAAAAGATGGCACAACTGGAGCACCTTTTAAGTAGTTATCAAATTGCTTCATGGTATAATAGGGGAAGTCACTCGCGCAAAATCACAACGAAACTAGGTGCTGGAATCGAAAGCGCACAGAAATACGTTCGTTTCGTAACGCGGCGTAAGAATCAGCGGCGTGCCTCTCGTTGGACGAAAGGAACACACAATCACTTTCACTTTCACCCGTTCCGAAAGACCCCTATTTTCATATTCTTGATCGATTTACCTGTATTTGTATAAACTGTGTTGATTTATGTTTATAGTAATAGAGGGGGTGTGACAACAGAATTTATTCTTGAGAGTTAGAGAAGTGTGAGACGGGAGGACATGCAGATTATCCACGCATGCATTCACCCAGTTCTTGATATAATCCCTTTCGTTACAAATCATTATCAATCTGTTGCATCTTATAATTTTACAATTATTATCAATCATACCATGATGTGTTGATGTTTTGTGGTTTATAATAAAAAAAATACTTTTCTGACGATGGACTTCATTAACAAGTGGATTGAACGTGCATGCTGTGAATTTCTTTACACTTAGTGTGCTGCAACATCTCTTTCTCACTGTCGTACACATCAGTCTCTAATATAATAATCATCACTCGAAGATTAAAGTGCTACATAGGCCATAGCTAACTTTATTAACAAAAACTCAACTCCACAACAAATTCATTTATCTACACACATTCATCAGTTATTTTTTTGCCAGTCACTCTCAAATGTGAAAAGGCCATGCTCAAATTTCTACAAATCTGAGTTATGTCCCTTACATCCTCAACTACCAAACACTGCATCTGCGGCCTCCAAACATTTGACTCTTGTTGCGATATCGTGTCAAGTCTTCGTCAATCTGTTTCTGGATCCAGTTCCCAGTAAAATATGCTGAAATGGGGATTGCCAGCCACAACAGCGTAGCCCAGTGCCTGGGTTGTCTCATGGTCAGCTTAGGCATTTTGAAATCCTCTGGAACCAACAAAATGCCACCAAAATGATAAAGCAAAGGACTAAATTTCCTAAAATCGAACGAAAGAACATGAAACTGCATGAACTAGCACTGTGCCTTAGCTCGTATTCTTTGTTTATTTACTTCTTTTTTTCTTTTTCTTTTTTTTTAAACCCACACATATAATAATAATAATAATAATAATAATAATAATAATAATAATAATAATAATAATAATAATAATAATAATATCCACGTATCAATGTAAAACACAATATAGTCAATAAAAAAGCAAACATATGATGGTTTCTGAGATTCAAAAATATGTCCTGAAAATAAAAATGAAAAAACCAAGATGGCAAGCCATTCAAATGTTTTTCCAGACACTTACTGGCAGTGTAGTGACCCTGCTTTATATCCTAATGAAGCAAGGGGAAGACATGGAATGATAGGCCACTAACTGAGCTATCTATAAGCAAAAAAGTATCAAAACCGGCTCTGCCAATTCTGAGATACAGAGCAAAGCGTTTTTAGTAACTGGTGAAGCACAATGGCCTTGACCTTTGAAAAAGTACAATTCCAAATGGTTTACCAAGCTTAACAGTACTTAAAAGTATCCCCAAAGAAAAAATGATAAATTTCAGTTCAGTTATTCTTGCGATAAGATCATCTCATAAGGCAAAAAGTGTGTTTAGAATAAGAAAGTGAAATTCAGAGCAACAGACACGCTTCTTGATAGTTAGGATGACCAACAAAAACCAAAATATTTCCCCTTTTGTCATGGAAAAGTGGTTTGAGGGAGTGTCCAGATAGATCAAAGACGTTAAAAGACTGAGAGATGGAAGTTTCCTAGTGGACTGTTCCACAGAAAGGACATCTGAAAAACTATGAGCTATAGATGGCTCCAAGCTGGAGCTAGGTAGCCAAGTGTTCACTGTATTATATGTGAGTTGTCACCACACACTCAACTCATCCAAAGGAGTTGTACAGTCATTTATAGAATATCAATCTGAGGATCCCCAGCGGCACTGGAATTTCAAAAAAGCAGATTGGGACAAGTTTGGACACTCAGCGGCTTGTTGAATTACCAATGACATTCTAAATTCCGAAGATCCAGCTTTGGAGTTTTCTAATATCCTAACAGATTGTGCTTCCGAAAATATACCCAAAACATCTATTAAAAGCAGTGCTCAGAAGACCCCTTTGTTTGATGAAGAATGCAAGACTCTTCCATCACCAAATAAAACAGCCCAACGAAGTTTCTTTCAAAATCCTACTGCTGAAAATAAATTTAATCACCAGAAGCTGCGAGCCAAAACTAGGTATCTCTTTAAACAAAAAATGGCGTCAATCCTGGATAACCTTCTGTCCACACTTCATACCAAAATCTCTTCCAAAACAGTTTGGAAAATAACAAAAATAATTAAAGGAAAAAACTCCAAGGCTGTGATCCAAGATCTGAAAAAACATGGACAGATTATCACTGACAAAAAGAAGGTGGTTGATTTGCTGGCCTCTACCATCCATGGTGCAAGGAGGCAGAAGAAGAGGGAGACAGAAAAAGAGGTGAGAGGACAACATTCGAGAATGGACTGGCTTGACACTGAGCGAAGCCATGAGGGTTGCTAATGACAGAAAAAGATGGAGTACGCTGGTTAAATGAGCATCAGTGGTGTCCCAACGACCTTCAAGTTACGGGATAGGATAGGATAGGACCATCTATCACAATTCGTCATCTACTCATTATTCCCAAAAATTCCAAAACATCAAAGGTAAAAAGGACGAGAAGCCTGCTTTTTGGACTTCGATAATTGTGAACCATATAACCTTCCCTTTTCCATGGAAGAACTGACAGATTCCATCCTTAAATCCAATAATTCTGCTTCCGGCCCTGATGATTTTCATTATCAGTTAATTTCGCACCTGCCTAAAGATTCCCTTAAAATTCTCTTGGCTGTTTTGAAAGTTATCAGCCACACAGACTGAGGAGCAGACAAGCAAACTCTGTTCCTCCTATATCGTTATCTCATACACTCTAAATTGGATTAGGGTAGCCGCGTATATGGTTCCGATAGGAAAGCCTATTTGAAAGCCTTGGATCCAATCCATCATCAATGTATTCAGATCTGTCTAAGGGCATTTCGCACTTCACCGAATGAAAGTCGCTACGCTGAGGCTGGAGAACCTCCCTGGAGATCCGTAGGCTTACGCTCGCCATTAACTATTTTCTCAAACTTAAAGCAAACCCAGAATATCCCACTTATGATTGGGTTCTAAACCCTTTATTTACACTTAAATACTCCAACAAACCAGCAGAAATGCCTCCTTTTGGTATCAGAATACGTCCTCACTTTGATACTGCAGGAATAGATATTGACTCTGTTAATGATGACCAATTTCTAAATGTGCTCCCATCTTCATTGGAACCTCATCAACCCCATTATCATCTTCAACCTCACATCCTTCAAAAAGATCGAAACTTCCTAAGCTGTTTATAAGCCACTTTATCTAGAACAATGTTCAATGTATAAAGTATATGAAAAAATGTGTACGGTCGGGTCGAAGAAAGGAGACTCAGTGGCTGCTGCGTCGGTCTCTGGGACACCTCGACCAGCATTTGCAACAGCGTATACCTGATTTTTGTTCTGTTTATACAGCTGAGCTCAAGGCAATTCATTTAGCTTTGAAACAGGGTTATTAATCCAAAAGATCCTCATTTTTAATCATGTCTGATTCACTGTCAGCATTTCAGACTCTTTCCATGAGAAAGATATCGCACTCTTTTCTGGCAGAGATCCATGACCTCCACACCCAACTTGTTTCTGAGGGTAAAAAGATTGTTTTTATGTGGGAACTTAGTCATATGGACATCCGCGACAATGTTGCAGTGGACAAAGCAGCTAAAGAAGCTCTGCATCTAGATTTTAAATTGTTTCATGCTCTGACCTGCGTTGTATGACTGGCTGTTATTTGAAAAAAACGTCTCTGCCAGAACAATTTGTCAAACCAAACCAATAATATATTTCAAATTCTTCCAGATTTGTCTGCTTCTTTGCCTAACTTTGCATTCACCTGCAAAGAAGAAACTATTTTGGCACGCCTTCAAATTGGGCATACTTATGTCACCCATAGTTTCCTTTTAAAAGAAGAAGAACCACCATGGTGCTTTGCATGTGACAAATCCTTTTCCATCCACCATTTTATGTCTGAGTGTGCTGATCTGGTTGATGAAAGAAACAGATTTTGTGGTTTCATACCTTTTAATGAGATTTTAAAAGTATGCAATAGTAAACACCTGTTTTAATTTTTACATGATGTTAGTTTTATTGCACATAGATCGCATCGTCTTGTTTATATTCTATGTTAAATTGTATTAGTAAGACTGGTTTTATTTATATATTTTATCATATTTAAATGATAGCAGTTTAATCTGATTTTACTTAGTTTTGTGTGGTCTTGATTCGGCTCTTGGCAGTCCGCTGGACCCTATAAACACTGATTATCTATCTATCAGAGCAACACACCAACTGACTGATCGACTGACTGACAACAGGACTGCTACTGAAGGATGGCCCATTATTCAATACTTGTATACCAAAATTCAACAAAATCGCTTAAGGCGTTTTTGAGATATTAAGCAAAATGTGTTTAGATTATAAACAAAATGACTCAAGTGACCTTGATCTTTGCTGTAGAGCAAATATGATGACATGGGACTTGGAAGGTAGACCACCAACCTAAATAATGTTTCTCTGAAGTTTGGTGAAAATCCATTCTGTGGTTCTTGAGGTATGGCTTTTAAAAGACAGACATTTTGGCTTGTTCTGATTTCCAACTATTTCAAAGTATTTTCAGATAAGTGTGACAAAGATAAAGAGAAAGATAAATGTCCAAATATCTTACCTTTTACTGGGTGTTTTCTGATGATTGGATCAAAGCCCTCTGTTTTTTGAAGCGCTGAGTTCTGGACCAGTCTAGATAAATAATGGTCCCGACTGCAACAGGGAAGAAGATGGACACAAAGTTCCTACGAAAGGTTCGTAAGTATTTGTTCCCACCAGTCAGTTGGTTTGGCTTCACGTCCATGAACTGCCAACAAAAATGCAAAACATACATATATCTGTTAAGTTACCTTGTCATTGAATTATATAGATAGATAGATACTAAGATAGATAGATAGATAGATAGATAGATAGATAGATAGATAGATAGATAGATAGATAGATAGATAGATAGATAGATAGATAGATAGATAGATAGATAGATAGATAGATAGATTATAGATAGATATGTAGAAGTACTATGCAACTGAATATGAATCAGAAGAGCTGAACAGTTAAATAATAATAAAACTTAGATTATTAAAAATAATCACTATGCAATATCTGGGTTCCTGCTGTATCAACATTTGTCCTACCTTGTGTGTGTGCATGTGTGTGTGTGTGATATTTATTTTCTTAACTTATGATTTTGTGTGCATGTGTGTGTGTATGTGCGTGGCATGGGCATGTAAGGGCATATGTGTGGTCATGCGTGTTTGTGTACATGCATATAAATATATATGTGTGTATTTGCATTCATGCACACACATCACTGTGTCTTTTCAGCTTTCTCAGTCTCCTATCCTATTCATATCTTGTCCTATCCCGTAACTCAAAAGTCGTTGGGATACCACATATGATCATTTAACCAGTGTACTCCATCTTTCTCTGTCCTCAGCAACCCTCATGGCTTCTCTCAGAGTCAAGCCTGTTCATTCTCGAATGTTGTCCTTCCACCTCTTTTTCTGTCTCCCTCTTCTTCTACCTCCCTGCACTGTGCTCGCAGGATGGTCTTTGCAAGGCCTGATGCTCTGGTGATGTGGCCATACCATCGGAGGTTCAGTTTCTTCACCACTGCATGCATGTCATCGTATTGTCCAATGGCTTGTGTGATGGTCTGTCGGACTTCATCTTTGGTGATGTGCTGGGTATAGGAAATGCCCAAAAGTCTTCTGTAGCACCTCATCTCCATGCTTTGTATTCTTCATTGTAGATCTGCTGTGAGGGTCCATGTTTCGCAAGTGTATAGGAAGATGGAGATGACAAGGGAGCGCAGCAGCCTTACCTTGGAGTGTAGACTGATGGTCCTGTCTTTCCAAATGGGCTTCAACCTTGTCAGGGCAACAGCTGTTTGTGCGATCTTGGAGAGGACTTCCTGTCAGGACTCATTGTCTGATACAATGGCTCCTAAATATTTGAAGCTATGCACCGTGGTGAGGAATTGGCCTTGGACTGTGATGTCCGTGTTGATGCCATTGGTGTTGTTGGTCATCACTTCGGTCTACTCAGCACATATTTCCATTCCATAGGCTCTGGAGGTGGTGTCAAGCCTCTGTACCAGGTGTTAAAGTTCTTGTTCCTCTCCAGGCAATCCATCAATGTCATCCGCGAAACAGGTTGGAGATTGCTCTATCCCCTATGCTGACTGTGACTTCCAGATCTGCAAGGGCATCTGACATGATGCGCTCCAGGAAAATGTTGAAGAGTGTTGGAGAGTAGGCATCCTTGGTGCCTACTCTCTCAGTCTCAGTGACATCTATCTGGAATCACAGATCTGGCATGGACTAGATGCACACCGTAGGGATCAAAGTTAAACAGATGAACTAGCAATAGTTTAGTTTAGTTTAGTTGAGAGGGACTTGTATAGGCCTCACGGCTTTCTGAAAGTCCATTTTATTTTGGGCATTTTTACTTGTCCGGTTTCATTTGCTGTTATTCGGAGAATACTAAAGATAGTATGCTACTTAGTCATCATACTCAAATTTGGATTCTTGTATGGAAATGACCTTTTCCAGAAGATTTTTAAAGGTGTTCAGGTTGTTAGCTCTTTTAGTATCAACTGGCAATTTATTCCACACAGGAGAATGAGTATTTTCTTTGGTGGTTATATCATTTTGGTCTTCTCTGCACTTATTTCCATTCCATAAGCTCTGGAGGTGGTGTCAAGCCTCTGTACCAGCTGTTCAAGTTCTTGTTCCTCTCCAGCCAATCCATCAATGTCATCCACAAAACGAAGATTGGAGATTGCTCTACCCCCTATGCTGACTGTGCCTTCGTGATCTGCAAGGGCATCTGACATAATGCGCTCTAGGAAGATGTTGAAGAGTGTTGGAGAGAGTAGGCATCCTTGACGCACACTGATTGTTGTTCTGAACCAGTTCCCGATGACGCTGGTATGGAGGACTGCACTGGTAGCCTTGTCACACAGGCTTTTGATGACATCAATAATTTTAGGGCTGATGTTGGACACTTTCATTGTTGCCCATAGACCTGCATGCCAGACTCGGTCAAACGCCTTCTTGAAGTCTATGAACACATGATATAGATGTTGTTGGTGCTGTAGGTATTTCTCACAGATTATTCTGAGGTTGAAAATCTGTTCAGTTGTACTTCGCCCTGCCCTGAATCCTGCTTGTTCTTCAGCTATGATTTGTTCAGCTTGGGGTTTCAACCTGTTGAGTTATTTTCAGGAGGACCTTGCTGGGATGGCTGATGAGGCTGATGGTGCGGTAATTTTCACACTCCTGAAGGTTACCTTTTTGGGGAAGAGTGATGACAAGCGACTGGGTCCATGGTGTAGGCCACTCCCCACTCTGCCAGATCTTGTTACAGATAATGGTGAGGGCATCAATCATCGCTTCTCCTCCTGCTTGTAGCAGTTCCGCGGGTATGTTGTCCACTCCTGCTGACTTCCCTTTCTTCAGCGATTACACTGCTGCCTCAACTTCTTCCCGGAGAATTGGGAGGATTTCTTCTTCTTCTCTGTTCTCGGGACATGCTAGAACTGATAAGACTCCATTTGGTGTATGGTTGTAAAGGTCAGAGCAGTACTCTGTCCATCTGTCCAAGACTTCTTGTTCTTCTGTAAGGCATATGTTGTCAATGCCATTTGGATCAAGTCACCTCTCAATCTTCTAAATTTCAGAGAGGGCAAATCAAAAACTCTCAATCTCTGAGTATGGTAAATGTCTCGGCGATTTAATCATCCGAGTCGCTCTTCTTTGTACTCTCTCCAAGGCAGACGATACGGAAACCAGATCGCATTCGCATACTCAAGATGTGGCCTTACATGCGATTTATACAGGCGGGTTAAGGTATCACTATCCAAGTAAGTAAACAATCGGCATATGATACCTAGCATTTTATTAGCCTTGGAAATCGCATTGTTTATGTGTTGATCAAAGTTTAGGTTCGTATAAAAAGTAACCCCCAAATCTTTTTCCTCACTATTATGGTCAATCGTCACTTTGTCATCACCTGTCGTCATCAAATAGTAATATCCAGGATTTTTCTTACCCATATGGAGTACCTTACATTTTGATGCATTAAAATGCAATTGCTAGGTATCTGACCAAATCAGAAGACTATCTATATCTTTTTGTAATTTATCGCACTTAGATGTCACATTATATAGTTTAGTGCCATCTGCAAAAATACTAAAATTACTAGATACTTTGTCAGGTAAGTCATTTATCAAAATTGTAAAAATAATGGGACCCAAAATACTGCCTTGCGCTTTACCACTCAGAACTGGCTCATCACCTGATAAATGATTTTCAACTCTGACACGCAGGGTTCTTCCAGAAAACACTTGATCCATTGTAGTATGTGTCCAGTGATTCCATAAGATTTTAGTTTAACTAAAAGTCTTGCATGAGGTACTGAGTCAAATGCCTTGCGGAAGTCCAAGTAAAGCATCAAAACTCTCCCCACTGTCAACCATTTTCATACCTGCAAGAGTTGTGTCACACATGACCTACCTTTACGAAAACCATGCTGGCATTCCGTGTACAGAGAGCAAAGAGTCATATGGTTAACGATAGCATCTCTGACAAATGATTCAAGCACTTTACATGGGAAACAAGTTAAACTGACAGGTCTATAGTTTCCTGCATCACTTCTACTGCCTTTTTAAAATAAGGCTGTGACATTGGCTCTTCTCCAGTCCAATGGTACAACTCCCTCCTCTAAGGACTTATTAAAAAGTTGGCAAAGTGGTAGTGATAACTCTTTACTTGCTTCTTTTAAGACTCTGGATGGTATACATCTGGGACGAAAAGCCTTACTTGGGTCTAACTTGCTCAACTTCTCCTGAACTGCTTAAGTTTCAGGGTTATAACTTATAAGAACTTCAGTTAAAGTAACATTGTCTGATCTAGATGCAAGGTCTAAAAATGGTAAATTATTTAGATCCTCCTGCGTAAACACACTAGAGAAAAACTTAATTAATACCTCTGCTTTATCAGCATCATTCCCTGCTATACCTCCATCCTCCTTTACCAGTGGGCTGATACCCGAAAATGCTTTTGTTTGAGATCGTACATATTTCTAAAACACTTTCGGATTATTTTTACAATTTATTGCAATATTTTTCTTAAAATTATTTTTTGCTTTCTTCACTTCTCTTGTGCATTTAATTCGCACCTTAATATATCGCTGGCACTGGTAGTCTAACTAATCATGGGTCACTAAGTATCTTTTATAAAACTCACTGCACTGGTAGTCTAACCAATCATGGGTCACTAAGTATCTTTTATAAAACTCACTGCACAGCTTGGAGATTGCTAAGCGATCGGTCATGAGTGACACCAGCCAAGTCCGATTTTCAGAGCAAAACCTTCTGGAATAAATTTTTCTCTTTTTTATTTTTTCGCTCCCCCCAAATATTTTGGGTAACTGGCTTCAAGTACAGCCTAAATTTACAACAATTTCAGCCTGCAAATAGTCAAAAGCTTAAGGAAAACTTCAAATTGTCAGAATAAATCACACAGCCTCCCTCCCTTCACTTTCGCACATTTTTTCTCGTTAATTAAATAGAGACACATGCTTGTGCTGTGTCAGTTGTTACTCCCTTTGTGTGTGTGTGTGTCAATGTCATTAATCAATGTGCATATATGTCCAAACGTTTGTTCTGTTAGTATTTATCATGATCAGCGACAAAGTTGATAAATTCTCCACCATCACACGAATTTCCTACCTACTTGATCTCAACGATAACTTTACTAGTACTGCTAACTAGAGCTATTAGTAGTACCATATTATTATTTTATACGTAAAACTTCTCTATAGTAGTAAGTATGCTACTGATGGATAATTTAGCAAGATCCGCATGAGAAAAAACATCGTCATAGGTACCTGGAATGTCAGGACCCTAACTGCAGAAGGAAAATTAGAAGAACTGGCCCACGAGCTGGACCACAATCGATGGAACGTTTTAGGTATCGGCGAACTGCGCTGGAAAAGGCCTAGGTGAAACAATGACCGACAAAGGCCACAACTGGGCACAAGCTCTATTTCAGCGGTAGAGATGACAGGCACGAAAACGGCGTTGCATTCTTGGTCCACAAGAACATTCTAGCTACAGCCATGGTTTACCGCCCAGTCTCCAGTAGACTCGTTACCATCCGTCTCAGAGCAGCCCCTTTCAACATCACCATCATCCAGGCCTATGCCCCAACATAAGACTATGACGACAGCGAAGTGGAGGATTTTTATGAAAATCTACAGACGGTCCTTGACCAAGTGCCGAAGAAGGACATAGTCATAGTGCAAGGCGACTGGAATGCCAAGGTTGGCCAAGATGCGCACGACAACTGGGGAGACACATGTGGACCCCACTGCAACAACGAGATAAATGACAGGGGTCTGAGACTCTTGGAGTTTGCCAGATACAACAATCTGGTACTGGCAAACACGCTTGGTATCCACAAAAACTCCAGACG
The DNA here is from genome assembly GCA_036898135.1 of Oncomelania hupensis. Taxonomy (NCBI): domain Eukaryota; kingdom Metazoa; phylum Mollusca; class Gastropoda; order Littorinimorpha; family Pomatiopsidae; genus Oncomelania; species Oncomelania hupensis. The sequence continues at coordinate 37,393,289 of CM072513.1, forward strand.
ATGGACATAGCACAGTCCCAGCGGGGAGCATCACAACCAGATAGACTACATCATGGTCAAGAAACGCTTCAGATCAAGCATCAACATTGGCAGGACGCGCACTTTTCCAGGAGCAGACATCAGATGTGACCACGATCTCATGATGATGTCTTTCCGGCTCCACTAGAAGAGAGTAAATACAGCAAAGTGCACTAGTTAGACTGAAGTTCGACCTGGACAAACTGCAAGACCCGGAGGTGGCAGAACTATTTCAGGCCACAATTGGAGGGAAATTTGCACCACTGCTCATTTTGGGGGCTGGTGAAGTAGATGTCGACACCATGAGCACCACCTTCAACTCAGCTGTGACAGATGCCGCCACTGAGATCCTTGGCAAGCACCGACCAAAGAAGAAGCCTTGGATCACACCTGAACTTTTGGATCTGTGTGACAAACGAAGAGAGATAAAAAAGAAAAAGAACACCTCACAGGGAGCTAGCGAAAAATCAACAATGACATCCGAAAAGGCATGCGCACAGCAAAGGAGAACTGGATAGAAGATCAATGCCAGGAAATAGAGAACAGCCTGAACAAGAACAACAGCAAGAAGGCCTACCAGACTGTGAAGCGGCTGACAAGTGTTAAACAGCCCAAAGTCTCCATGATCCAAAGCAAGTCTGGCATATGCCTTACTACAGAAGAACAAGAAGTCTTGGAAAGATGGACAGAGTACTGCTCTGACCTTTACAACCATACACCAAATTGAGATCCATCAGTTCTAGCATGTCCCGAGAACAGAGAAGAAGAAGAAATCCTCCCAATTCTTGGGGAAGAAGTTGAGGCAGCAGTGCAATCGCTGAAGAAAGGGAAGTCAACAATGAAAGTGTCCAACATCAGCCCTAAAATTATTGAAGTCATCAAAAGCCTGTATGACAAGGCTACCAGTGCAGTCCTCCATACCAGCGTCATCGGGAACTGGTTCAGAACAACAATCAGTGTGCGTCAAGGATGCCTACTCTCTCCAACACTCTTCAACATCTTCCTAGAGCGCATCATGTCAGATGCCCTTGCAGATCACGAAGGCACAGTCAGCAAAGGGGGTAGAGCAATCTCCAATCTTCGTTTTGCGGATGACATTGATGGATTGGCTGAAGAGGAACAAGAACTTGAACAGTTGGTACAGAGGCTTGACACCACCTCCAGAGCTTATGGAATGGAAATAAGTGCAGAGAAGACCAAAATGATGACCAACAACACCAATGGCATCAACACGGACATCAAAGTCCAAGGCCAATCCCTCAACACAGTGCATAGCTTCAAATATTTAGGAGCCATTATATCAGACATTGGGTCCTGACAGGAAGTCCTCTCCAGGATCGCACAAACAACTGCTGCCCTGACAAGGTTTAGGTTTAGGTTTAATGCTTTATTGTCCCTTTTTATCGGGAAATTCTGGGCCGCCTCCCCTGTGGAAGGCGTAGTCTCAGCCTGTGGCGCGCCCAAACCCAACCTACCTAACATTAGTTGTGATTTTTGACATTTAGAAATTCTTTAAATTTTTGAAATTTTTTTGAAATTTTGCTGGGGGAGCAAACCGGAGTACCCGGAGAAAACCCCCGAGACGTTGCCCGAGTCGAAAGTAAATAATATTCGGAGAAACATAACGCCCCGATGCAGGATCGAACCCACACCTGTCAGGCGCCATTGGTTTCTGGCCTGTGGACAAGGCAAGTTAGTCCCGCCTTAGCCCACTTGGCCACAACGCTCGCTTGGTTGAAGCCCATTTGGAAAGACAGGACCATCAGTCTACATTCCAAAGTAAGACTGCTGCGCTCCCTTGTCATCTCCATCTTCCTATATGCTTGAGAAGCATGGACCCTCACAGCAGATCTACAACGAAGAATACAAAGCATGGAGATGAGGTACTACAGAAGACTTCTGGGATTTCCTATACCCAACACATCACCAACGACGAAGTCCGACAGACCATCACACAAGCCATTGGACAACACGATGACCTGCTCACAGTGGTGAAGAAACGGAAACTCCGATGGTATGGCCACGTCACCAGATCATCAGGCCTTGCAAAGACCATTCTGCAAGGCACAGTGCAAGGAGGTAGAAAAAGAGGAGACCGAAAAAGAGGTGGGAGGACAACATTCGAGAATGGACTGGTTTGACACTGAGCGAAGGCATCAGGGCTGCTGAGGACAGAGAAAGATGGAGTATGCTGGTTAAACGATCATCTGTAGTGCCCCTACGACCTCCAAGTTATGAGACAGGATAGGATAGGATAGAAAACTGATCTAGTCTCTGCTACTAGTCATAGTGCCATACCGCCCAGGGCCATAGCTTTGCTTTTGTCACTAGAACAAATCCAGAGATATACTTTAAATCTACAGCTTATCTCTAGCTATTCAAGTTTTTATAAGCATATATGATTACATCGCAGAGTTAATATGAATTAAACTGTACTCGAATTAGCACAAAAACATTAAAATAAACTGCAAAATACCCAAAGTCGTCTGCTGATCGCAGGAAGGTCAGCTCGAGTTCGTCTCACTTCCGGTGTACCCTACTGTAGCATTATACGCGAGTACAACTTGATTATGGAATTTATAAAATATAAATGACATTGACTTATTCCTCCTCTGCTTTCGTAAAGTTATTTTATACAGTCTTTTAACATTTTCTTCGCCTGAGGTTCGATACTGAACTTACTTACGAAGGTTGGTAAGCAATTTCTGCCATAGACTAGAAGTAGAAAGAACGCCAGAAGTCGAATCGGCATGCAGTAGAGTTAGCGCAGCTTAGGCCACAGCCATACGTAACGTAGCAGAGACGGCCGAGGCTTACGCAGGTTTGTTTGAAGTATTAGTAAATCACTATTAGTTATCTCTTTTCCAGTCACAAACTAGAAAAGAAGGGGAGATATAGTTCCAACTACTTCACCCTGGCGTAACAACAGGTATGCTATTTTATTATTCGACCAGAGGCAGAGACGGTGGAGAGGCGATGTAAGCCTCGGACGTCTTTGCAACGCAATGTAAATTATGTGTTTCATGAATGATCTATTTATTAATATTAGTACTTACTCCTAGAGTCCTAGTTGTAGACAGAAGGAAAGTGAGTCAGAGATATCTGGATTTAAATGAAATATATATTAGAAATTTTAACAGATTAGGCAGTACACACTTATACTTTATAGTACTGTCACTGTGTCAGTAGAAATATATATAATAAAATAATATTGCAAACAATGATTACCGCATTGAAATTGAAAAGGCAATAGTGTTACTGTGTGCAGGTTGAAGAAAAGACCTAGAATTGTTCAGAATGAACAGAAACGACAAACCAGTTCATGTGGAGGGCTTGGCACACTTGTGCTTCCTTCCCAATGGGCGTTTCACTGGTCGCATCATTGGTCAGGATTCGCAGTTTTCAGTGGTTGCTGGTCCTGACTATTGTCTTGGGGCCCACGAAGATGCCGCAGAGCACCACTCATGTTGCTATGACAATTCATGCAAGTTTCGTGACTTGACTGTGATTGACTATGATGGTTTCGGTGAATTTACTCTAATACCACGTGTCCTGCAGTCAGGTGGTGACAACTGCACACTGTCATCACAGAATGTCAAGTTCGTAACAGACCAGCTGGTCACAGGAGAAAAGGCAGAAGAGTACATCGAAAAGTTCTTCCCTCCAGAACTCAAAGGCAAAGACTGTTACGTCTGCGTTGGAAACATGAAAATTAGTTATCCCGAGCCGTTGGATGCTGCAGAGTGAAGATTTTCTGAGGTTGTTGCTGCAGTCGTTTTTACCCTAGTTGATTGTTATGATCAAAATTGCTTGTGATTCCATGCTAAACTATAATGCAAAAATAGGACCATGAGACATTTAATTTAAAAAGAATTTGTAGTAGTATGCATGCAGGAATTGCCAAGTTCTATGACCCATTAATTTTGTTTTTCTATATCCATGTATATTTTTTTTAAATACTTTTTTTGCTTAAAAGTTATTTTGCTTCATTAATAAAAGGATCAGGGATTCGTGTGCCAAGCCTGATTTTTTGTTTTTTTCTTTCTTTAAAATAATGCTCACGTTATTAATATTATATTTTTAGTTTCGAGCCAGTGGACAACAACACCTGAACCATTCCATATTTTCAAGTTTATTAACCAATTTTATATTATTTTAGTATTGTTTGGATGTATATATTATTACATCTCTGTTATTTGTTTACAGTAACATTTTTGCTCATTAGTTTTATCTCAATTTGTCCTTATTAGTTTTGTCTCAATTTGTCCGTCTCAAGTAACTTGCACTATGCACTATAGCAGTTGTATGCCAGCTATTTACGATGGAATCTGAAACTCTTGTTTTTCGTACTTTAGTTGCTGGGCTTTCAGAATGGTGCTTTTTATATTTTTTTTGTAATACCAGTGCATAATATTTGTTCACATAATATTTATTCTTACTACTACTAGAGTATTATGTTCACACAATATGATTACTGCATTTTGAATAAGGATAAGGATATAAGGATATAAACCTATAGCTTACATGGTTATAGTACAAGCGATGTAGGAAGCTTGTGCTCACACTGATGATACTTGTAAATTAGGAAGCATAGAACATGCACAATATGATTAACTTGAATTAGGAAATACCCAAAGCTTACACCATATATAGCTTGCATTATTTATGATAACACGTTTACTACTTTAAAAAATTGTATTTGTGTAAATAACGCAGTCTTTACTTTAACACAGAATGCCGAGTGCATTTGCAGAGTACCCGTAACTTACATTATATAAACAAGTAACTCTTTTATTTTTTTAAGAACTCTTGCTTTTGTTGCTTTTTAGGTTAAATTTTTGTTTCTCTGGAGCTTTTGTAGTGATACTCAACATTTTGGTACTTGTAAAACTCTTACCTTGTTTTAGGAGGAGTAGAGCTTTTAAAAAAAATGTGTAATCAAATTTTCAATTTTTGTACATTTATCCAAAAAGTTTGTAGTCAAACATGGAAAGTTTATTTTTTCCCCCCTAAGGGCAATAAATCACTATGTTACAATGCTCATGAATATTTGATGATCTGATTTGTGCCAAAGTAATTTTTGTAATAATAGTGTATAGAAATTCAGTTGTCATTTTTGGTTCCCCCAAGACAGAGAGAGAGAGAGAGAGAGAGAGAGAGAGAGAGAGAGAGAGAGAGAGAGAGAGAGAGAGAGAGAGAGAGAGAGAGAGAGAGAGAGAGAGAGAGAGAGAGAGAGAGAGAGAGAGAGAGAGAGAGAGAGAGAGAGAGAGAGAGAGAGAGAGAGAGAGAGAGAGAGAGAGAGAGAGAGAGAGAGAGAGAGAGAGAGAGAGAGAGAGAGAGAGAGAGAGAGAGAGAGAGAGAGAGAGAGAGAGAGAGAGAGAGAGAGAGAGAGAGAGAGAGAGAGAGAGAGAGAGAGAGAGAGAGAGAGAGAGAGAGAGAGAGAGAGAGAGAGAGAGAGAGAGAGAGAGAGAGAGAGAGAGAGAGAGAGAGAGAGAGAGAGAGAGAGAGAGAGAGAGAGAGAGAGAGAGAGAGGGAGAACAAAAGAAACGAAGGAAAGAAAAGGTGCACAGAAAACAGTGCATGTATAGAAGGGCAAAGCCCATATGACTCGCATGCTCCTTATGGAACTTGAAAATGAGTGCCCATATAAAACAAAATGAAATGGTGGCATGAAAGTGTAAAGTAATACAGACTTTCATCTTTCTATGCACTTGAGATTACATCGACCTCCGGCTCCAAATACACTCATGTACTATCAAATAAAATACAGCAAACATATACCCAAAAAATGGTGACCTTGGGATGACCTTGACCTTTAGTGACTTTGACTTTGGGATGACATTGACCTCACGTGATCTCTCATGCCTGTCTGATCAAATAACCCAATGTTGTTGCTTACTATGGGTTAAATAAACAGCAATTCCACTGTACAATAACCTATTTTTTTGAATGGTTTTGCAAAGCCTAATGACCTTGACCTTCAAGATCAATGCAAAAATGGAACATATAATGAAAGATCAATTTATCATCTCTAAACACAAGTTTGGACTTTAAATCTCTCATAGTTTAGGGTCAAGGTCACTTCAAAGTACCTATACAAACTGACTTAGGAAGCTCCAGTGACCTTGACCTTGGAGTGAGGTTGACCAAATTTGCATAGTATGTGTGTCTCATTGATACCTATCATGCATCAAAGAATAATGTTCAATATTAATAACTTAAAAAGTGAAATTTGTAAAAAAAATAAAATTGTCATTTTTTTATATTTGATGACCCTGTGACCTTGAAGCGAAGTCGTTCATTCACTGACCATATTTGAGGTCTCATGGGTATGCACATTTTACCAAGTTTGGTTGTGATAGTTGAAATAGGCTCTGAGTACTTAGCCACTTTAAAGTGTTTGCACAGACAGATGACAGACAAAGGACAGACAGATGAACTCTTTTTTTTTCTATATCATTTTTGGACTAGTTAGAACTTGTTTTACACAGATTTGCAAAAATCTTAACTTTTTTTTTGGTGGGATGAGTACAATCAACTCGCACTGCTATGCATGTGACTGCGAGTCAAAAATGATGTTTACAATTTTTATTTCGCAATTCAGCACTCAAAATATACTTTTGTTCAAAACATTTTCAAAACCTTACTTCTTGCATTAACTGGTAATCAAAACAGACTGCGCATATTAGAAAAACACACTCCTTCAATTAACAATTTGTGTGCTGACAGTACATGACATAAAGTTGTTGTTTTTTTAAGTATACAAAATACAATCAATAAGGCTATTACAACATTCAAAAATGCAATAAATCAAATGTTTTTTCGTTCTGATGTACTCTACCATACCAACTTCATCAAAACTAAAATTAGGATAAAACATGAACAAAACATTTTCCTCCGACATACTTTAGCCTCGTTGTATTACACGGGCACAGGGTAAAAACTACCAGCACAGTGACACTCTCTCAGCTTCAATACAACATTCACAATATGGGCTTACACACTGGCACACCTTTCTTTCCTTTCACTTTGACTCGCAACAACACAGCAAAAAATCCCATATTATCATTCCACTTTTTCTGAACACAGCATTAAACATATTTTCCTGTTAAATAAAATGTCACAAATCACATTGTAGTACAAGGTCCATCTGCCAAGCATCCGTTTTACAAGTCAATGTTTCTCAATTACATTCTAGTTATCGACTTCCTTTCTTCTTCTCCTCATCTGAAGAACTTGAATCTGATTCGGATGATGATGACGATGACAGGTCTTCAGCCTGCACAGCAGAATTAATTTTGATCAGATTCCAGATACTAAATGAATTATGTTTTACAAATACCTTTGCAATTTTGTGAGACTGCTACCAGGAAATTTTGGTAACACTATTCAAAATCTAAGGGACGATGTGAGAAAAAATTGGTAAATTGTTTTAGCGTTTCTGTACAACTAAATAAATACAGTCATCAAATTTCTTTAGCAACAAGCCAAAAGGTATCCGATCACAATTTACAATTCATTCCTCACTGTTAATAGGGACCCGTGGAGCAGCATTATGTCCTAAACTCTCCGCCCCTTTACAAAAAACAAACACCAAAATAAACAAGAAGAAGCAGCTACCAGAACATTTTGTGATAACCCTCTCTCTCTCTACTTTAAAAAACAAACAAACAACATTTATGTTTCCAATGAAGATCCTTACCAAATTTGGCAAAGGTTTGCCTTTCTGTGTCAAAAGCTCTTCTGCCTTCTTCAGCTGAGGTATTCGCAGACTGTTGCGTGTGATCCCATCCTTGATGATTTGGTCAAACGTCTTCTCTACACTTTCCACATCACCTTTGTTTGCTGAAGAAGAAAAAAAAACGAAACCAACATAATGCAAACACTAACAATTCTAATTATAATTATTTAATTGAAAATAAAACTGATTATTTCATTGAAAGCAAAGCTAATTATGTCGAGAAGCTGGGAGAGAAAGATAAGGTAACCATTAACTGTAATTATTTGAATCTGCTCATGCCTCTTCACATGTGAACACAAGAAGAAACAGACTTATGAGAACATCAAGCTGAAAACAAATAGCTTCCTCTGCAAGAGAAATCAGACTAAGTGAAAGAGACAAATAATTAAGGTAACTAGAAGCTGCACATTCCTCTTTATAAGAACAAGAAGTTAGTTATTCATTGCTTACAGGGTCCAGCGGACTGCAAAGAGCCGAATCAGGACCACAAAATCAAGACCACAACTTCGCTGAAAGAGGACTCTCCCCTGATCCACATAAAAGATCTGCCGAAACAACCCTAGTGGTAACATTGAAGGCACTCCACCAGCCATTCACTTTACAATAAAGACATCCCACACAAGGGACGCTGAGGCTATACTCTAATTTATCGAACCCCCGTTTACAAAAACAAAATAGAATACAAACATCATTATAAAATATCAACAAAACACATACATATAAAATGCCTACATTGCCAAATAATAACATCATAGGAAGCCCCAGTGACCATTTGGCAGAAAGCGTCCAATATTCCCAAGCTGATCCAACAGACCTCACACACAAAATCGAGAAGTTTTGTCCTGGAAGAGTTTTCAAGAAAAAAGGTAGGTGACTGGTTTAGCAAAGAAGAAGATAGTAAAGCAGATCGATAGAACAGAGTAGGAATTAGAACAAAGGAGAAAGACAGCGACAGTGGGAATTTAAAGCACTAAATTTCCAGAAAGTGGGGATACTATTTATGCTGAAACCCCCGGCACCCCCACGGAGAATACAAGAACAAGAAGGAACAGATTTTAAAATAATGAATAGTAGTATAAAGATAATGAAATCTGAAGAAGAAAAAAAATCGGCTATTTTGAAGGTTGTTCTGCAAGAGAACCAAGGACATACCATAAAGTGAAAGAAGATGGGAATAAGCTGTGGCCATCCCTTGCTTCTCTGCTGCATCTTTCTTCATCTTTAGCACAGACTCTATCACATCAACCTGAAAATATCAAAAGAAATATTTTATAAAGCGCAGATTTGCACAATCCATTTGTTCATCCCCCTGTCATCGCATTGAGCATGTTCTAGCATACATGTTTGTGGCATATATTATAATAAGGCTACAAACACCAACGAATTCATTAATCCATTTATCCTCATGAAATCTTGCAATAAGAACTAGAATTATAACATAAAATGGTAACTTTGAAAATCTATGGTAAATATTAGACTAGTGTAACAATTTGACTTTTCCAAAACTTGGGCTAGTTTCTGAAGGTGCCCTTAATAGCTTGGTGTCTATGCACACTTAGCTCACCTTGCTTTCTTGTGCAGCAACCTGGCACAAAAGACCTGTGAGAACAGTCTTCTCGAATCCAGGGTTTTCCTAAAGCACAGAAAAAGATATGTAGATATAATAAAGAGTTATAATTTATTTGATAATGCAGTGGAACCTCCGGTATTCGTCTCTCTTGTATACGACTCCCTCGGTTATGTGACCTGAAAACTTCTGACAGATTTACTTCCAATAATAAATTACATCTGGTATGTGACAACCTAATTTATGCGACCAGCGACCGTGTCTTAAAGCCCTTTATATGACCGTCTTAGGCAATTTAAAAGAGATATCAGTTAATTTATTGACTGGACCTTTCATTTTTTCTCTAATGTTAGTGTACGCCTTCTGTTGTCTGCTATTTACGGTTCGCAAGTAAGGGACATTACTCGTCAAAATGTCGTCACGCAAAAGGAAAGTTTTGAGTTTGGCAAAGAGAATGAAAGTGATTGAAAGAAGTCAAAAGGGGGAGAGTTGTTTGTCTATTGCTTTAAATTAGACGTTGGGAAGACCCAAATTCAGCTTATCATAAAGGACAAAAAAATTATGACTACATACCCCTCCGATCCTGACCTACCCCTACACCCAACCCCCTCCCCTATTTCCGGTATAAGACCACCACTATTATAAGACCGTTTTTTCTCAGATTTTGGACGGTCTTATACCGGAGGTTCCACTGTAGTCACATAAAGTTTCACATTAAAATATAGCTCTTTTCATTTTTACACTCTAAAGGTTGTATCATGTTTTAAACTGAACAGTCGGAAGATTGCCCACTGCGTGAACCTCTGTTCTGAGTTATACATGGCATTTTGTCAGATTTGGAGGAAAATATTGTTAAGCCAGACTTTAACATGTGCAGAGAAAAATTCATTGTCAGCTGTTTTTATGTGCATTCAGCAATTAGTTGTGTCCCATCATGTGAGCATACTGCAAGGTAAAAATAAACAAGAAGGGCAAAGCCTACATGACTCACATGGTCCTTGTCGAAAATATTTAACATAAAAATGAGTGCCCAGAAAAAAACAAAATGAAATGGTGGCATTAAAATGCAAAATACCGACTTTGATCTTTCTATGCTCTTGACCTTTAGATGACCTTGACCTTCAGCTCCAAATACACTCGTGTACTATCAAATAAACTACCCCAAAAGTTGTATAATGCCAACAAAAACCACTGTTGCCTTGGGATGACCTTGACCTTGAACCTTCACATCACCTCTAATGCGTGTCTGATCAAATAAGCCATTGTTGCATACTTTGGGTTAAATAAACAGCCATTCCACTGTACTATAACCTATTTTTTGGTATGTTTTTGCAAGGCTTAAACTGACTTTTTAGATCAACACCAAAACGGAACATATAAGAATGATCAATCTAACATATCTAAATACAACAAGTTTGGACTTTATATCTCTCATAGTTTTGGGTCAAGGTCACTTCAAAGTACCTATACTAATTGACTTTGTACAGCTCCAGTCACCATGAGCTTGGAGTAAGGTTGACCAAATTTGTATAGTGTGTCTCATTGATTTCTATCATGCATCAAAGAATCATAAGTTCAATATTAATAGCCTGGAAAAAAGAGAAATTTTGTGGAACATTTTCTTCTTTTTTTTTTACTAACATTTGTTGACCCTGTGACCTTGACCCTGAAGTGAAGTCATTCATTTAATGATCATTTATGAGGTCTCATGGGTACACACCATCTTCCCAAGTTTGGTTGTGATATTTAAAATAGGTTCCGAGATCATTATTAATCCACTTGCAAGATTTGCACAGACAGACGGCGGACAGACAGATGGAAGGAAGGACATTTTTTTCAATGTCATTTTTGGATAATTTAGAACTCGTCTCACACAGATTTGCAAAAATATTGAATTTTTTTGTTTGTTGTGCGAGTACATAGACTTACATTGCTATGCAATGTGAGTCAAAAAATAATGACGGAACTAATGGTTTGTGAGAACTGACCTTCATGATTTCATCAGCACGAGGAGAGTTGATGTGCCTGTGAAAGCACCACATAATACTCAGGGGCTCGGTGTACTTTTTTTCTTTGTTCAGCTTTGCTGCCACATGCTCAACTGTAACAAATGTACACTGAACATCATTTCGTAGTACTAATACTTCAACTGTTGTAATACCGACCAAAGTAATGAAATAATTATTACATTAATAAGCCACAACAGTTAACCCATGCTCAGGTTATGTGTAATATTTTATTGATAAGCAACAACAATTAATTTATGCTCAGCTTATCAGTTCTGTGACAATTTACAATAACAAGTCATGTTGGCATACCTGTCCTATCCTATCCTATCCTGTAACTCGAAAGTCATTGGGGCACCACAGATGATCGTTTAACCAGCGTATTCCATCTTTCATACATTCAAATCAAATTAAAGCAAAATGAAGTGTACAAAGTGTTTCATAGAAATTAAAAGAAATTGCTAAAAATGAAATAAATGTGTAATATTGATAGCTGGAAAGTAAACTGACCTCTATCAAGAAGTTCGGGGGATTTATGGTAGAGTATATCCAGAGCTGGGAAAGAGAGATACCGTGCTGAGTTGGCAGTCATTTTCTCAAATTTTTCTACAAATTCGGCTCCTCGTCCACTGTAAGACAGCATAACAGGAATTATTAATTTACAAATAGCACTATGATGCGATGAAATGTTACTAAGTTAACAAGTACATCTGGGATTATATATTCAGATCTCAACCCTAGAAATACTATCCAACAGACACACACACACAAACAATTCAACAATCTGCACTAGGTAACAATGAACAAAACAAGGTCATGGGCCGCCTTCTCTTTATCACTGTCATCAGATTGATGCAAACATTTCACTTAGCTATGCATGTAAAACTAGTACAAATCCCCACTCTCCCCTCCCACAACTTAAGTCACTCTGAAGAATAAAAGTTTAACAATTGTTTTAATATATAGGTGTATCTTCCCACAACAGCAAGGCAGCTGAAGAACTCGGGTGAGATAGAACCATAAGGCCATTTCAAAGATTTATCTAGTAAATCCTAAACTCTGATGTGAACATGAAATCATTTAGAAAATTCAGCTTTAAATCTGATATCATGAAATTACCATGAAATATTTTCAAAGGCTCAACGAGCTCAAAACGATAATGCAGCCATTCAACTAAGTTGATACCCAATAAAAAGTGTAGGCCAGAACCAAGCAAATTAACATCTACCTGTTAAGAGATGCCAATAACACGTTTGCCTTGAGGCTGCTCTTGAGGTTGTTGGGCAAGCGATTCTCTATCACTGCATTCAGTGAATCTAGGTCTCCCTGCTTGCCAAGGCTGTCAAATAAAGACTGCATGGCTGAAACACAAAATACAACATGCAACTTTTATTCCAATACCAAGTTGCAAAGAAACAAGACGGATCAGAGTATAAACTGAGGTCTAGTCTGTGCACACACTCATTCCATCGCATGGACTTTAAAGATCCTGACGCTCATGTCCTAGACGGGTGATTGCGGGCTACACAAATACACCCAGCATGCACTAAGTCCCTTCTCCCGATTCCCAGGCACCCAGGATAGTGTTCAGTCGTCTCGGCATCAGACCACGTGCTCAAAGTGGATGCCCCAGGAGTCTTGAGTTAGATCCTGTATCGGCCAGCATCTTGAGCTAGAAAAGCACTATTTAAAAGTGATTAAAGAAATCAATGAAAAATAAAGACAACAAAATTTTCATTCAAAATCACTAAAATATATATCAAATTGAGTAATAAAACAGTACAATAAAGCCTCCAATAAAGACAACAAACATGAAATGTTGTGGTTGTTTACAGTGCAAAGCTAGATGTAGAATTCAACAAATATGTACCTTCAACAGGCCAGGGTTTTTTCATTCTGCTGAGTGCATCAGCCAGTGTCTTTTTGTCACTGCTGAAACAGACATAGGAAACAGTATATGAAAACTGAATACAAAATCATCCTACATGTTTATTGCTTCCTTGCACTCTTTAAAAATCCAATTTATCAGTCTGCACAATTTCAACTCAACACAGAACATTTTGGATTCACGGTTTAGATATTTGTCACCTTGCGGAGGAATTCGGGTTGTCTTAATAAAAGCGCTGCAGTCACAGAGCAGCCCATCCAACTAAATGTAAGAAAAATAACAAGTACTGACCTTTGTAAGGTAGCCAGCACACTGTCCACTTCTCCTTTCTCTAAGCTGCTTTTCAGCTGTTCAGCCACCACAACCCCCTTTTTCGTGATTGCCTCCCCTTGGATTTCAAGCTGCTCTTTTTCAGTCTTTGGCTCTGCTGTCTTCTTTTGTGATCTTGCAGGCTTCTTGTCCACTTGTTTACCCTGTTACCAGAATATCAGGGATCATTTTTCAAAGGCAATCCTTATGGTTGAAAATACTCACCGACATCAATTCTCAAAACAAATGTACGACCATTTTAAGATGGAAATTATTTCTGATAAAATAAATTCATCCATGGAATTCCCTATTCAAATTGACATCCTCACCTTATTACACGCAATGCCCTAGATGCTTTGTAACAAAGAGGGTGGGGTACCACATGAATATTGACTCACAGGTTGAAAGTCTGGCACATCAAAAGACACAGGCAAGTCAGCTCTCTCCAGGCTGCGAGCCAGGAAGCGAAGTGTGCGAGCACTGGGCTGAATCATCTCTTCCTCATACTGCACCAGCACATCCTGAGCTTTCTGGAACTCTTTCTGGTTCACTGCACACACATAAATATAGGGATGTGCACAGGTTAAACTTTAGTCATTACCTGCAAGTTTAGATATAGGTCAGATTTGCTAATATTGTATTCTCTTTACCCTTTTATAAGCATCAGCAGAATAAGCCGTATAGGTCAGATTTGTTAATATTGCATTCTCTTTACCTTTTTACAAGCACCAGCAGAATAAGCCAATGTTCTTCTGGGGTAGCTGCAACAGTTTGCATATATAGTATATTGATTCACTTGTTGGGAGACTTACAATTTCATAACAGTGGACACAAGTTTCAGGAATGTCCCAGGACACCACTGGAAGAACTAGAGCAACACCTGGTCCTTTTTATTGTGATTTTACATAATCATCTGCACCCTCTAACCTCTCCGCAGCAAAACTGTACTTTCACAGACTGAAAATAAATACGGAGTTGTAAACAATGCTGATACTGACCATAGCCACGTATGAGATGGAACAGCATGTTGTCCCTATCCACCCCAAACATGTCTTTCGTCACTTCCACCAGCATTTCCAACTCCTTGATCTGCAAAATAAATAATTAAGTAAAGAAGACGAATAAGAAAGAAAGAAGGAAATAAGAAGGTTCAGGTTAGTAACAAATGATTGTAACTCCAAAACTGAAACCCATTGGCCAAACTGAACTGAGAGGTTGAGGAGGTAAGGAAGACAGATATGAGAGAAACTGCAACGTTTGTTCACCAAAACAAATTTAAATAATACATAATGCTATTGATGTACATACCAAGTTGCGTTCAATAAAACTCTGACAGTAGTAATTCAGCCTCTGCATGTTTGCTCTTAGGCCTGGCGTCTGCACAACAATACAGAAATGGTCAGTACAAATAGGAGTGAAAAAATAAGCCAACCAGAAGTTCTATTTGAATGAATTAGTTTCCCCTCTGAACCTTAGCCAGGTCCCCCCTCACCCCCCCCTCCTGCCCTCTTCTCCAAAATCAATGGGTCTCAGTTGAAGTGAATTTGACAGCATTTTTTCACACTTCTATGGTAGGCAGTGTGCTCACAGAAAAGTTTTATTAATTTACAACATGGTGGTGAAAGTTCTCAAATAAATGTATAAGCAGCTTAAAAATACACTTGCTTCCTCAATATTGTCACCTTGCGTGACTAGCAAAAGGTTCTTTCATACAGCCATTACCCATAACTCAATAACACAGGCCCACAATACCCCTGTTTATTAATTTACGATGCCTTGAAGCATGTTCGTCATGTACCACTGCATTAATCTATTGGGTGCCTGTGACTTTATTCCAAGGTAGATAAGCCATTTACTACTATAGTAGATGACCTTTTGAACAGTCCAACACAAAGTTTAGATTCAATTTTCCCAAATATTAGACACACAAAAATGTATGAATATTTAAACCAAAAGTCATCTCTTAGTGCAAATTAGACATTTTATAAGTTTTGCTCAATTCTGATCCTGACCCCAGACACACTTTAAGAACCAAGCAATTTGTATTATTTTTATTTACTTACTTAACCATACTTATTTATATTGGTTCATTTATTTAAGATTTGGAATAGAAATAAATCTAGTGAAAAGTAAAGTATATATTTTCTTTTAACAATAATAATTGTGAACAAATATGCAGTATATATAACATGTTAGGCATAAAAGCACCCATGCCGTTAGTTTGCCAGCTGTCCTCCTGATTTTACATAGAAAAGATAATGAGGCACAGCCAACAATAGCCATTAATTTGTAAAAAGGTTAATGACATTCTGCATTCATTGTCTCTGTAAACCATGGATGGAACAGTCTGTCGCATAAACAGTTCAATATGCATCAACTATCAATGTAGACTTACTTCCAGAATCTTCCTGGCTTTCTTGACATGGCCACACTCGATAAAGTCAGCAATGAGGTGGTGGAACACATTCATCAAGCCATGCATGTTGGTCAGCACATCAACCACTGCAACAGAGACATTACTGAGATTTCATTTAGCCTGTAAAAACAAACAAATCAAACATCCGATCACTCATACATTCCAACTATTCAGATGACAAGAACATTCTGCTCCAATATCTACACTGATACTCACTAACATACTTTACTAAATCTCACTATTATCATTCCAAACAAAGTCCGACAGCACTGATAGCATAAGGTATCACATACTAGCCAATTCATTTTTTTGTTAAGCGCATGTTGGATGTATTCAAAACTGTCAGTTATTTTGAAGGTCAAAAAGGACAGAGCTCACACTCCTGAGGAACAAATCTGATCTTACCTTTTTGAAGCCTGTCAGGGTCTTCTTTATTGATGAAGAACTGCAAGACCTTGTCCACTCTGGGTGATTTTTTGTGTGTGTTTGCAATGTCTTCAAATTCTTGCAAGATCTTGTCTCCATCCCCACTGAAAAATAAAATGTCATTAATTGTGAGAATAATTATAATTGGTTACAAATAGTCAAGTGGAGTCAACCAATCTTTATTACCCACAATGGAGAATTCATGCAACCCCTTAGGTCTCAGCCAATAACAAAAGAAGAACATAAAAAACCCAGTTCAAACAAATAGAATAATACTTAAAATCATGATCACACACAATCTCTTCTAGTTCGTTCTTACTACTAACACACATACACCCGCATAACAAATTTACACTTAATTTCATTTGGTTGACAGAACAATTCATATCATGCACATACAATTAATATAACTTTCCATTCATTATGATAGTTTGAGGGTATGAACATAATATATAACAGTATTAAATTACCCAGAGGAGAAGCTACAACCACAACGGGAAATCACATCACATGCCGTTTTTTTTTATCATGGAAAGCAGTTATCATAGTCAAGGGAAGCAACTGTAGTCATAACACAATACTAGTACGTGTAATACTCAGGGGTGGGAATTGGGAAACGTGTTTTGGGCTTACTGGCAAGCAACGGAGCCGAAGGCGCCCCAAAATTTAGGGGAATCCGGGGGGCATTACCCCAGTAAAATTTGTGTGTCTAAAGAAGCAAAATGGTGCAATCTGGTGCCACCTGAGCTTAGAAATCGCCAAAGAATCTGCTTCCCAAATTCCAAGTAAAAGACTAATTTTCTCAATTTCAATGTAATAGTATGCTTTAACAAGGGTGTTTTTGTGTGAGCGTGTAGGTGTTTTTTGTTGTTGTTTTTTTTTTTGGGGGGGAGGGTGGGAAGGTTCCGGTATATGTTAGACTACAAGAGGTTTGTAATAAAAACAATGCAAATTATAAATACCTGAAATATTTGCAGAGAAGAAAAAATACAATAGCAGCCACCAAAAGACAAAATTTTAGTAAAGAGCATACACGAAAAAAAACAAAAAAAAAACACCCTTACCAACAGAAATGTAGTGTTTGAATCGCAGGCTCTTCAATAATTTTAGTGTTGAGAATAGAATGTCCATACTTGTTTTATTTTTTTCCTCAGTCAAAATATTCAATTTGTTTGCTTTTCTTTTGTTTCCTTCTTCCTAACAATTTCTTACTTAGAAAAATAAAGTCGGCATGCTTCTGCAAGGCACCAAATCCGCGGTTTGCGTATTTAATCTCTGTTCGGCACAGCTTGCAGAAGGCAAAACCAGAGGTTGACAACTTTTGAATCCATTCGCCGAACCGAACTTTCCTGATTACTTTTGATTCTTTTTCCCCATCGATAGTTTCCACCCAGTCTTGATCAACCCAATCTTAATTCCATTTGTAGCGGCAACCAGAATCGTCAAAGCTTTCCTCACGCTGAACAACGTTTGACATGTTTGACGGCATAATTTGGATATGGCGGATTTGGCTCAAAGTTAAGCTAAATTCTGTTTATTACGCCCATTTGAGGATGCAGATTATGGGAATAATTTCATTATGAAAATTTTTTTTTTTTTTTTTTTTTCGTTGGGCGTGCTGAGCTAACAATGGGCGTAAACTGAAAATGATTTGGGCGCTTTTACGCCTTTAGGCGGACAATTCCCACTCCTGAATACTATAATAATACTATAAATAATAAAAACATAGATACACAACAAAAATATACCAACACAATGGTAGAAAATGTAGTAATCCCCAATCAACAATATACAGAAACAAATGAATCAGCATACTGATTGTCGCCGCTTGAAACTGAAGTGTCTGATTGTGTGTTTAACTATATTGTCATAATAAATTTTTTTATCATCATCATCATCATTGCTGCAATCCTGACTCCCTACCTCTCGATAACTTTGTCCATGTAGGCGTCAAGAAGAACACTGATGTCAGATGGCCCATAGCCACAGGCCACCAAAGTGTCCATTAATTTCTTGGCCGCATCAGCATCCACCGCACTGCTGACAACATCGCTGTAGTAACTGTCGCGCTTCGAGTCTAGGTGTGCCTTGTCTTTTAAGTGTCTGTCTGCAAAGCGCTTCAGGGACTCTGTGGCCTCTAGAAACACAACACAATCAAACTCAGTTTCAATGCCTGCAAAATAACACTAAAAAGCAACAGCAGAAATAAACCTACCATTGTAACTGTACTACATTTTGCAAGTTTACAATAGTAAATACTAAGATATAAATAAAGAGCCTTTTCCTTCACCTATTTTAGTTCAAGGCAAGCAGTTGCTGTTGGACTCCTTAGACTTGCCATAAAATTTAAAATTGACTTTAAGATGTACACAGCGGTTCTACCGAAGCTTTTCAGATTTTGAGGGCTGGTCAGCTAGGGTAGCTATAAATAGCTTCGCCGATGCTTCCTTTCTCCGGAAGGGAGGTGCTGGCAAGCTATAAATAGCCTGCAGCATGAGAAACGCGGAGGCACTGAACAGTGCTGCTCACATAGAAACTGAGCTGGTGCTTAGGTCAATTATTTTTTTCTTCTAAGTGATTTATGTTTTTGTGGAAAAAGTGTGAACGCAACTTCTGTTTGGGTTATTTTGATATTTTTTCTGGGATGTACAATCTTTTCTTGGTTTTTTGTGTGTTTTGTTTTGTAGTTTGTTTGTTTTGGGGTTTTTTGGGCTAAAAGCACCCGAATAAAGCCGAACTGAACTGAATAGAATTGTTTGTCTTCTGTCAATAATATTATTGTCTCACCATAAAATATACCACAATAAGAAAGAAGTGCAAAAATTTACTGCATGGCGCAAAGCGAACTATCTACATTTAAATGTGAAAAAAACCCAAAGAACTGGTTATTGATTTCAGAAGAAACTCTTCTGCTTTACCTGACTATAGTGATTGATCGAGAAAAGGTGGAGAGAGTTACTAAATACAAATATCTAGGAACAATACTGAACAATAAACTGATCTTTGATTCCAACACTACTTCCATACATAAAAAATGTCAGTCCAGAATATGCTGTCTGCAGAAATTGCTCTCTCTTTAAAAGTCAACAAGTCTGTTTTAGGTAACTTTTATAGCTGTTTTATTCAGTGCTGACCTTTGGTTCTCTTTGCTGGTTTGGAGGTCTTAGCGTGAGGAATAAGATAGATAAATAATCGGTGTTTATAGCGTCCAGCGGACTGCCAAGAGCGTGATTGCGAGAGACTCCACTCGCATCCTAGCCCAGCACTACCAACTCCTTCCTTCTGCCCGCCGTTTTAGAGTGCCAACGGTTTACACAGTTAGGGCTAGAAACAGTTTTGTCCCCAAATCAGTACAAATTCTTCATTAGTGTTGACTGAAAGCTGGGTATGTGTTGGTGTATGGGTGCACTATATTGGAGTTTTATAATTTATAATGCAGCAATTTTACCACTATCCAGTATTCCATAACTGTGTAATACTTAACTGAAGAATAATCTCTAATAGCAAACCTGTGATTTGGCAGTGTGTGAAATATTGTGGAATATGCATGTAAGGATACAGAGACTCAAATTTCCATGTTAATATGTACATTCATGTGAGTCAGTGCATGATGTATCTTGTAAATGTTTTCTGTAATATTATTGTTACTTTTTAATTGCTTTTTACTGACAGCAATTGCAGGTTAGAATTTCTCTTGTGAGATAATAAAGTTTTCTGAATCTTAATAACCCAGCTATACAAATGTACATCATCAACGTCAGCTTAGATCTGGAAAGACCAACACCTACTACCATGAACATTAATAAAATTTATATAATACAAGTGAAATCATAATTGGAACTCAACAGTGACAAATTCAAAGCAACTTGGGTTGTGACAGAAGAATGATAGCGATGCTGGTTGCAGTTGCTTTTACTAAATCAAAAGAAAGATCTGTTCTCCAGAAAGTGAAAACACATACCATCAGTGCTTCCTTTAGCAGCTTGCAGGGCAGCAAGTTTCAGTACAGCTGACTGATGTCCATCATGTTCAGGAAATTGTGTTTCGCTGCACAAAGGAAAACAATTACAGCATGAACAGGCATAAAATACTTAATAAAGAATGTTCTACTTTTCTACTGAGGCTATTGGAGTTTGCCAGATACAACAATCTGGTACTGGCAAACACGCTTGGTCTCCACAAAAAATCCAGACGATGGACATGGCACAGTCCCGGCGGGGAACATCACAACCAGATCGACTACATCATGGTCAAGAAACGCTTCAGATCAAGCATCAACATTGGCAGGACACGCACTTTTCCAGGAGCAGACATTGGAAGTGACCACGATCTCGTGATGATGTCTTTCCGGCTCCATTTGAAGAGAGTAAATACAGCAAAGTGCACTAGGCTGAAGTTCGACCTGGACAAACTGCAAGACCCGGAGGTGGCAAAAATATTTCAGGCCACAATTGGAGGGAAATTTGCATCACTGCTTATTTTGGGGGCAGGCGAAGTAGATGTCAACACCATGACCAATACCTTCAACTCAGCTGTAACAGATGCCGCCACTGAGATCCTTGGCAAGCACCGACCAAAGAAGAAGCCGTGGATCACACCTGAACTTTTGGATCTGTATGATAAACGAAGAGAGTTAAAAAAGAAAAAGAACACCTCACAGGGAGCTGATGTCTACCGAAAAATCAACAATGACATCCGAAAAGGCATGCGCACAGCAAAGGAGAACTGAATAGAAGATCAATGCCAGGAAATAGAGAACAATCTGAACAAGAACAACAGCAAGAAGGCCTACCAGACTGTGAAGCGGCTGACAAGTGTTAAACAGCCCAAAGTCTCCACTATCCAAAGCAAGTCTGGCATTTGCCTTACAGAAGAACAAGAAGTCTTGGACAGATGGACAGAGTACTGCTCTGACCTTTACAACCATACACCAAATGGAGACCCATCAGTTCTAGCATGTCCCGAGAGCAGAGAAGAAGAAATCCTCCCAATTCTCCGGGAAGAAGTTGAGGCAGCAGTGCAATCACTGAAGAAAGGGAAGTCAGCGGGAGTGGACAACATACCAGCGGAACTGCTACAAGCAGGAGGAGAAGCGATGACTGATGCTCTCACCATTATCTGTAACAAGATCTGGCAGAGTGGGGAATGGCCTACACCATGGACCCAGTCGCTTGTCATCACTCTTCCCAAAAAAGGTAACCTTCAGGAGTGTGAAAATTACCGCACCATCAGCCTCATCAGCCATCCCAGCAAGGTAAACTGAAAATAATACTCAACAGGTTGAAACCACAAGCTGAACAAATCATAGCTGAAGAACAAGCAGGATTCATGGCAGGGCGAAGTACCACTGAACAGATTTTCAACCTCAGAATAATCTGTGAGAAATACCTACAGCACCAACAACATCTATATCATGTGTTCATAGACTTCAAGAAGGCATTTGACCGAGTCTGGCATGCAGCTCTATGGGCAACCATGAAAGTGTACAACATCAGCCCTAAAATTATAGAAGTCATCAAAAGCCTGTATGACAAGGCTACCAGTGCAGTCCTCCATAACAGCGTCATCGGGAACTGGTTCAGAACAACAATCGGTGTGCGTCAAGGATGCCTACTCTCTCCAACACTCTTCAACATCTTCCTAGAGCGCATCATGTCAGATGCTCTTGCAGATCACGAAGGCACAGTCAGCATAGGGGGCAGAGCAATCTCCAATCTTCGTTTTGCGGATGATATTGATGGTTTGGCTGGAGAGGAACAAGAACTTGAACAGCTTGTACAGAGGCTTGACACCACCTCCAGAGCTTATGGAATGGAAATAAGTGCAGAGAAGACCAAAATGATGACCAACAACACCAATGGCATCAACACGGACATCAAAGTACAAGGCCAATCCCTCAACACAGTGCACAGCTTCAAATATTTAGGAGCCATTGTGTCAGACAATGGGTCTCGACAGGAAGTCCTCTCCAGGATCGCACAAACAACTGCTGCCCTGACAAGGTTGAAGCCCATTTGGAAAGACAGAACCATCAGTCTACATTCCAAAGTAAGACTGCTGCGCTCTCTGGTCATCTCCATCTTCCTATATGCTTGCGAAGCATGGACCCTCACAGCAGATCTCCAACGAAGAATACAAAGCATGGAGTTGAGGTGCTACAGAAGACTTCTGTGCATTTCCTATACCCAACACATCACCAACGACGAAGTCCGACAGACCATCACACAAGCCATTGGACAACACGATGACCTGCTCACAGTGGTGAAGAAACGGAAACTCCGATGGTATGGCCACGTCACCAGATCATCAGGCCTTGCAAAGACCATCCTGCAAGGCACAGTGCAAGGAGGTAGAAGAAGGGGGAGACCGAAAAAGAGGTGGGAGGACAACATTCGAGAATGGACTGGTTTGACACTGAGCGAAGCCATGAGGGCTGCTGAGGACAGAGAAAGATGGAGTATGCTGGTTAAACGATCATCTGTGGTGCCCCTACGACCTTCGGGTTATGGGACAGGATAGGATAGGATAGGTTCTACTTTTTATCTTCAAGGTCAGAAAATTACTTTTAACAAGATGATTCACTATATGATACAGTGTCATATCATCAATAAGTCAGAAGCAGATGAAAAAAAAAATTTTGCAACAGACAAATTTTTGGTAAGAACTGTTTACCCTAAAACTTTCAATGAGGAAGACAGAGGTCCAAAATGAGCAAGATTAACTCTCCAAAGAGTAAAATTCCTGTGTCAACCCTTCTTCCCAGGATTTGTTTGTGCAGTGCATCAAAAGTGTGAATGATTGTGCACATGCTTGATGTTTCCATCTGATGTGTGATTTTAAGAGGATGGGGAGAGGATAACTTCTGGCAAGTCAGAAATTTAAAATTGAAATTATTTTATTATTTATTTATTTTATTGTTCTTTTATAGCACTTTTTCAGCTTAACCCTCTTACACGCGGAGTGACCTTGAGCAACAATATTTTTGCTATGTGCACACTCATGCAGCAACCGTCATCAGCCGGTAATAGCCTGGTCCATTCAGAGGCTGTCACATGGAAATCTATTTATAGCAAATGTGCAAGACTCTCGCACACATGATCGCGATTTTCTGCAGTTTCCTGCGGAGTTTTCACTGCATTTTCAGAGTGCATAGTGTACAGTGAATTTTCAAAGTTTGATTAAAGTTTGAAGTTTGAGAGGTGAAGAAAATTATCACGTCAGATTCTTGCAGAAGGATTTTAGGAGGCTTATTTGGTGCAGGTGAATGATGAAGAGAAAAGTGGTTTGGACTTTCACTTTGACAATCTGTTTCCATTGGATTTAAGTGAGGAGAGCGAAAGCAACAATGAAGAACCTGTGCGTTATAATTTGTGGAAGTGATCATATAGCTGCATGTTGTGCAGTATGCAATGTTGACATTCAGACTTTTCTGTTGCAACACATTGTAAAAATGTATGTGTAACATTTCATTTTGAAGAAAAATATGTGGCTGACTGACAGTGAATAATGTTGAATGGAACATAATTTTGGGTTGTGTATTTTTTATTAATTTGTGTGTGCGTGGTGTAGCATTTTGACGGAGTAACCTGCCTTGACCTAGGAATTAGAAACTGATAAGGCGGAGGCATCTCTTGGGGTTAGGAGGTTAAGAGCTGTTCAAAGCGCTCGCTGATATGAGACTTAACTCAAGCTGCTGGAGGCATCCACTTCACTTACCCATTAAGCACATGTAATGTTTCCCACTTTGGTCTCAACAAAATCCATCAAACTTACAGACGCTGGATGAAGTCCTGTGCTTTTTCCAAATCCTTGGCAAATGTTGCATAGAAGTATCCCAGCTGGGCAAGAACCACGGGGGAATAAACAAAGCCTTCGGCTTCCAGCGATGTCCTCAGTTTCTCCACTTCCTCCACATCCTGAAACACAGTTTTAAAAATAATATTAGTTATAATCTAACCACTGCCACACTGATCAGTACATCAATAGCAAAACAAGATAGTTATTCTACCACAATGTATGCTTGATATCCACATACACCTGGCTCAGAGATTCATTTAGAAATAAGTAGTTCTCTTTTAAAATAAATATTTCCTCACCCCCGCACCGCAGGCCTTGATCAGCAGTCGTTTTTGAATGGATTTGTTGTCAGGGTTCTTGTCTCTCAGCTGCTTCAGTTCTTGCACGGTCAAATCGCTTGCCAGAGGTTCCATAGGCTCTCCCCGGGCCTTCAAAACATGGTACAAAATTTCAATCAAATTGTCAAGCAAATACATAAGTTATGTTTTGAAAATATTTTTTTTTTTACAAACAATATAAATAAAAACTTCTTTTAGATGCTAAATATGTTATCTAAGGTAAGCCCATTGTAGAGGTTCTTATGCATACATACAGACACCTTCATTTATATTCAAAAGCAATAATTATTAGGTTCAAAAAATGTTTTCTTTGTGTCACTACCAGTATCACAGCTTTTTGGCAGCAATTCTGTTTTCTTAAATTTGGTTGTTGAAACACAGCTTTTTGCACTTTTTCTCTCTGTGTGTGTATGTGTGTGTGTCCATGTGTGTGTGTATTTGCTTGTTGTTTATTTTGTTGAGATCTTTTTTATGTGGAGGCTGTTGAAACATCTATTGAAAAAACTGTACTTGTAATTTAAAACTATAATGATAGCCAGTAGCACAATAAAATTGTATCTTACCCCAGGTTTCTCCTTGCTCACAAGCCCAGCCACACCCTGCAGCAGAAAAATTAAGCATGTGGTATGATTATAGTTTAGTTTAGTTTGGAGGGACTTGTATAAGCCTCGCTGCTTTTTGAATGTCCCTTTATAATAATAATATTTATTTTAAAATAACTGGAGTTATGTTTGCTGCAAATAAAGTAAACTGTGTACTTCTAATTACTGACCTTGCTTACTTTTTAAAATCTTATGTCCTATCCTATCCTATAACTTTGAGGTCGTTGGGGTACCACAGATGATCGTTTAACCAGCGTATTCCATCTTTCTCTGTCCTCAGCAACCCTGATGGTTTTGCTCAGTGTCAAGCCAGTCCATTCTTGAATGATGTCCTCCCACCTCTTCTTCGGTCTCCATCTTCTTCTACCTCCTTGCACTGTGCCTTGCAGGATGGTCTTTGCAAGGCCTGACGATCTGGTGACATGACCATACCATTGGAGTTTCCTTTTCTTCACAACTGTGAGCAGGTCATCGTGTTGTCCAATGGCTTGTGTGATGGTCTGTCGGACTTCATCGTTGGTGATGTGCTGGGTATAGAAAATGCCCAGAAGTCTTCTGTAGCACCTCATCTCCATGCTTTGTATTCTTCCTTGTAGATCTGCTGTGAGGGTCCATGTTTGGCAAGCGTATTGGAAGATGGAGTGGCAAGGAAGCTCAGCAGCCTTACCTTAGAATGTAGAGTAATGGTCTTGTATTTCCAAATGGGCTTCAACCTTGCCAGGGCAGCAGTAAATCTTATTTCACCACCCACAAATAGCACAGTCACAACCCCTTTTATTATGTAATTTGTATTATGTCATATATTGAGTTACGACAGAACCAGATAGTAATATATGAATAACTTAATACATTTTTTGACTGTTCTTACTTATTGCAACTTCTAGCATGCAAAAGAGAATTATTACCTCCAAAACAGTGTTCGGAGCTCCAGCGAAGTATTCTGACAACTCTGTCTGGTTTCTTGGAAGTATGAATAATTGCTGCAAAAATAACATTACAAACATGACATGAACAAAGTTTTTAAAAATATAAAAATAAATAGACAATTTCACCTCCTTAAATTCAAATTGTAACAGCAAAAGGCAGTCCAATGTTGGTGAAATCGGTAATATATACACATAGAATTAATCATATTTGTCAGTGTAGCAAGTTTGTATTATATGCAAGAGACTCTAAATGCAAAATATAAGGGTACTTCAGCTTTCAAACACAAAATTCTGTGTGATTCACGGATGCAAAGAGCAGATATTTGTGGTCTCTCTGATATGTCAACAAGTTGTTTATATGCTGTTGTGCTTTAACAGATGACACAAGAAAACAGAACAGAACAGAATATACAAATAATGTATTGTCATTTCAATATCTGCAGCCAAGTTTTCTGACAACTATAACATAATGGGATAACGACTCAAAACACGACTTACATTCTCTGTCATGTATTTGAAGATGTCCTGTGTGTCAACCCATTCTGCTTTACGCTGTACTACCAAAACCTGTTTCAGCACAAGTGCTGTCATATCTTTGCCAATCGCTCTCCATTCGCTGCTATCTTTCAGCCTTTTCAGCATCTGATTTTGTAGACAGACACATAACAGTTATGTAATAATGTTGTCACAGTTCAGCAGTGGTCATGTTACTATTACCTTAGTATTTAGGATAACAGTTCTTTTTTCTCAAATCACAAATAAGTGAAGAAAGCTATTGTTCAAAATTAAAGAGAACAAGCAAAGAAATAAAACTGCAAAAACAATCTCATGGAATGAACTGAGATTTCTAGACTTCAGCCCTATCCTGTTCTTCAATTAGATGAACAGTTCCTGTGTACTCAAACTAACTATAGGATCAAGCAAAACATTCTTACTGGAAGAATAGTGCGCCACTCGACTGGCTTATTCAAAGCAGTCAACATGCAGGCTTTCAATGCTGTGATTACCACGGCAACTTCTTTGTTTTCCACTGTAACATACAACACCAAATAAAATAACATTATCAAATAATCACACAATAACAATAAAATAATATGGGTACTTTTAAAGGGTCATTTCCTAAATTTGCTAATCAATTCAAACACAAAGACAGAATCTTCATTTAACTTAAACTCAAACAGTTAGAAGTGTGTATCTACTAAAATGCAGCACTTTGGCCTGATGTGCAGCACTTGCCTTAATCACACTCACTCCTACAATGACTTAATGTGATTTCCACCTTAAAGAACTGCTAAATGCATTAGCCTCCAAGATCCAGCAAGAAAACAATATCCTCAATAGACATAATTTTACTTACAGAAGTCACTGGCCTCTTTCACTTTGCCTTTCTCCAGAAGATAAAGGAAGAACGCAAAGTTGATCTCTTTCTCTTGAAAGCCAGATTTCTGAAGGCCATAACACAAAAAGCATGAATAAATTGATGTAGAATGCATGGGCTTTAAATATTTTGACACTGATGTACTAGACGTGTGAGTGCCGGCTACAAAAATACATCCAGCAAGCACTAGGTCCTTTCTCTTCCAAACCCGGCCAACCAACATTGTGCTCAGTCATCTGGCCGTCAGACTATGAGCCCAAAGGCTGCAAGTGGGCACCTTGTTAACTCTTTCCCTGCCAATCGACGATATATCGTCGATCTGAGCCGCCATGTTTGTGCCAATCGACGATATATCGTCGATTTCAGTATTCCGTTTCGTTCCGGTTTTTTGCGCGGTCGAATCCAAGTTTTATTTTAACCAAAGAAAGATAACTCTTTCTACTTTCGTTCTCGATTGACACGCGAGTGGTTTCTTCAAATTGATTCGTTTTTAGAGTTTTTTGTGCCTTTTACTAAGCATTGTGATGGGCACAATCGACAGTGTGTCAAACTCTGCTAATAATCAATATAATTTCAAACTGTAAAGTGTATTTTGATCCTAAATAAATTTTCTTTCTGGTGTGTGAAGCTGATTCAGTGATTTTCTTTCTGGTGTGTGAAGCTGATTCAGTGATTGGAATTATTCCTCCAGATTTTTTTTATCACTGTGGTATGTAGAAATATTTCTATTTTATTTTATCATTTCAAAAAGATCAACATGCTTTCAAAACATATTTCAATAACATAATCAAATTAACATTTTTGTGGGTTTTTTTCTTATTCTTCACTCTTTTACCTTTAATTTGATATGAAATATGTCTATTTAACAACTATTATTGAAAGAACAGTAGCTTAAATGCCTAAGGTACTGAACTTTCTTTCCGGTGCCAGAAAAATGTCTGGCACAAACGTGGAAACATGCCTGGCAGGGAAAGAGTTAAGATTCTGATTGGTCAGCACTGTGAGCAGCTCTTGAGCTGAAAGAGCTATATATAAGAACAATTAAATAAATAAATAGAAAATTAATGTATAAACTAATGTGTAGGTAACATATTTGTGCAACCAAACACGTAAAAATTATGATACAAATTTCAAGATGCATGAACTAAAAAGAAGTACTGAGTATATTTGATAAACCGCATGGTTAAAACATGTTTATTTCCAGACACACTTACACACATAGCTGAAAACCAGCCTTTTCTAACATAAATATTCAAGCTTTTGGGTCAGTTTTATCATAAAGAAGCAAATGAAAGAATAGAACAATTGGCATTTTTCTGAACGATTGGCTTTTATCTGAGCTATTGCAAGCTAAAATTGATCAAAATCAGTTCTGGAGATTTTGAGATAAAGTTTATAATGCGTTAGGAAAATGATGAACCTCAAAAGACCTTAACATTAAACAAAAAATGTAAATATGAATGACCCAAAATGCAAAGCAGTCGTCAAAGTATCTGCATAACAAACATAATCAAAATCGGGCAAGTATTATTTTAGATAATGAAAAAAAAGTGTTTTGAACATATAGCAGTGAAATTCAGACAAAGTAACCGCATGACTGACCCATTAGAAGATGAGGCAAGAGCAGACAAAGGAGAGATAAAACACAGCAGATTAAAATACACGATACATAAATTCTTGATACATATATTTCACTAAAAGCTTCATAAGGAGCCAACTCATTCATTAAAATGACAAGTTTTTGGTACACAATTACACTAGCTTAAATGATTGCCCAATTAGCAATATACATTCATTTTAAGAGTTTTATTTATTCACCTGTAGTTCAGCACTTAAGGCTGGCTGTGACTCGCCTGATGTGAGCAAAGCTGGAATGATATATCTGTGCAATGACTGCAAGAAATCATCTCTCGTGTCAGACAACTCCACCATTTTCTCCAGTGTCTGGTATACTCCTAGAACAAAAGGGGGAAACAGAACAATGCTTGTTCATAAATAAAAGCGTTTGTTCACAAATACAGACCTGCCTACCCCTCAAGTGCAGCATGTGTAGTATGGGGTGTTCAAAATTGAGCAAATGTGTAGTTTGGCTGCTGTGTGTGTAGTTTTTCGTGTAGATCAATCGCAACACTCAAAACAGAACAAAAAATACAATACTAAACCGTACAAGCTTGACAATTTAAAATCCACATAAAATAGTGATGAAACATGAACACAGTGGAGATGGGTTCATTTTTTCACTGCCTTCAAGCAGCCCGGCTGCAAAAGGAGGAGGGTTGGGCATGGGGTTAGCATCCCCACCTCGTAAAAAAGACTAAGCTACAGAAACGTTAACAACAGAAGAAAGAGAACACTTTATCCTGGGTTGCACAGGACAGAGGACTCTGGAGAGCTGTTGTTGGCGGCCCATACCC
Organism: Oncomelania hupensis; assembly: GCA_036898135.1. Taxonomy (NCBI): domain Eukaryota; kingdom Metazoa; phylum Mollusca; class Gastropoda; order Littorinimorpha; family Pomatiopsidae; genus Oncomelania; species Oncomelania hupensis. The sequence continues at coordinate 37,423,115 of CM072513.1, forward strand.
TGGCAGGGGTGATTAATTTTTTTTTTTTAATCAAGCTTTTTGAGTAGGCACTTTTTAGAGTGTCAAGAATTTTGGAGTCGGGAAATCCCACCTTCACCCATTGGGCCATTCATTCAGTTTCTCTGCAGTTGCAATAGAAAGGTTTGAGTCTGCAATAATATGGCAGATCAGTGCCTCTGCCCTTGTCACAGATCGCTCAAAAGCTGTGCTGGATCAATTCCCTCAGGCTCCTTCACAAAACAGTCTATTTTCTTCGGCTACGGCCAGCTTTTCTCAAACTCCTTATGAGAAACACTCTTGACGCGCTTGGCGACCATAGTCGTAAAGCCCACTGTGTTTCACAGAAAAATCTTAAATGCACAAGGTGCAGTGGGCAAAACGTTTTCCCTTCTCTGAAGAAATCAGGCAAGGATATTCTTCATGGTACTTTTGAAGAAACACTTAGCTTGCGGCTTGATTGAATTTCTTCTTCTTACTGGGTGGCGTTTTATCCGAGTCACTCAAATCTATTGTGTTCTTCTCAATCGCTCTCCGCTCTGCCGCCATTGTTTTCATACTGAAATAACTCGTTCAATGAAGCGGTTGAACAAGACGCCCACGATAGTTGTACTACCAGTTTACTGAGCTACTCTTCCGGGCGCTCCACTGGTTATTGAAAAGTACTGACCGGAACTCGCTCGCGCTTTCTCAATTTCGAAAAATGATGGATTTAAAAAATGTGTAGCGAAATAAAACATTTTGCGTATTTTGAGGCGAGCATGCGTAGTTGCGTAGTTTGAGGGCCAAATTCGTAGTTTACTACGCTCAATGTGTAGTGTAGGCAGGTCTGCAAATATGAAACACACATGTACATTGTTTAAAACAGGTTAATACAAATCCACCGCCCACAGCTTGCTATTCAGGACGAACACTACAATGATATAAAACTCAAATCCATCAATATGGTATCAAATTATAGACATGGTTAGGGAAATCTAACTGGGGTTTAAAAAAAAATCAAAAAAATCACAACTTCATATGAAAAAGAAACAATGTTACACAACACAGCCCAAACCTGATGAAGAGACAAACAGAACATGCACACAGAGATCTGAATCAATTAGCTACAATGGTACAGAATGCTGGAATTCCTCTAGTAAATAGGTGTAAATCCATATGTAGAGGAAGCAAACTTATTTCATTCAAGATACTGCAGTATACTGCAGTACAGCAAGCGTTGTGGCCAAGTGGGCTAAGGCGGGACTAACTTGCCTTGTCCACAAGCCAGAAACCAAAGTTGCCTGACAGTTGTGGATTCAAGCCAGCATCTGGGTGTTATGTTTCTCCGAATATTCTTTACTTTCGACTCGGGCAACGTCTCGGGGTTTTTTTCCGGGTACCCCGGTTTGCTCCCCCAGCACAAATTTCAAAATTTCACAAATAATGTTAGGTAGGTTGGGTTTGGGCGCGCCACTGGCTGCGACTACGCCTTCCCCGGGGGAGGCGGCCCAGAAATTCCCAATAGAAAAGGATAATAAACTGCAGCAAAAAAAAAAAAAAAGGAATAGCGCTATATAAATATTTTTCTTTTTTTTATTACATGTTAATATCATCATCATCATCGTCATTATTATTATTATTATTATTATTATTACTACACACCTTTGCTGTCTTTTGAATCCCGGAAATGACAAAAAGCTGGCCAGAAGAAGTGGGCTCGAACGGCCAGTCCCTGCACACAAAATTGAAAGTTAAAAAAAATGATTTTAAGACATGATTGAATTTTTTTTTTTCATTATATTATAAAAAGGAAAGAAAGGAAGAAAGAAAGAAAAAAAGAAAGAGAGGCAGGAAAGAATTATTAATGAATGAAGGAATAAAGACTCACCTCAGACTTCATCTTTTCCAAGACAGACAAAGCATACACTGTAACAGAGGAACAAATCAGGCAAGTTTTAGACATTACTTTTGATGCCAACATATTCAATAACGTCCGCTGCGCCAACCTCTTGCTAATCTTATTATTTAGATCTGTGCTATTTTCCCTGTACAGGAATAAACAGCAACAATAAAGCCTCCTTCAGTTTTCTCTATGTGCTCATGATAAATATTCTAAAACATTATTAACCTGACAGGCAGCTTTAAAATCAAACCGGCAGCTTTCTGTGATACACAACAGAGGAAACTCCTGCAAGTTCATCCCACAGTTATATGCCAAACAAAATGTATGAATCAACCATATTTCACATGTTCTGTTAGTATGGATGAAATGGCAGGTAAGTGTAAAGTCAAACATAAATCAAACAGTCAATAAGGCATATCCCGAAATAACTCTGCATAGAGTTGAAGAGAGTGACTTCCCTTGATGCCCCAGACAAGAATCATGGCAGCTAATGTAAGTTTGAGTGCGGCAAAGTTCAAAAAAAGAGGAACGCTAAAACGCTGTGCCTGGGGAACCTGTAATTCTGACAGTCGTTACCCGGAGAGATGTTTGGGAGTAGAATTTATTCCCTTTGTAAAACCTGGAAAATATAATTATCATCTCGAACGGTCCCTGAATTGGATAAAAGCATGCGGTCGTCCACATGAGCAGTTGAACGTTAATACTCTGAGGAGCTACACATATGTATGCAGTAAAGTAAGTAAAGGTACTTCTTTAAAAAAAAAAATGTTTTCTATCATGGCATTATGAAGGTTTGCTGCCTTCTAACAGTTTTTTTTTTAAAACAGATTTTGCATCATGTTACCAGTAGGCCTATGACAGTATGAGTGTCGACGGCCACCTAGCACCAATCTTAATATTTTAAATCTAGATAATAATCATCGTGATCGGTGCCGCTGTTTAGAATATAACTTTCAATCCATAGCTATCATTGAGTGCATATCAGACGAAGTAAGTGTGCCGTTGGCTAAATAAATGCTACCGACTTTGGCAGTCACTATGTAACTAAACTAGTAGGCCTATCCCTTTCATGGTTTCGTTCTTGTGATAGGCTTGTAATAATGTGCGCGTGTCTGTCTCCAGCGAATCTTATTTAAATTTTTCCCATTCCAGCCAGCCTAGGGCTCTTCAAAGAGAAATAATTTGCTTTTATATCATTTCAGCATTTTGTTGATGGGAAGCCTACAGAGCAGAACCCAGACCCTCTCCCAGCTATTGGACAACCCACAAGAAAAAGAAAAGACCCAGCCTCACGTTTCCAAGTCCCAGTTAAAGAAGCATTAAAAAAACGAAAACTGTATCAGGTATGACATATGATTTTAGATAATTTTTTTTTAAAGGGCTTGGTAGCAGGGTGGGGAACAACTCATTGAGAAAAACTCTGAAAAGGCCGGGGTCCAGGGGCCGCCTAGGCCCCGGCGGGGTCAAGGGGCAGGGCCCTTGTAGGGGGTCCAGGGGGGCAAAGCCCCCCGTAAAATGTGCACGTTTTTAAGCCATACCAAGAGTGGCATAGTATAATAAGTGTGTTCTACAAATTGCGCTTGAAAACAGCGTTGTTTACAAGTCTAAACTGCTAGATCTAAAAGACCTATCATTATGCTTCTTTTACCCTACTTCAATTAGCCCTTCCCCTCCCAATCTTATCCTTCTTCCGATCTATGTAATCCCATTTTAAAACAGGGAAGTCGTTCTATGCCTGCTAGATCTAGAAGTCCTATAATAGGCCTATTCTACTAACCTACTACCTCCCCTTGACCCTTCCCCTGCCAATCGTTTCTTACTCCCATCAACATCCCGTTCATAATAAATTATTCAACAACCGTAAGGAAAAAGGTATGTGTATAAATTAAAAATAAAAGCCTACCTGGAAGTCGGCCCTGCTGTTTTGTGGCTTTCATTGCGTGTTGATGCATTTTGGTCAGCATGTGCTCGACCAGTCGACGAGCCACGATTTGCGTAGCTCAGCTCCTTGTTGCAAAAGATGCATCGAGCTGTGCCACTCCTATCTATTTTCCGAAAGCAGTCACCGATTCGCTGGTCCTCGTCCTCAATTTTTGTTGTTTTGTTAATCCACTCCCACTTCCATTTATTGGCAATGGTCCCCTCTTCAAAAATATCCCCGCGCTTAACTATTCTGGACACACACGCCATGATAACAGCCGAAAACGCGTTCAACACCATTTCGCCCGCTCTAAGCAAGTCGCGTTTATGTGGTCGTAAGAATCAACAAGAGCGGGCGGGGAGATGTTGCACGCATTCAGTTCTAGCGGGCCCGTTCTAGCAATGAGAAAGTAAAAGGTGGACACGGATGGGTACTTGTAATAATAGGTCTACTGGATTCGGAAACGGACAATTTTTTTTCCTCTGAACTCTTTTTTTTTTCCTCTGAAATGGCTGCCGATTTCCTCTGAAATCAGCGGATCCGAGGAGAGTTCCCCACCCTGTGGTAGGTACAAAAGTGGTTGTATAGACAAATCTTTCTCCAGCTTTTTAAAAATTTCTCATTATACCTACTTCAAGAAATGCAGATTCAGTATTTTATATTTGTAATTTTTACGGAGATGATAATTTTTCTTTGTTTTGCTTGTTTATCAGCAGGGCCACAAAACGTATGGGAATTTGCCTGCTACATCTTCCTCTGGAGGAACCGATTCCAGGTTGCATGGAGATGTTATGTTTGCAGTGCCTGCTTTTACAGCTACAAATGTTAATGAAGATTGGAATACTGCCAACCATCAGGTAATAGCAGGAGCATTAATAATACTCATAAACACATACACACACCTGAATTATCTAAACAAAGTGAATAAACAATTTTACCAACCACAGGGTAGGGATGCTGAGGGTGATAGGGAAGAAAATGTATTTTGTTTGAAAATTAACAGGAAGGTTTTCCTGCTAGACCATAGATTGGGTGGAGGGTGGGAGGGGAGACAGAAGAAGGGGAGGGAAGGAGGTGGAGGGATAAAAGTACAAGAGGCCATTGAGAAATATATTAGTAATATTATTTTATAACAATAGATTATCCAACTCCAAGCTACCAAAAGCACACCTTTGTTTTTTTGTTTTTGTTACAATTTGGCTTGCTTCCTTTTCTTTCTTGTTGAAGAAATGCAGAGTCACAATAAGGCATATCCCGAAATAACTCTGCATAGAGTTGAAGAGAGTGACTTCCCTTGATGCCCCAGACAAGAATCATGGCAGCTAATGTAAGTTTGAGTGCGGCAAAGTTCAAAAAAAGAGGAACGCTAAAACGCTGTGCCTGGGGAACCTGTAATTCTGACAGTCGTTACCCGGAGAGATGTTTGGGAGTAGAATTTATTCCCTTTGTAAAACCTGGAAAATATAATTATCATCTCGAACGGTCCCTGAATTGGATAAAAGCATGCGGTCGTCCACATGAGCAGTTGAACGTTAATACTCTGAGGAGCTACACATATGTATGCAGTAAAGTAAGTAAAGGTACTTCTTTAAAAAAAAAAAATGTTTTCTATCATGGCATTATGAAGGTTTGCTGCCTTCTAACAGTTTTTTTTTTAAAACAGATTTTGCATCATGTTACCAGTAGGCCTATGACAGTATGAGTGTCGACGGCCACCTAGCACCAATCTTAATATTTTAAATCTAGATAATAATCATCGTGATCGGTGCCGCTGTTTAGAATATAACTTTCAATCCATAGCTATCATTGAGTGCATATCAGACGAAGTAAGTGTGCCGTTGGCTAAATAAATGCTACCGACTTTGGCAGTCACTATGTAACTAAACTAGTAGGCCTATCCCTTTCATGGTTTCGTTCTTGTGATAGGCTTGTAATAATGTGCGCGTGTCTGTCTCCAGCGAATCTTATTTAAATTTTTCCCATTCCAGCCAGCCTAGGGCTCTTCAAAGAGAAATAATTTGCTTTTATATCATTTCAGCATTTTGTTGATGGGAAGCCTACAGAGCAGAACCCAGACCCTCTCCCAGCTATTGGACAACCCACAAGAAAAAGAAAAGACCCAGCCTCACGTTTCCAAGTCCCAGTTAAAGAAGCATTAAAAAAACGAAAACTGTATCAGGTATGACATATGATTTTAGATAATTTTTTTTTAAAGGGCTTGGTAGGTACAAAAGTGGTTGTATAGACAAATCTTTCTCCAGCTTTTTAAAAATTTCTCATTATACCTACTTCAAGAAATGCAGATTCAGTATTTTATATTTGTAATTTTTACGGAGATGATAATTTTTCTTTGTTTTGCTTGTTTATCAGCAGGGCCACAAAACGTATGGGAATTTGCCTGCTACATCTTCCTCTGGAGGAACCGATTCCAGGTTGCATGGAGATGTTATGTTTGCAGTGCCTGCTTTTACAGCTACAAATGTTAATGAAGATTGGAATACTGCCAACCATCAGGTAATAGCAGGAGCATTAATAATACTCATAAACACATACACACACCTGAATTATCTAAACAAAGTGAATAAACAATTTTACCAACCACAGGGTAGGGATGCTGAGGGTGATAGGGAAGAAAATGTATTTTGTTTGAAAATTAACAGGAAGGTTTTCCTGCTAGACCATAGATTGGGTGGAGGGTGGGAGGGGAGACAGAAGAAGGGGAGGGAAGGAGGTGGAGGGATAAAAGTACAAGAGGCCATTGAGAAATATATTAGTAATATTATTTTATAACAATAGATTATCCAACTCCAAGCTACCAAAAGCACACCTTTGTTTTTTTGTTTTTGTTACAATTTGGCTTGCTTCCTTTTCTTTCTTGTTGAAGAAATGCAGAGTCACAATTGTATATTTGTAATTTTTACGGAGATGGTAATATTTCTCTTTGTTTTGTTTGTTTATCAGCAGGGTCACAAAGGGCTTGATGATTTGCCAGTGACTTCTTCCTCTGGAGGCATTGATTCAAAGTTGCATGGTGATGCTATGTTTGCAGTGCCTGCTTTTACTGCTACAAATGTTGAAGATTGTAATATTGCCAACAATCAGGTAGAAGTAGGAATAATAATAATAATCATAATCATCATCAGCATCATCATCATCACCATAACACACACACACTCACACCATTATTATCTAAACAAGGTGAATAAACAATTTGACCAACCACAGAGGTATGGGGAGGAATACTGAGGATGCTAGGGAAAAAAGGGAATATTGTTTGAACTTGAACAGAAAAGTTTTCATGTTAGACCATTGATTTTTTTTAAGGGATGGGATGTTAATATAATGTTAAAATTAAAAGCAGAGACCATTGAGAGATAAAGTATTATTTTATAACAATAGATTTATAGAATATCCAAGAACCCAAAAGCACACCTTATATTTTGTTGTTATGATTTGGTTCATTTCTTTTTCTGTTTTGTTGAAGAAAATGCAGATTCAATATTCTGTATTTGTATTTTTACAGAGATGGTAATTTTTATATTTGTTTTGCTTGTTTATCAGCAGGGCCACAAAGAGCATGGTTTACCAGCTACTTCTGGAGATTCAAGGTCGCATATTTGTGCTGGTGGTGAAAAGTCTTTAACTGCACAAGAACAGACAACCAGGAAAGAATCTAAGTCTTTGCAGGAAACCGCACAAGGCTTTTTGTTAGGAAAAGATCCTATCAAATGCAAAGGATGCGGCGAACAAATTCAGCTAAGTTCTCAAGAAGAGAAGATGATAGTTGGTCAATCATTTGTAAGAATGATTTTGAGAAGTGACCAGTCCTGTTTTCAGTATACAGGTGTTCCCACTGTCGTATTCCTTACATTTCTCTTTCAGTGGATAGGCAGTGCATCACGTAACATTAAATACTGGGGTGGAAGAAATAATGTGGTTTCTGGGAGGTTGGGCAGCAAAGGTCGTCATGGATACAAGATTTCGCAATTTGAAGCAATGATATTGACACTTGTTAGAATTAGGAGAGGCTTTGACACAATACACTTATCTTTTTTGTTTGGCATTTCTCAGTCTCATGTTAGTCGAATTTTCATAACGTGGGTTAATGTTTTAAATCAGTGCTTAAAACCACTGCTTTTGTGGCCAAGCAAAGAGCTTTGTCGTCAGAATTTGCCCGATTGTTTTCAGAACTTTCCTAAAACTAGATGCATCATCGATTGCACAGAATTCAGAATTGAGAAATCTTTTCGCCCAAAGACCCAGAGAATCACATTTAGCAATTATAAACACTACAACACAGGCAAGGTATTTGTTGGAATAATGCCATCAGGGGCAATTACATACTTATCTAAAGTGCATGTTGGCTCAGTTTCAGACAGATCTATTGTCGAGAAATGTGGTTTTCTGCACATGTTAGAAGAAGGAGATGACATCATGGCTGACCGTGGCTTTAACATTAGAGACCTACTTTTGAAAAAGAAAGCAACTCTTAACATGCCTGCTTTTAGTAGAGGTGGTCAGCTATCAAGTAAGTCAGTGAAACTATCCAGGAGGATAGCTTCAGTCAGAATACATGTTGAGCGAGCAATTGGCCGCATGAAAACTTTTAAGATTCTCCATGGTGTAATATCTCTAAAACTTAGATTTCTTTTGAATCAGATTTTGACAATCATAACTGTATTGTGTAATCTGCAGCAGCGTTTGTGCTAAACAATCAATGTCAGTAAATGCCAGGTGAAGATCGCAAAAGAGGCTGTTTTATAATTTGCTTGTGTATGCAAACTATAGAAAGAATTATGAGAATATTTTGCCTTTTGGATGGAAAAAGAATGTTGAAAAACAAATGACTTACTAATTACTTGTTGATTGCAAGTTCTGACCTGTTTTGTTTAAATGTCAATTACAATACTGGATACTGGTTTGACACTGAGCGAAGCCATCAGGGCTGCTGAGGACAGAAAGATGGAGTATGCTGGTTAAACGATCATCTGTGGTGCCCCTACGACCTCCGGGTTACGGGACAGGATAGGATAGGATAGACAATACTGGATATTAAATACCGGATTGCAAACAATGTATTAATTGCAATCGCTTTACATTTATTTGTGCTAAATTAAAAATATTTAGAATAATGTGTTGGTTGACATTGTTCATACGTCAACTAAGCTTGCTAAGTTTCATAAATTGTGTCTCTTCGTGGATGTGTTTTTAATTTAATAATAATTTTAAAACATGATAAATTGTTCATAAGCTCAACATGTAATTTGCCTGTCCCTATAAAGCATTAGGATCAATAAGAGTGCCCCCCCACCCCACCCCCCTCCTGCTTTTTGTATTGGATGCAAACATAGCTACCCACATCTGTTCATACTGACAGTAAAAGAAAGAAATATTGCAGTCTTGAACAGTGTTTTGTTTTATGCTTGGTTTGTTTGTTGGAGATGGAACGATTTACACAACATAATTTACACATTTGTGATTGTGTATGTGTGTGTGTGTTGTAGACATAAGACATAATAAGATAGACATAAGACTCAAGATTCTTTATTCGCTTCAAATGTAACACACAGAAGAATTTGCTTTGCGCGTCTGGGAATGGCATAAATCATTGACAATAACAAGTAAAAACACAATTGGTCCTGACATCTGTGAATAGCTTGGGACCTAAAAACAACTTCATTCACTCACATCCACAAATCATCAGCGAACCGCACACAAATGTCGGGAAACAAAACAAAAAAGCAGACTACCAAATAATGAAAAGAAAAAAACAAAAAAGCATGCGCTCACACACACACAAACACAGAGGATGCATCCAGCTGCACAACCCCTCACGCATGTCACGTTCATAACTAAATAATATAGGCCTATTGTATGGTGTAGTTGTGAAGAAGAGAAGTTGTATAAAGAAGAGACAGATCCGAGAAATAGAGTTAGGGATTTTAGCAGTCTAAGGGGAATCGGACTCACGCTGTGTCGCTGCCAGGAGAGAAACCTCAGAAAAACAACGACAAAATAAAGCTGTGAAAAGTGAAGTTACACAATGGATTACTTGGGATACTATTACTGGATGTACAAGTACCAGGAGGGATGAGAATGCTGAAATTCCACAAAGGGAGGATATGCCATTGTTTGTTTTCCTACTAAGGAAGTTATTCTACATTGATGGCTCTTACCGGTGACCGTGATATTTTTATGGCTTGCGCGACTTATAAGCAGGTCATGAAGAAAGGTAATGTTAGGGTGGGAAGATTGTTTTGTAGACAAATAGGCCTGAACATTACATTACATTACATGATTATTGCTTTAAGTCCAGCGGACTCTTCCGAGCCAAATCAGGACCGGACAACCCCTGATCCGCATAAAAGATCTGCTGAAACAACCCTAGTGGTAAAACTGAATGCTCTCCACCAGCCAGTCACTTTACAATAAAGACATCCCACGCAGGGGACGCTGAGGGTGTACTCTAATTTATCGAACCCCCGTTTACAAAAACAAAATAGAATACAAACATCATTATAAATTATCAACAAAACACATACATATAAAATGCCTACATTGCTAAATAATAACATCATAGGAAGCCCTAGTGACCACCTGGCATAAAGTGTCCAATATTCCCAAGCTGATCCAACAGACCTCACACACAAATAAGGAGTCTTGTCCCGGAAGATTTTCAAGAAAACAGGTAGGTGACTGGTATAGTGAAGAAGAAGCTAGTATAGCAGATCGATAGAACAGAGCAGGAATGAGAAAGAACAAATGAGAAAGACAGCGACAGTGGGAATTTAAAGCACTAAATTTCCAGAAAGTGGGGATACTATTTATACTGAAACCCCCGGCACCCCAACGGGGGTAATAGGCCTGAAAGACTCGCAGAGGGGATAAGGTTGGGGGTAGGAGAATGATTCAATTAAAATAACTCGGGGTTAATACACATTATACATTTATCTACAAATGCCCCCATTCGCGCGCACACACACACATACACATGCGCTCTCTATCTCTCTCCTAAAAGAAATTCTTTTACAATATGCATAGAACATTATCAATAAATAAGAATGGTAATTTTAAAATTAATAATAAGAATAATGCATTGAACATTATAAGTAAATATTTATGCATTAGATAAATATATAATATGTTAGTGCATGTATGCACACCCACATCACACGTCTAGATACCACCGTATGCAGAATTATTTTAAAATTAATAAGAAGAATAATGACAACACATTGGTTTATAAGTAAAAACAGTAGAGCAAAGACTCCGTAAATGGTCTACGAGTCCAGTAAATGCCCTCACATTAAATTTAAGAATAAAAAGTTAGTTCAAAGAATAAAATACATTCTGCATTCTTACTTCTTATTAAATTCTAATATCAACACAACAGACCCTTAACTGAATAAAAAGTTTGGCAATAATTAATGTCCATTAATATCACATCAATAATTCATTACAATAATTATCCCACATTCCTGTATTAATCTATGTAACTACTTCTGCAACCGCCAATAATGATGAGAATGATGATGACAATAATAATAATAATAACAACAATGGCAATAATAATAATATTATTATTAATAATAATGATAATAATACTAATAATAATAAACACATCTAATAACACTCATCATCTTTATTCTAAACTAAAATTAATCATTGTCAGTAGAGATTATTATCGAGGACTGGAGATTCTCATTTCTTAAGTGCATCATTTAAGGTTGTAATGGCTATTGGCACAAATGATCTCATTCTCTCAGTTCTGCACCTCGCTGCTCGGTACCGACGCCGGGAAGGAAGCAGGCAGAACTGACTGTTTAGAGGATGGGTATCATCTGCCACAATACCACCTGCCTTTTTAAGGGTTCTGGTGGTAATCAGCTCTTCCAGGCCTGGTAGATCGGTGCCAATTACCTTTTAATAACTCTCTCAAGTCTGTGCCAGTCTTCATAACTGCAAGCATGGAGCCAGACAGTGAAGTTGAATGTAAGGATACTTTCAATGCTGGCCCTATAGAACATAGCAAGGATCTTAGCATTTACTTTGAATTGTCTTAATTTCCTAAGGAAATACAACCTGCTGTGACATTTATTTACCACCTTGTCAATATGCTGTGACCAGGTGAGATCTGCATTGATCATTTGATGATAGTACCCAGGTACATATATTCCTGAACTCGTTCTATTTCCTTGCCATCAATGACTATGGGTGTTGGGACATCTGTCTTTCCTCTAAAGTCATGCAGTACTTCTCTGGTTTTGTCAACATTGAGATCGAGGCTATTATTCTGGTACCACCGCACTATGTGTTCTACATCTTCTCTGTAACCTGCGTCATCATCTTTGTCTATCAGACCAACAAGTGCAGAGTCATCGGCAAATTTTACCAGTTTATTGTTATGATTGAGAGCAGTACAGTCATTGGTGTACAGGGTAAAGATTGTCGGTGAGAGACAACATCCTTGTGGTGCCCCTGTATTTATTGTTACTGTGCTAGAGCAGACACCATCAACAGCTACAAACTGAGACCTACCTACCAGGAAATCTATCACCCATTTGATGATCTGAGCATTGACAGACATGTTTTTCAGCTTCTCATATATGAGACTCGGTCTCACAGTGTTGAACGCTGAGCTAAAGTCTATGTATAGCACACTGGCAGAAGAGTTAGGCCTATCTAGGTGCTGCAGAATGCTGTTTACTATCAGTATGGTGGCATCGTCTGTTCCTCTGTGTGCTTTATAGGCAAACTGTAGGGGGCCCAGCTCCTTCTCCATCTGCTGTAGTAGTCTCTTCAGAATTAGTGTGTCTAGGCATTTCATTACAACTGGAGTGAGTGCCATAGGCCTATAATGGTTATACACCTTGCATATTGCCTTCTTGGGGACTGGTACAATTATGGATTTTTTCCATTGCGCTGGTACTTTCCCTAACCTCAGACTCATGTTATATAGACCCTGAAACACAGCAGCAAGTTGCTGTGCACATGCTTTTAGTAGCAGAGGCCGAATGCCATCTGGACCACAAGCCTTGCCTGATTTCAGTCCAGAAAATACCCTCTTCACATCCTCCTCACTGACCTGCAGATTTTAATCCGACTCTAATTTTTCCAGCTCTTGGAGCACTTCATACAACTTGTCATCTGGTTTGTCAAATCTGGCATAAAATGTGTTCAGTTCATTGGCTAGTTCTTCGGGATCTCCCTCTGCAAGGGTAGTGGTCTTCTTCTTTTTAGTCCCTGTAATTTCCTTCACTCCCTCCCACATGCCCTTGGCATCTCCCAAAGTCAGTTTATCCTCTAGTTTTTCCTTGTACTTTCTTCTACATTTTTCTGAGATTTTCTTAACATTTTTCTTGTCCTGAGAGCCATTGTGTTTCTTTCTGAGTGCTTCTTTGAACTCTTTTGTAACCCATGGCTTGTGGTTAGGGTATAGTGTGACTGTTCTCTCTTTGATGCATAGATTCCTCACAAAAATTAATATAACTACTAATAGTGTCTGTCATTTTATCTATGTCACCCTCCTCAAACACTTCCCAATCTGTGCATTCAAAACATGCTTGCAGCTTCTCTATGCCTTCCTTGTTCCAGACCTTCACTCTTCTCTTCTCTGCAGGTTTTGTTTTTAACTTCTGTCTGTATTTAGGAAGAAAAAGCACAGAGTGATGGTCTGACTTTCCTATGTGAGGCTTCTGTGCAGAGGTATCTATAGGCGTCTTTGATGTTGACATACAGAACATTGAGGGTTCTGTCTTTCCTGGTTTATACTGTGGCTTGTTGGTGGAATTTTCAATTTACAATGGGCATTGAAGTCTCCACAGATGATCACTACCCCATCTGGCTTTCTAGTCTGAATCTGTTCCACAAGTACTGTTATGTCCTTAATCACCCTTTTTGCATTTGACTTAGGATGAGTATACAGGCCAATGACAGTGACACATGCTATTTCTCTGGGTAAGTAAAATGGCCTACACTGAACATGTAGCAACTCATAATCTACATTGCATTCACTCTTCCTCACAGTGACTTGTTTACACCATCTTTGATTAACATACAAGCTAACTCCTCCACCTCTAGTTTTGCCCGAGTCCTTGGTTCTGTCTGCTCTAAAAACAGAAAAACCCTCCAGCTCTACTAGGTGACCTGGGGTGTCTGGAGATAACCATGACTCTGTGAAGCAGAGGATGCAACAGTCTCTGTATTCTCGTCTATATTTCACCATTGCATAAACTTCGTCTGTTTTGTTGTTAAGAGACTGTGCGTTTGTTAGAAAGACAGTTGGCAGTGGTGGATTGAAACGCCGTCTGTTTACCCTTACTTTCACTCCCCCTTTCTTTCCCCGTTTGCATGCAAGTCTGCACTTTGTATTTTGACAGCATCTGTGTAATTTTTCTTTCTTCATAATGTTCCAATCAAGAGAGAAGCAGCACTTGCCTGATTGTTCCACTACAGTCCGTATACTATTTAGCGTGCACTTGTCGTAACGTAGCTCACAAGGTGAAGCTGCTGCAGCAGCTTCAGAGATTCCCATGGATGAAGTAACGACGCAAGCACAGTACATTAATGGAAGACGACGAGCTATGTTGGCTCTGATGTTTACAGGAAGAATTCACACTAGAACCGGTTCATCAGTCAAAAGTTTATGGGTTCTCTTCTAGAATAGAAAAATCACCTTGAATTTGAATGTGGTTCTTTCCGCTTCCAGCCCACGGCACTTGTTCACGCCTTCGTACTAAAACAATTACATGTAAAAATACTTTTCCTCTTTTGTAAATTATCTCCACAGCAGTCACTGATCCTTTCACTCTCAATTATTCTAAATACAAGATGTACAATATATACAATGTAAATGTAAGAAAACAAACAAGCTTGTCATGTGCAATGTAATAGTCACAATCACACTCAACAAATAAAAAGCAGAAACAGTTGACAGCATTTTGTATTGGTGGTAACTGCCTTAAAAGCATTAATATTTTCATTTGGCCTCGCACATGATTAATTCATTAACATTAATTTCAAATATGCACCTCCACAGATAGTAGCCAATTTCAAAGTTTGAATACAACACAACGTTTAGGCCAAATAAAATTAATACATTGCAAAATAATAAATGTTTCAAATTCACTATAATTATTGGAGAAACGACACAGTCCGTTGTCTATCACACTCAAGCACGTACATAACAAACACCCCCATGGCAAATAAAAAAGGAAATGCGCCAATCTTTGGAAAAATTACTCCGGTTCAGTTCTCTCTATCACAGTCCAGCACACACACACACCTCCATACTTAAAACTCCTACAACAAACACTTGCGGTAAGATCTATGGACAAAACCTAACCAAACACAAACTTCATGACACAGAAACCAGCAAGTGTAAATAAAATCCAATTGCAAGTGATTAAAACAGTTTAACTTAACTAAAGACCTAAAAATAAAAAAAATAGCCACTTTATAATATAGTATACAGATGTTGTAGGCTGTCAAACCTTTATACAGTAGTCTGACACTGTTATTTTGAACCAACACAAGTTATTCCCCATAGCACACAGCAACTCGGTAGCTGTAGATTAGAATAATAATAATAGCCAGTCTATTCTGGCTATATTACCACATTAAATGTTCATAAAAATCATAACCTTGAGAACTAAAAGATATATATGTACAGAAAAAGTTGGCTGTCTATAATTTTATTTGTTCCAGACTGATTACTGTTAATGGGACTACCAAGTGCCATTATATATTTTTCTTAAGCAAATTTTGTTTTCTTACTACTAGAAACTAAGATAGCAAACACAGCTACAATACAACTCGTACTGAATGTGTCAACAACCAGACACACAAAATGTGAACATTATCTAACACTAACAGTGCATTTTTCGCTTACGGGTCAGTTTTTCCCCCTCAAAAGCTTGAATCAAGTCATAGTGGCCTGATTCCTGGGCTTCAAATGTTTGATACAACAATCTGATGGGTTCAGCAGAGTATTCTTGTCCAAAGCATATCTGTGGATGCCTTGTTTTGCATATGCTTGTGCTACCACCAACATAAATAAAAATTGGTGTCTGTAATGACCTGCTTGCAAAAGTAATTTCAAGCTCTCCAACACATGCTTTAGGATCAGACATCATTTTCATCCTGTCTTCAAGAGTTTTGAAGGGATCATTTGGCATGTCTGCATTCAGCTGCACGAACGAGTCCATGGCGAGTTCAGCCGCATTCTCCTTTACTGAGGCAATGGTCTGAATACGTAAACGATCTGCTTCTACTTCTTCTTTTATTTTGGCAGATTCTGTTACAGGTAGATGATTCTGGTCTCGTTTACATACTTTAAGGTCATCATGAAGAGCTATTGCTAAGCATCGAAAAAAACATCTTCCATCTGGATTGGTGCGAATGATGGTGGATGATGTGGCTGTGGCAACGGGCAGCTGCAGAGAGGGGCCATCTTGGGGCGCTGGGGCTTTGGCAGCAGGCGGCTGCGGAGAATGGCTGCCTTGGGGTGTAGGGGCTATGGCAGTAGGCGGCTGCAGAGAAGGGCCATCTTGGGGCGTTGGGACCCTGGCAACAGGCGGCTGCAGACAGCGGCTGTCTTGGAGCGTTGGGGCTGTGGTAACAGGCATCTGCAGAGAGTGGCTTTTTTGGGGCTTTGGGACTGTGGCAGCAAGTGGCTGCAGAGAGTGGCTGTCTTGGGGCGCTGAGGCGGTGGCAGCAGGCAGCTGCAGCGAGTGGCTGTCTTGGGGCGCTGAGGCGGTGGCAGCAGGCAGCTGCAGCGAGTGGCTGTCTTGGGGCGCTGAGGCGGTGGCAGCAGGCAGCTGCAGCGAGTGGCTGTCTTGGGGCGCTGAGGCGGTGGCAGCAGGCAGCTGCAGCGAGTGGCTGTCTTGGGGCGCTGAGGCGGTGGCAGCAGGCAGCTGCAGAGAGTGGCTGTCTTGGGGCGCTGAGGCGGTGGCAGCAGGCAGCTGCAGAGAGTGGCTGTCTTGGGGCGCTGAGGCGGTGGCAGCAGGCGGCTGCAGAGAGTGGCTGCCTTGAGACGTTGGGGTTGCAGCAGCAAGCGGCTGCAGAGAGTGGCCGTCTTGGGGCTTTGGGACTGTGACAGCAGGCGGCTGTAGAGAGTGGCTGTTTTGGGGCGTTGGGGCGGTGGCAGCAGGTGGCTGCCGAGAGTGGCTGCCGTGAGGTGTTAGGGCTGCGGCAGCAAACGGCTGCAGAGAGTGGCTGTCTTGGGGCGCTGGGGCTGTTGCAGCGGCAACCTGTTCCTGGTACTGGTGAGCTCTCAATACAGGGAAAAAATGTGAGATATAGAAATACCTTAGTTTAGCTCTAACTGTTTCCCACCAATTTTCATCAAAGTCCACAGCAATGGCTTCAATTCCCTTCTTGGTATATGCGACCAGGACACCAGACTTCAGTTCAGTCACAGCCATTTGGCACTGCAGTTGACTGTAATAGCTATGAGACTTGCTCAGTGAAAATTTCTCACCATCAAACTGGCAGAAACTGAGGCTCTTAAGTGCAGCACGAGGGTGAAAGTTTTGCTTTGCGTAGAGGCACTTAATTTCTACAACGAACTTCCCACAATGTGAGCATGTGGCAATTGCATCTGGACTGCCAGCGAGGAAACTGTCAACCTGCGACACAATTAAACCTGGAACCTCAACAGAACATTTTCTGTGCCTGTATCTGTGGGTGCGGACAAAAAGCCGAAGTGCTGTTGACTCATTTTTCTTTCCAAATTTAACTGCTGGAACATTGAGCTCATTTGTTTCAGCACGTGCAAGTATCTCAGCAGTCCTGGCTTCATCCCTCGAACTCAGAATACGCTTAATATTAGATGCTGTCAAAAGACCCCTTCTCATTATAAACCAGTTTGTGTTCTTGTGCTGGCCTCTTGTATCTTTTTCAATAAGGTCCCTTTCCAGTGATGTGTACTGCAATTTCTGCAAAAACAGCTTAGCACATACACAGTCTGATGCAGAACATTTGTGATTGTTGCAGAAAGATGCCAGACGAACAGAAGGGCTATCTGTTCTGAGATGAGGAGGTGCTAAAGATAACTCTGTGCGTTGTTCCCATACATCCCTAATGCAACTGCTAGGCAGATGTTCCTTGACCCCTTGAAAGAATGCCTCCACCTGCGGCAACGCCTCTGTCATGGGCACTGGCTTATAGACATCTTCAGTAGGCTTGAGTCTTTGTGCACATAGCCCTCTGCACACGAAATACATTATTAAATTATACATACATAGAAATAATGTTAAAAACTACATATAAATATAGCCCTCTGCACACAAAATACATTATTAAATACATACATAGAAATAATGTTAAAAACTAATTATAAATATAGCCCTCTGCACACAAAATACTAAATACATACATAGAAATAATGTTAAAAACTAAATATAAATACAATAAAATAAAAACTTAAATTCATTTTGTCGCATATCCATATCCGCACAACACAATCAGTATGAACATCAATCAAGGCTCTGGCTTCTTATAAATAAATGCTGGAAATGATAAATAAAAAATAATAGACTAAAACAAAATTTAATAGACAAAAAACATCATAGAATTTATCAGAATTTTTTTATTTTTATTGGTGCTTTTTTTTTTTTTAAACCTATTTATCATACTTAGTTTTCCAACAAGGCTCTAGCTTGCTTATATTTCATGCTGGAAGTAAATTCTAAAAAAAAAAAAAAAAAATTTCTCTTTTGATTTTGGGCACATACATTGATTATGCTCAATTTTAAAAAAGCTCTAGCATATATTATATACGTTGGAAACCATTTCATGATTTATTATTGTTTAAAGTATTAAATAGAAAAAAAAGCACAAAAAACATAATTTTTTTCATTTAAATCTATGCACTATAAGATGTGGTATTTTTACTAACGTACCCCAAAATATCTCTAAAATTATAAAATTTCTTGCCTGTTTAGAGCTAAAAAATAGACAAACGTGTGCCCAGTAAAGGGTTAATAGAAAAAACACACAATAGATTATAATAAGTTTAACAGAATAGTTATAGTATTAAAAAAATGCTGTGATTTATTTATTTCTTTTTGCTTTTACATTTTTACTCTAAGACAGAGGCTCTATCTTCTAGCTTTGTAATCAATAGTATCTGATGGGTGCAAGTTCAGTCCAAGCTCTGGGTTCTCTGGTTTGCTATCTCCGCAAAACTGGAGTCAGTTTTAGATTTAGTATGCCACTTGCTTTGACTACAAATTGCAGATGGGAGGCAACACACATTTCCTATCAAGGTAAATAAAGATATATAATAAATATAGGTACATGTAATCTATATTATTATACCTGATCTTGAACATCAAGCGACTGTGAATAAGTGTGATGGCAACACAAACAATAAAATTATTGGCTACAGAGCTTTTAAATATTCTGCTCTGAATCTCTGAAATTCACTGCCTCTTCCACTAAAGCAAATGAATAGTTTGTCCTTAATCAAAAAGGCAATGAAAACGCATCTTTTTAACAATTCATTTTGACAAAGTTTGCCCCAGAACTGTAAATATGTGTACTCATGGCTACCCCCAACTTTTGGGGGGATCCCCCCCACACACTTCCTACTTCCCCCCCTCCGCATGTACGCATTGAGTATGTCTACTGAAATGGAAAAGGCGCTATACAAGACTATATCATCATCATCAAATTAGGGTATAAATAATAACTATTTACTCAAGAAATTCTCCATCTTACCTGTGACTATATGTATCACCAGTATTCACTTCAGTTAACAGCACTGCTGCGGTATCGGTCTTACAGCGTCGAAGCCAGATACAGGCTTCTTCTGTCACACTCTTCCTTCTGTCTTCCAGAAAGTCAATAACCTCATATAGGGCAGCTAGAACATGGCGACAGCAACCATCCATTCTGTTGAACCAATCACAAAAATAAATAAAATATATGAAATAGAAACTCATCTTAGTTATCTTCTTTGTGAATCTCACAGTCACATTCACAAAATTAAGATTATTGTTGATTTAAAAAATCTAAATGGTAATAGACCGCTAGATAGTTCCACCGCCATATTGGAAACGGCGCATGCGCATGGGTCGGCCCAAACAATTTCACGTAAAATCCTTTTGTTCATGACGATAGCAATGTGTGATCTGAACAAAATATCTATCGAAAAGTTACGCTTATGGACCCCACAGGCCATTAAAACAGGTTTATGTTTATTATTTTGGTTCACAAAATAATTTTATGAATAAAAACATGTGCAGAAGATGACTGACTCGTTTAGTTTACTCACTCGGCGGAATCGTAATAACTTGTGTGTGAAGTAGGCCTATCCATCTGATGTAGTATACGATTTTCAATTTTATTATTATTACTATCACAGTATCACTGTATCAGTAATATTTGTGGTAGTTGGCAAAATTCAAAATTAATAATTCACAGATACATTTTTTTTGTGTATGAATTATGTTTTGGGTTTAAGCAAGTAATTTTCATTTGTACTTTGTATACTACCAAAAACACAGACTATAGTACAGACTGACAATTAAAAAAAATTGCAAGAAACAACAAATAGAATAAATGTTCATTATAGTTATACTATTTAATAACAATACAAACAGACATTTTTTTAATGCAAAACATAGTAGCCACAGATTGAGATAAACAATGATTGATGCTCATACTGTTACATGTGTATAAAATACAGATTTTTGATCTGTGCGTACTATGACTATTTTACAGTAAAAAATTATACAGAGCTTTTGCTGCACTCGAAAGTAATGCTGCAGTTGACAGTGATGCTGAAAATGCTGAAAGAATTCTTCTTGAAATGTTTTGAGCAGACACTAGCATTTTTTGTAGGAGACTAAAGCTTATCTTTTGCAGTGCCATGCCATCAACACGGCTTATAAGTCTGATCCATTTATACCTCTCTGCAGGTTTTTTCTTGGGCGTTTGGGAGTGCATACAAGCTGTAATTGTTAAAGGATAATTAAGAATGTATTACCCCTTCTCTTGATATAAAAGTAAAAATATTACATTAGTACATTACTGTACAAAGTGCTGGCCATAACCATTGAGTTGCTAAACCTACAACTATCTGCAACACTGGATGACTGGTTTTATAGAGCAAACAGTAGGCTATGTTCTGCACATAACATAACCACAACTTATCTGGGCAGTATTTTATTATTATTATTATCATCATCATCATCATCATTATCATCATCATTATTATTATTATTATTATTATTATTATTATTATTATTATTATTATTATTTTATTATTATTATTATTAAATGGTTGTAGAAACACAAAACGTGTGCCTCGTCTAGTCTACACACTAACACAGCCCAGTAGTGTAGTAGGGTACGTAGGCCTAATGCTTAGCCTACTTAGTCGATACAGCTTGACACAATTTTAGTAAAGTATGTTTATTTTAAACGTCTGCATTTGGGAAGTTGCCTTTTTATGGTATCTGCGGTTTTGTTCTTTACGCAAAGATATTATTTTCAACAATCTAAGCTACAAAATGTTAATCAAAATGAGTTTTTAACATGTTTTTGTTAATCAAAATGAGTTTTTAACATGTTTTATCAGAACGGTGGGTCGCACATACATGCAGAAGATTCGTGTGGTACTCCGTGAATTTCACAGATAGCAGCTTTCCATTTCATCAGCCGATAGTATCCATTAGTCATTACTGCATCCGATGATTGGGCAATGATATGCCATAGTAATTTATAATTTTTTTATAAAGTTTTACCTTGACATAGAATGATAGACTACCTAAAGTACTACAGATCATAATTCTAATCTGATCATAACTGTTATTTTAAAAATATGACTTGTGGAAAATATAATAATAATAATAATAATAATAATAATAATAATAATAATAATAATAATAATAATAAAGAAGAAGGAAGAAGAAGAAGAAGATTACTTACCCTCCTTTGCAGTTGCAAAAAGCTGACAAGATTCGGCTTCTGCTGTCAGTGTTCACACTTGTGATAATAGCCCAACAGGAATAGGTAGACCTCCCACTCACAGGATCTTTATCCCTTGTTCTTGGCTTGACGTTTGCCTTCAGTGCAAAGTAGCCAACTTCATCAAGTGTTATAACCTCAACTGCACAGCAAAAAGTATGTACTGAGTTTTTCCCCCAATGTAAAATATTAGTTAGTTTTTTTTTATTTAAACATTCAAATCATTTCTATTCAATCATCAATGTGTGGCATGAAACAAAATCTTATTCATTACATATCATTTAAATGATTAATGGGGAACATTGATAATGATATTCTGAACTCGAGTTAGATTAGATGAAAACTGTACTGTAGCCTACCTGACTGGACGTAGCCATCTTCCATCATTGTAAACGCTTCCGATTGCTTGTATTCCCGAATCGAGGTAAATGGCACATTGTTACTCAGAAGATATGTGCAGATATCAAAGCTTGAAAAAACCGGTAAACTCCCAATATCAGCATTTCCACTCAGGAGGCTAGGGTTCGTGAGCTTGGTCTTCCCGTCGGTAAGCTTCTTTTCTATTACTTCTGCTCGGTCTTCGACCACTCCTTCTGGATCAACTTGTAGCCCGATCTCTTCTGCCTTGTTACATAAATCCTGAAGCTCTGTCTTGCGCTGATTTGAGAAGCGCACTCCTCTTTCTTTCAAATATGTTTGCAGTTCACTCGTTGTTTTCCACGAAGACGCCATTACGAAAGACCGGAACTTTGTCTGGGGAATCAAGGGACTTAAATCGATTTCAAACGTTTTGCAAGAGTTGTCGTTATTTAAGACTAACCCTTATTATCGATGAATATAAGTACTGACCAGGCTGTTTCTCTAAATAAGCCAGCTGGGCCACGGCGCTGAGGTCATCTTTGTTGACTTCTTTCTCCTGCATGTCCTTGACAAAC
Source organism: Oncomelania hupensis (assembly GCA_036898135.1). NCBI lineage: Eukaryota > Metazoa > Mollusca > Gastropoda > Littorinimorpha > Pomatiopsidae > Oncomelania > Oncomelania hupensis. The sequence goes on from CM072513.1 coordinate 37,445,829, forward strand.
TTGGCAACTTTGTCCACAGGCTGCAATACATGCACTACATAACTTTAAAACACCCTAAGCAAAAGTCTTTTGCTTAATAATATCAATCTCTCTGTAAATTTAATACATTTTTTAAAACAATATAAAACACTGAAGAAAGTATACCAAACTCAAGTGCTCATGAAAACATCCCTTGCCAAAATACTTTAAAATTAAAATTCTTTACTACAGCACAGGCACACTGAAGGCACTCAACTTGCAGCAAATGGTTGTAGGTACAGATGTATGTTCACAGATAAGAATAAAGCAAAAAGGAGTCAAAACTCAACTGAACAAACAACTTACCCTCTGGTGTCTTGCCAGCGCACGAAGGAAAAACCTTCCTAAGGTGGTCTGGTCTACATCCATGCGAGTGGGCTTTGGCATCTCAAGGAACAGCTTGTACGCAGCATCGTCGCAACCCAGAGCTATCAGCTGGTTGCACACACGGATCGCGTCTTGGTTGAAAGGACCTCCCCGATGCAGGAATGGAAAGATCTGCAAGCACACACACAAGCACAACAGTTGACAAGGAAAAGTAAATTAATATCTTTGAAACCCACATATACAAAAGTTGGCAACAAAATTGGCTTCAGCTCTTCTAGTATGATGCTGTTCCTCCCCTTTTATTACACTGCCTTTCACATTATCATGCATTCTTTTCAGAAACATCGCAGAGAGACTAAGATTTGTTTTAACCCTCTAACACGCGGAGCGAAAGGTAGCGATGTGCATACTCGCGGAGCGACCGGTAGCGGCCGGTAATGACGTGATCTGATCAGAGCCTGCCATGTGGAAATCTATTTATAGCAAACGTGCGAGATTCTCGCACACGTAATCGTGACTTCCTGCTGTTTCCGGCGGTGTTTTCACTGCATTTTTAGAGTGTGTAGAACGCACACAGTGAATTTTCAAAGTTTGATTAAAGTTTGAAGTTTGAGAGGCGGAGAATTATGGCGTCAGATTCTTGCAGAATCTGATGAAGAAAATAACCCATTTGAAGGATTTTAGGAGGCCGATTTTGGTACAGGTTAATGATGGAGAGGATAGTGATTTGGACTTTCACTTTGGCGATCTTTTTCTGTCGGATTTGAATAACAAAAACGATAAACAATCGGTGCTTTATTATTTGAGTCAGTGATCGTATTCCTGCATGTTGTGCAGTATGCAATGTTGACATTCAGATTTTTTTTCCAGTTGCAAAACATTGTAAAAATGTATGTGTAACATTTCATTTTGAAGAAAAATATGTGGTTGATTTATTAATAATAATAAGTGGAACATAATTTTGGGTGGTGCATTTTTAATTAATTTTTGTATGTGCATGGTGTAGCATTTTGACGGAGTTACTTGCCTTGACCTAGGAAATAGAAGCAGATAAGGCTTAGACTCCTGTGGGGCTTAGAGAGTTAATTGCATCAGCCAACCAAAGACATTCATGGCAAATTGAAATCTAAAGTAGCATTAGTTAGTGCCAACCTCATCCAAGTACTGCGAGTTCCCATTGACAGCCAAAGAAGTGTAAACTTCCAGCAGCTGACCTGGCCGGAGGGGAACATTCTCCACTTCTGCCTGCTTGATGTACTGCAAAATACCATTTTCAAAGATAATAATCCAACATTTACGAAATCAATTCAAAACATACTGACCTACTGAAATAAACGGTTTTCTTTTCCAAAAGAATAAATCAAGTTCAAGACCCCCTTTTTTCTATAATAATAATAATAATAATAATAATAATAATAATAATACAGGATGCTATAACACGCTTTTTCTTCAATGGAAGTCAAAGCACAGCGATCATCTGAAGAAATCACTATTACAAAAGTCGGAATAAAACTCAATTCTTATTGTTGAAATAATGCCGAGCATAGCAATAATGAAATAATGCAACATGCTAATATACCTTTTTTACTTCTTCTATCTCTCCGCTCTCAGCAAAGCCAGATGCCAGAGTCATGTAAGTAGTGTTGGTGGGTTCCAGACCTGCTTGCCTGACAACAAAACTACTTATTTACAGCATCAATACATTAAGATTAGAACAATAACAACAATAAATACAGATGAACAATTGTTAAATGACCCATCTCTTCCTAAAATTAAAGAAATAAAATTTTGTTAGTGGTAAACCACTGAAAATGAAAACTTGTCAAAACATAAAACATGTACCATAAAATGAAAAAGGCAATATTTTAATGTTCATAACTAAATACCACATTAGATCAACAATAAAAACATCCCACTTTCAAAAATTATTTCTATCAATCTTAAGGATTAAAAAAAATTATTTAATTTAAAAGAAATTAACATGACTTTACCTCATTACTTCCAAAATGTTTCTGGCATTTTCTGGTTCACTGCAACAACAAAAATTGTTAATTGAAACAAGTTAAAATAAAATCATACATCAGAAAAGACAGTATTTCAGAATAAAACAATATGAACATAAGAACACAGACAGATTGTCTGACTGTTATGCTTGTGCTAACACTAACAGTTACAATTTCTGTCCTCAAGCTTATGGGTAACTTTCCTCTTCAATCATGCATATTTTCCTCACTGGTGAGTAAAATGGCTATATATAAACAACTTCTTGCAATAAGCGCCACCCTTGACTGTGAATCAACAATATTGTGCATTTAGAACATTTCAGGAAAGACTAGAGTAATTTTATTTATTGATGTCAAAATTCATGCTGACTGCTATGATAAAGTTTTGTTGAGCTGGTAGCACAAGGAATGCGATATTACGTACAGGTATGTGTTACTGTAACAATTATGAATGCAGGAACATAAAATTGAAACCCACTTGGAGCGGAGATGGCCAGTGATAAAGGAGTTGAAGACTTGGTCGTTAATAGGCATAGACTCTGACTTCATATGCTCCAGCACCTGTCTGCAACAACAAGAACACTTTCTTTAAACAACACTGGAATGCTATTTCACCTTCAAGGTGAGGTCATGACAAGCACCTCAAATCTGTATGATCTATATGTATGTGGAGAAAACTGTTGGAGTCACAGGTTGCCACTGAGCTCAAAAACATGCAAGCTGATGATAAATCAATATCAACACTTTGTAATGAAACTCATTTTTGGATATAAATACATATGTGCTGAGGAGGCAAGGTGTGTATGTATGAAGGTGGGAGTGTTGTGGGGTGGGGACGAAAGAAAGTGCATTTATACAAGCGGATATACCATTTCAGCAAACAACTGCAAGCCATCTAAACACATTCAGATTTTGTATTTCAATCTGGAGCATACTTTAAAATAGTTTGGGAATCAGAACGAGCATGCATTTTTCCTGCTATGTGTATGAGTGCCTGGAAATGCATTGAAATGGCTTGACATCTTGTTTTATTTGCATAGAATTATGGCATAAGATTTTTTGTTGTTGTTGCTGAAGCTTTCTACAAATACATAACTTAGAATGTAATGTATAAATCATAAAGTGCAAGTAACAAATTCGTCCACCGCCTAATGATACACAACAAGCAGCCACATATTTACACAATCTCAATGCATTACCTTAGAATAGTCACTAAACATAAAACATACCCCTCCAAAATTAAAATAGATTAAGAACATCATATTGGACTAACAGATAGCAGATTGCGTGCATACAAGAGTATCCCAGATGAGAGGAAAATAAAACTTCTTACGTGGCACCCTTGATGTCGCCATCATCACAGAAGCGTGCAATCAGACGTTGGTAAGTCACCTATGTAACAAAGACAAATCACTAAATGGTAAAAATACACCGAATTATCAACATCAAAAATTTTATTAAGAGCAAAAATAACTCAGGGGGAATGGGGGAAGGGGGAGAGGGGAGTGAAAATATCTCAAAGTACATGTTAAAATTCTAAAAATTCACCAGTCATGATTGTCATGAAAAAGGTCTTTTTACACTTGAAAAAGAACAACATTTACCATGCAAAAATCAACTGCAAATTGAGCAGCAGATGATCTTTCTCTATTAGTTTATAAAAATGAGCATTAAAATATATGTTTTAAATACTAGTGTTGCGTGATCAATAATGTGACATCCTACACTTTCTGGCAAGGTTTCAGTAACATTTTTGAGCCAATCATAACCCTTTACTTTTTCAGAAGAATTATCACTAACTCTTGGCTTTACTGGGGGAAAACAATTTTAAATAAACTATAAATGTACTGGCTTTTAAATGTTTGATTTGCAACCCATACTCTCCTCGATGCAACCAAATCCTAACTTTAAACTCACCCTATTAGGTGTAATGCCAGTAGCTTTCATGCTGGCCAGGAACTCTGAAGGTGAGAACTTTAGTTTATTTTGATTGTAGACAGCAAGAAGTGTGTTGTAATGGGAAACCTCCAATTCCACACCTGAAGGAATAATCATAATAGTTAAAACACACAGAAAATTATAAATAAATAAAGTTCAAACCTCTGTTCAGCCTGCCTCTAACTAAAGTCATTGGATGAACTTCGTTAAAACCCAGCAACAGTGCAAGAACCAAAGTTTAAAATGCACAAACTCTAAAACTGAACAAAACCAAACCAAACACAACAACAAACATAACAAACAGATGTGTATCTTCACACGCACAAAACCACACCAACAAAAGTCTTGGTCAGAGCACTGAAAGGTGAACATCACAGCAGGTAATAACCACTGTCTAAATACTCACCATATTTCTTGTATTTTTCCCACAGTTCTTCTGCCAGTTTCAGGCGGTTGGCAGGGGGTTCATCAAACAGGGCTGATCCGTAAAGCCGCAGTAACGCCAGACTATTTGACAAACTGATTGCTCCTGCACACACAAAAGAACCTAAAAATTCATTCAATCCAAGACACTGTGCAAACAAAAACAAGATGGCAAGCCATATAAAATGTATTTCCAGACAACCCTATCCATTTACAAATCATGTTGAGTTGTGGTCAGCTTTGTTCACAAACACACTACTCCACACACCAAAAGCGACCCCACTCACTTCAACAATAGAAAATCTGTAAACTCTATAAATTTAACAAAACAAACACGATTTGGAGGAAAAAAAGTTATAACAAACCTTTACTTACATGCCTTTGGGCACACTCCCCTATAAACAACCCACCCCTGGCCCATTAAAAGCAAAACATTACACATCAGGTGCAAGTAGCCTGTAGAACTGCATTCAAGATAAATGTGTCTTTTATAGTTTTGTTGATAAAGTGGAACCTCTCTTTTAAGACTTTCAAAAAACTTGGAAAATTCAGTCTTAAAAGAGGGGTGTCTTAAAACAAGGGTAGAGTTCGGGCTGCCTTTTGTTCACTAACATCCAAAATGCACAAAACCCAATGTATAGTGTTCCAAGTTCTTTACACTTTATTACAAAACTAATAAATTAATGGCTTAAAGTGTAATGAAATGATTCTTTTACTGCATAAATAACACATAAATCAATTTAAAAATTTAAAAAAAAAGATTAAACAACTGAATTTTCAATAATCTTTCAAGCATTGTATAAAACGAAAACTCTGTCTTTCTAAGCTGTCACATGGTTTGAAAAAGGAATTTTCCCCTGGAAATTACAACTTTTAGTTTTTAAAACTCTGCTGAATTCTGAATTAAAACTGGACAGCTTCTGGAAGGTTGTTAGCAAGAGAATATTTTGCAGGGATGGGAATTGCCAAAAGTTGATGGGGCTTACTGCAACTGCAAGCCGGGGTCCAGGGGCCGCTTAGGCCCCGGTGGGGTCAAGGGGCAAAGCCCTTGTAGGGGGCTGAGGGGGGCGATGCCCCCCTGAAGAAAATTCATTTTATCAAAATTAACTCAATTTTGTAGCCTCTTTTAAGAGCTAGAAAAGAAAAAGATGATGCAAGGTGTTTAATCATTTAATCAGTTTCTTGTTCCTTCTTACCTCTTTAAAGCTCTTTAAAGCTCTTTAACGTGTGATCCAGACTTTAAGTGCCTGTTTAAACTGGAAATACCTTTGTTGGCATAATTTAACTCAATCTGGCATAAAACACAATAGGCATGACCTGGTTTCGTTATCTTCCTGATCCATCGCCTGTGCTTTAAATTAACAGTCCGGTCGCCAAATAAATAGTCCAATTCACAGTCCAGCCAACTCCAGTTCCAGGAATATCGACAGTTGGCATCAGAAAACTGTTGATGTCTTTCGACAACATCGACTCTTCGCGCCATAACAAGCAAAAAATAGTAATAACAACAACAATTAAAAAAAAAAAACTTACAATACTGATAATACTCGAGCCTTTTCTCGATCGAACACAAACAGTCACAGTGAGTGAAACACAAACTCATAAACTGCGGCAAAGCGCATGGATCTCACAAACAAGAGACCGAGTTGCATAAACCCAAGTTAGCAATGGCAAAGGTTTTCCTTTGCGTGTATTTCGCATACAGTCTTGTCAAAACAGTCCCTATGGCTACGAAAGCATTCTAAATGCGAATCATAATCTTGCTAGGTCACACACAACACGCTTAGGAAGTTCATCTAGTTACTTCCCTTTTTTGTTTTAATGTCCGCTGACTAAACACACAAATCACCTAAAAAAAATGTAAAAAAAAAAAAAAAAAAAAAAAAGGGGGCGTACACAACAATTGCTGGGGCGCTTTGAAGGACTCGATGGGGCGTAAATACGACCGGGGCGCACTAATTCCCATCCCTGATTTTGCCAATTTGTGTGTGTATGCAGATGCAGTCTTGCTGGTACTAATTGGAGAGAATGTTCAAGAGTTAACACTGTGCATTTTCTTTATCTTAGCTGAGGACCAATAATATGCTCTGTATTCGCCATATTGAAAAAGACGTGTTGTATGAAATCTCACGAATAGTCTAGGCCAAGTCTCATTCTAAAACTTGATGAAAACGTCTTCCTGTCATCTGCATGTGGTTTTTTCAACAAGTAGCGACCTTTTTTGAATGATCATAAGCTCATTACTTTGATTACATTATTAAAGAACCTAAAGCTGGTGTCCTAGAGGGCTAAGTGCCAGCTACACAAATACACCCAGCAAGCACTGGATCCCTTCTCCCCCCATGCACGGTTGCCCAGTACTGTGTTCAGTTGTCTGGGTGTAAGACTATGCACCCAAAGGCTGTGACGGACACACTACGTGATCGACTGTACTACTGATATTAAGACATGGATGACAAACAACATGCTCAGACTGAATGACGACAAGACAGAAGCTCTCCTTTTCTCCAGTTCAACTCCTATCTCTGCCCCTTCTCTTACCATTGGATTTTCCACTGTTCTCTATTCTGACAAGACCAAAAATTTAGGAGTTATCCTTGATTCTAAGCTCTCAATGAATGATCACATTTCAAAAGTATGCCAAATGTGCTATTTTGAATTAAGGCGAATCAGTTCCATCCGTCACTGTAGATGCCACAAAAACACTAGTTACTTCTTGTGTACTGTCCAGAATAGACTATTGCAACTCTTTACTTATTGGCTGCAATGACTCTATCCTAGCACCCCTTCAAAAACTTCAGAACTCTGCTGCGAGGCTTGTTTTCAAGTCAAATCGAAAACAACCATGCACCCCTCTCTCGCGCAAACTTCACTGGTTACCTGTTTTAAAATGCCTGTGTGTGCTACAATATCATCATTGGATCAGCTCCTGAATATCTTAATGAGTTAGTCACTCTGTACACTCCTTCTCGCGCCCTTCACTCTTCGAGCGATACTCGACTCCTCCGCCAAGGCCGCTAACAACGGAAATCACATGGTCTCCGCTATTTTTCTGTCTATGGACCTCAGCTCTGGAACTCTCTTCCCTCCGATGTCAGACACTCTTCTTCAATTCAAAGTTTTAAAAGCAACATAAAAACCTTTCTCTTTCAGCAGCATTTTCCATAATTTACATTCTTTCTTCCCACAAGGGGCGAACGTATGTGACTTAGGTACGAGACTATTGAGGTCACCGAGGGTTTTCTCCAGGCACTCCGGTTTCCTCCCTCCCTTCAATAATGGTACAGGACGCAGTCAATATATAAAAATTCAAAAATAAAAATTCGATTTTCTTTCCGTCTTCCAATAGCGATCTCCTTGCCTTTACACCACCTGTTTGAGAGATGGATGTATATTTGGTGTGTGTGAGGGTGGATGAAACAGGTGAGCGTGTATGTTGGTATAGATCGCTGCCCTTTGAGCCTGATTGATTTGGGGAAAGGCGCGTATATAGCATCCTGTATTATTATTATTCATTTAGTATTCTTGTTTTGTGTGTTTCTGTGTGTGTGTCGTGTGTCTGCGTGTGTGCATGCATTTCTATGCTGTCTAGTATTATATATATAAAACATGAATGTATGATTAGATGAATGTTGGTGTGGGCGCGCCTATATCCACAGGGTAGGCACCTTACAAATGCTAGTTATTATTATTATTTTTATTATTATTATTAAGTGGGCATCACGGGCAGCTCGAGTTAGAATGATCCTGTATCAGCCAGCATCTTGAATGTATGATCAGATGAATGTTGGTGTGTGCGCGCCTAGATCCACAGGGTAGGCACCTTACAAATGCTAGTTATTATTATTATTATTATTATTAAGTGGGCATCACGGGCAGCTCGAGTTAGATCCTGTATCAGCCAGCATCTTGAATGTATGATCAGATGAATGTTGGTGTGTGCGCGCCTAGATCCACAGGGTAGGCACCTTACAAATGCTAGTTATTATTATTATTATTAAGTGGGCATCACGGGCAGCTCGAGTTAGATCCTGTATCAGCCAGCATCTTGAGCAGCTCTTGAGGTGGAAAAGCAATTTCAATATATATACAAGAATGACTGAATAAAATAAATAAATAAATAAATTGCATTGATTGAACTTTCGTAATATTTATTATTCAAGTAACTTAGTAAGTTAGGAAAACCTGGCATCATTTTGACTTAAACCCCAGAGTTTAAAAGATTTGGCTTTTCCCTCTTTTAATACCAATAAAAGTTTTCTCCATCAAATGAACTAAAAAGACACAAATCATGGCAGATGGATCCCACTGAAAAATACTCCTGTTTTGGTATGCACGTGTTCCTTCCCTTGTGCCATTATGTGGTTCATGCTACCTAAAGCTTTGCAATCATCTACTCTGAGTACTCCAATGTTAAAACAACAGAATACACAAACAGAGAAAAGCAATAAATCACCTTCTTTGTCAAGGGATGCTACAATGGGATCCAGCTGCTTGCGAGAGATTCGCCCAAACTGCCTCATGTAGCGATCAACTGTGTTCATGAGCGAATCTACTTTGGATGGTCCAGCATCCGGTGATTCTGGGATTTCCTCTGCAAGTGTACTGTAGCATGATCTGGGGAACAACACAACATTCATTTATTTGCTGTTACAATTACAAAGAACAGATACTGAAATAGGCTCCATCCTTTTGGCACGAGGAGGTAAGGTCAGATCAGATTAAATTAGAATAGAAACTCCTTTCTTCTTTGCTGACAGTGACATTAAAGCAAAATTCAAATTTTAACCGACAACAAAAATTTATTTTAAACTGCTTTGCATTTCTTATGACCTTATGGGGCGCATACACCTCTTCGCCTATTACAGAATTTTTTAAAAAATATATGAATTTAAAAAACAGACGTCTCTTGTTAATATAGCCTATAGGCAGCCAACACCAATCTGTTGACACTTCTGCTACTTCAAGTTTCAAAGCCTTGTCCGTTGACTAAAATAATACCAGTTTTAAAGAATGTTCGGCTCATAGACGCATGCGAATCGGACACTCACACTGAAGTGAAACGGTGAATTATGTCATTTGTCCTCTTCCAAGCAGTAATGATATTTCTCATTTTGGCTTCACAGTCGGTATAATGATCGAGATCTGACACCAATCAATGTGCATCTCTTCTGTTGACTTTCATCATCCTAGACACGATACTTACTAAGGCCGTGTAAGGGTCCGCTTATCCCCACATACCCATCAGCAGTGCCTAAATTTATATTTGCGCAGACCCCTAATAGTAACATAGTGATCGACACGACGATCGTGGTTACTTATCAGGAAGACGAAGAAGAAGATTTACTAGCAGCAAACACCGGTATCCAATGTCATTCAATAACATGTTGAAATCGACATAAAACACTGAGAAACTCAATGACTAACCTCTTGCCAACAGTTCGAAAGTCCTTGACAAAAAAGACCGAGGGTGTCTGTGAACAATGGGAGTTTGTGACTCGCAACACCTTCAGAACTTGCACTGCTGAAGTACTGTAGCGTGCACACCTCATGAGCGCAGCCATTTTCAGATTTTGCAACAGTAAACCGCAGTGTCCACAGTTACGGAAACGTAGCCTTCACAAAGGTACGCGTGTACTGCGCTTGCACGTTTCCCTTGGACACTATATTTATAGTCTAGATTAACCGGTTTCGATTTGTCTGCAAAAGCAGAATTATTTATAATACATTCTGTAATTCTATGGTATATATATATATGATCTTGTATTAATTTATTTACTTTATTTTTATTTTTTGTTGTTGCTTGTTTTGGGTTTTCTCTCTCTCTCTCTCTCTCTCTCTCTCTCTCTCTCTCTCTCTCTCTCTCTCTCTCTCTCTCTCTCTCTCTCTCTCTCTCTCCCACGTTCAGTGAATGTACGTCTGTGTGTGTATATGTGTGCGTGCGTGTATGTGTGTGTGTGAATGTGTGTGTGTGCGTGCATGCGTGAGAACCTGCGCCTCGAATCACTATACCTCTTGTGAGATCCATGTTATTTGTTATTATTTCATTGTGAATTGTTCTTACAAGCTCACGAACAAGCTCAAGAGCTGCTCAGTACGTGTGGCCTTGCTGAGAACAAGATCTAAGGCAAAGCTACGTACGCCTTCATGCCTCACACCACTGAGTGATCCTGAACAATCGCATGGAAGCTAGGTTTGTGGAGGTTCAAAAACCTTTTTTTTTTCCCCAATGTTTTCAGATCTCGAATCTAGGTTTTTAAACTGTGTGTGTGTGGGTGGGTGTGTGTGTGGGGGGGGTGTGTGTGTGGGTGTGTGTGTGTGTGGGTGTTTGTGTGTCCAAAAGGTTCATCAACCTGGGTTCGGGATCTGAGAACCTCGAAAAAATGCTTTTGAACCTCCTTAACCTTACACAAACCTTCAGGCCATAATTACCTCTTTGGAAGTATGGAAAGTTTACAAACGTTCCACAAAGTCGAGGACAGAGATTCTAGGTTACCAGGATATATCCTTGAAACTGTCGCCTGCAACAATGACTGCACATGTACGTATACAAAGAATATTTTCTACCGGTGAAGTCGAGGGTAAGCTTGTGATGAGGCAATTTAGCTACGGCGACCTTGATATTTCTGATAGCATTAATTTATTTACCTTTGAGTTGGTCATGCTAGAAAGGCTTTAATAGCATAATGTCGTGGTTTCCCCTTCCTCTCCCCAAGAGCAGATCGAGTTCTCCCATGTATATGTTAACATGCAGGGAGTAAACATAAATTTGTAATAGACAATTGAAATTTGTGGAGGTTCACGAACTCTTTTCAAGGTTCTCAGACCCAGAACATATTTATTTTGTCCAAAATATTCAGGGACCTAAGTTCGGGATCTTGAACACCTTGAATAAAGGTTCGTGAACCTCAATGAACCATGCATCCATGACGAACCTTCCAATTAGGACAGGTCATTAGCGCACCCTAAACCCACGAGTCAGACAGCTGATCGAAATAACGTGTCTGCAAGTTTTTCTTTATTTTATTCGAATCAGTTGAATATATTATATATTTTTACCTTGTAAGTACAGGTTGATATTTTTTTAAAATAATTTTTCATGTGTAAAATTCTGATAGTTCTGTTTTTAATGAGAGTTCGTGATTCAGTGTAACTTAATTATTACATGTTACAGTATTTAAGTTGTGTGTGAGTTTTTTGTTTGTTTGTTGTTTGTTTGCTTGCTTTTGGATTGTTTTGTGTCGGTGTTGTTGTTGTTTTCATTGTACACCAATTTTTAATAGTATAAAAAATAACATTCTGCATATTTACTTTACTACTTTACTGTCATTCTAAAATAAGTTTCTGTGACCCACATCTTTATATTCTCTCTCTCTCTCTCTCTCTCTCTCTCTCTCTCTCTCTCTCTCTCTCTCTCTCTCTCTCTCTAACATGAATGTATTTACAGTATGCGTTCGATAGGCAGTAATGATCGTTTACATGTGGAGTTGCGGCCGCAGTTTTGTGCTCTGTAATAATGTCATTTCGAACCAGTGGTACGTTTCTGTAAGCAGACAAACCACAAATGTGAGTGGTACTAGTCTCCCTTTTATTTTGTTTCATTATTTTTCACGTGTAGAGATGAATCGTCCTAACGATTTAAGAAAACACTCCTCCAAAATGGATTTAAGACATGCTGTTTCCCCCCACCCCCCCCCACCCCACCCCTTTTTTTTTTTTTTTTTTTACGTGATAGAAGAAGTGACTTCAAGGAGTGTGACTTGATATTGAGAAGGGTGGAAAATTGCAGGGGATGTTGGTGGAGGAAGAAAACATGATAATTTATGTACGCAAACGCAGATTCTCAAGTGAACAAATTACCAGAATTTGACTTACTATTAAATGAGAAAAGGTTTCATGTCATAGCTGTAACTGAAGTGATGACGAAAAACCTATGCAATAAATGCGATACCGTTGTGTTGCCAGGCTGCACTTTCTTGACCGTGACACAGAACAGAGGAGTGAGTTTCAGTTTGTAAAGAGGGCCTGGATGTGCAAACTTGTTTTTTCCAACCCAGTTCCAGTCATTCGCCCAAAAAGGCAATCACCGAAGTCGAACGAAGCTCTCCGATGTGTTACGAAATGATGCTTGCATGACTATGTCTAGTTGACATTAAAAATGATCGCTGTTCCTTCTAATTCTGTTCGATTTACACAGATTGGCATTTCGCAACGGTATACTTTGTTAATATGAGCATAATTATAATCGACCATATTTAATAGTTGCGTTCCTTGATTTGCATTTTGTTAGTTCTCAGCAGTAGGCAAATAATAGCATTCCCCATTTCCTGCCTAGAACCAAGTACTTAGACACTGTTATACAGTATACATAGGCTTAATCTACATTATATATATTATAAGTCAGTATCCACGCAGCGAAGAAGCTCACTAGTTGAATATAATTATTAGACCTGTATTGTTTGTTTTATACGTAAATAAATGTATAAACTATATCTATTCTAATTAATAATATTTAGGCCTATACTTTATAATATTGGAATCTTTAAATTTCCCGAGAAGGACTAGTAGGCTAAGCGAATTTTTTTTTTATATATAACTCGAGATCAGAGTTAAATTAATAGTTAGTTAGTTATTCATTGCTTACAGGGTCCAGCGGACTGCAAAGAGCCGAATCAGGACCACAAAATCAAGACCACAACTTTGCTAGTAGTAGTAGTATAGTTATTTAGTTAAATCTTTAATTTATTTATTTGTTTTGTTTGTTGTTGTTATTATTATTATTATTATTTGTTTGTTATTATTATTATTATTATTATTATTATTATTATTATTATTCCTACTTTTTTAAAAATAAGAAAGAATAGTGTGCTGCTGTGTGTGCTCAATCGTGTAAATATAGTCAGTGACGTTTTGTTTGTTTTTGCTGAAGTTGGGTGTAACACGAAATATTCAGATGGTGTTACTGGTTATTTTTTCTTATAGATTTACCAAAGTTTTCAGATGATTTATGGAAATTTCTGCCTGCCACGCAACATTTTTTAATACGTGTTTCTCATTAAAATACATATCATTGACATACATAACAAATTTACTGTATCAATTAAAAAGAATAATATTAGTTAAATAAATAATTGCTTTGGTGCTTGCAATAAAAATGTCATTGTTTTTTGAGACCATTATAAACTTGCTTTGCCTTGTTGTGCTGAAGGGACATCAACGTATCCATAGCGCTTTGAAGTTTTGTCATGGTTTTATTGTTGATATAGATGTGAAATCATTGTATGTGTGCATTATGTGTTATGTATTGCTTTTACTCTTTATTATTAATTGTGTCAGTATATTAATCATCATAAAATAATAATAATAATACTAACTGCTTAAAAATGTGAATCTCGACTTGACTTACATCTTGAAGCTGTGCAGATCAAAACAGAATTAGATCTAGAAGCAACAGCAGCTATTTTTATGCACATATGTTTCACCACAGGCTCTGAAGTCTTTTCTTTTGTCTTTGTAAACTCGTGGGCCTCCTACATACGTACGTAGTATAGTATGTAATTGAGGCCTACGAAACACGAGACTTCCCAGCCTGTGGTTTCACGTAGTCCTGCCAGCATTCGTTCGTAAAACATCGGATAGCTTTGCTCGACTCGGAGAGCTTCGTTCGACTTCGTTAATTGGCTTTTTCAGCGAATGACTGGATCTAGGTTGGAAAAAACAAGTTCGCAGCCTGGATGTCTTCAGGTTTTTCTTCCCTCGCATTTTCACCTTTCTCTCTCTCTGTCCCCTACCCTCCCTCATTTCATTTTTATGTGAACATGTAATGATCACTGAACCACTTATTTTAATAATAATTTGACAACCCCCTTTGGGGTGCTGGGGTTTTCTGTATAAATAGTATCCCCACTTTGTGGAAATTCAGTGCTTAAAGTTACCATTGTTTCTGTCATTCTCATTTGTTCTTTATCATTCCTAACGTTTTATCAATCTACTATCTTCTATGCTAGACCAGTCACCTACCTTTTTTCTGGAAAACTCTCCCAAAACTCCTCGTCTGTGTAAGGGGTCTGCTGGGTCAGCTTGGGGATATTGGATGCTTTGTGCCAAATGGTCACTAGAGCTTTCTATGTTATTATTATTTAGCTATGTAAGCATTTTATATGTATAATATTTTATAATGTTTATATTCTATTTTGTTTGTGTAAACGGGGTTCGATAAAATAGAGTACAGCCTCAGCGTCCCGTGCATGGGATGCTTTTATTGTAAAGTGACAGGCTGGTGGAGTGCCTTCAGTGTTACCATTAGGGTTGTTTCAGCAGATCTTTTATATGGATCGGGGTTGAATCCTCTTTCAACCAAGTTGTGGTCCTGATTCAACTCTTTGCAGTCCGCTGGACCCTATAAACAATGACTAATTAACTAACTAACTTTAATTTGACATGCAAACTATACCCAAAATTAAGGTAAGTAGCTTTATTTGAAGCATTTCTAACTAATGATTTCAGGATGCTGACAGGGGAAGCCACAGAGGAAGAGATGTTGGAGGAGCAGGTGGAGAGTATGATACCAATGCCGATGAAAAAATTTGACACACTAAATTGTTCTACAAGCTTAATAAAAAGCTAGCCTCTCAAGAGGCTTTTCTGACCAAGGTATGTACACAAACAAGATGTTGTGATGTGTAAATTGTGAATAAACATTATAAAATAATAATAAATAATAACAAGATGCATGCACATGTATTCCCACTTTTCTGGTTTCAGAGATAATTAATGCATAAATGTATTATATCATTATTAGGCAAAGATGTATGTATGTAAACCTTGAGATGTGTTAATCGGCATGTAACTGATAAGGTCCAGTGTCTTGTTTGAAAATAAATCACTAGGACTTCAGCGAAAATTTCATTATGACGATTGAGATTTCAAACCGTGACAAAACCATGGTCAGTCATTCATGCATGAATTCTAGACTTGCTTTTCCTGCTCCTCACCACAAGTGATGGATGTGAACAAAAACGAACAAAAGTTGTTAAACAAGCTAGCCAAAAGTCTAGCGACGAAAGATTTCAGTTACCTGTTGACCAAGGCAAAATATTACGACTGTTACGCTTATTTATCAATAGTCGATTCAGCCCCGATGCTTGAATCTTGATATGTGTAACTCGAATTCGTTTATCCACGCAACATGTTCACTCAGCAACAAGGCAGGAATCGTCGTATACAGTTTTTTTTAAACTTTATTCAGCAAACACCAACAACTGCATACAAGATCGTTCTAAAAATCACTTCAAAAATCACTTTTTTAAGCAGACAATGCATTACTTATAATATAGCCTCTCTGCAATCCAGTAAAGCTTAGAACATTCCAGAGTGATGGAACAACACCCAATAAAAATAAAACTCATCACTGGAACTGTCTTACGACATAGAACATTCCTCAGTTTAGAAGAATTGCCTAGCTATTACCAGATAGGTCTGGAAATTTCGATCGGTAATAAACAATTCCAGAACATTCTCAACGATACTTTAAAAAATATCGATGACGAAAATTATTAATACTATACAAAGCTTTTTCTAGCAAAAACACAAAATCAAAGGTAAATAAACGCTATCATTGCATTCTTTGCAAAACAAAACCTTTGGAATTATCGTGCGCGTCTCAATCGTAAAGACGACATGGAATTCTCTCTCTTTCTCGCTCTCTCTCTCGTCAATAATGATACAGCCTTCCGATTGCATTAAAAAATTAGATGTAACTGACAGTGAAACAAAACGACAGAGACAGAAAGAGACAGAGACAGGGACAGAGAAGGACAAAGAGAGAAAGTTTCAAATTTTAATGTGTACATTTTAAACTTATTTTTAATATTTACTTTGCATGAGAGAGGGAGAGAGAGAGTTTAAAATTTAAGTGTGCACCTTTTAAGCTTATTTTTAATATTTATCAACTTATACTTAAGTTAACATGGTTTAGTTGTGTGGATGTGTCACTGTGAGTGTGCGTATTGAAGTAAAAGAACAATAAATGAGTGTGTGGTCACTCATTCATTCATGTTTACAACCAGTTGCAATTTAAATGCCAAATGGCAGTTCAGTCAATTTGTGTATTGACCAGAGCATTTTGTAAGACAATACATATATTGACTGGAAATTTTAGTAATTACATGTATTGTCTAGTGGTCACAGTCAAAACACGAATTGACTAATTTTTTAAAAGCAGTGCACGTATTGACTGAATACACAGATTGCCGGTAACATGTATATATAATGCACAGAAATCGAATCTGTCCCACTGATATTAGATCAGTGTGTCACTTTGATGCACGGACTTCTTTAATAGTACAGCGAATTTGTGTTGTACGCATTCATCTTTTCTTATATGCTTCACATGAAACTCATTTCATTCTCCATGCAAAATCTACTGACAAAGATGATCTGTTTCTATTATTTTCTAAATAACATGAATGTTTGTAACTTTTAAGACTGATTATGTGACCCTAAGGAAATTCTTGCGACTCCCTAAATATTTTCCATGGCATTTTCACGCTGAGAATGACCCCCTCCTTCATTGTAAAGAATTATCACTGGTTTTCGTCTGTATTAATATAGGGTGGCACAGTAGTATTATTGGCAATGTTTCATTTTAAGCAAGGTCTCGAATGGTTAGTACTTGGATCGGTGACATTGCTTGGAAGACAATGACCAAACAACACAGATTGAAACAAGGGTTCAACACACCCAAGTCCACCCAGCTGTGAATGGGTACCTGGATTTGTTTACAACCAGGAAGGTAAAGCATCAAGGAAAGAGGAGAACACCATTGCCCTGCCCTCATTAAGCTGGCCTAGATAAAAAATTGAGGTACCAGAACGCTGCCCTCCCAACGACTGACAGGTTATGGAAACACCTTTACCTTATATACAGGAAAACCCCTTGGGGTCATGAGCAATCTTGCCACTGTAGATTGTTCTAACCTATAAAGGGAAACGTGAAAGCCCCAGTTGAAAACCTGTCTTTCCTTTATAGGCATGACCGATTCACTGCGGCAACAGTACCCCCGCTGGAGTGCCGGGGGTTTCAGTATAAATAGTATCCCCACTTTCTGGAAATTTAGTGCTTTAAATTCCCACTGTCGCTGTCTTCCTCATTTGCTCGTTCCCATTCCTGCTCTGTCCTATCACTGTGCTATACTATCTTCTTCTTCGCTAGATCAATGACCTACCTTTTTTCTTGAAAACTCTTCCTGGACAAGACTCCTTGTTTGTGTATGAGGTCTGTTGGATCAGCTTGGGAGTGTTGGACGCTTTCTGCCGGGTGGTCACTAGGGCTTCCTATGATGTTATTATTTAGCAATATAGGCATTTTATATGTATGTGTTTTGTTGATAATTTATAATGATGTTTGTATTCTATTTTGTTTTTGTAACCGGGGTTCGATTAGTTGGGGTAAAGCCTCAGCCGTCCCCTGCGTGGGATGTCTTTATTGTAAAGTGACTGGCCCGTGAAGGGCATTCAGTTTTCCCACTAGGGTTGTTTCAGCAGATCTTTTATGCGGATCGGGGGTTGTCCGGTCCTGATTTGGCTCGGAAGAGTCCGCAGGACCTAAAGCAACAATCAATCAATCAATCAATATACAGGAAAGACTTTGGAAGTTTGACGGACAGATATTGCGTTACCAGGATAACATTGAAACTGTCGTCTGCAACAATTTACAGATTATCAGACTTGACTGCACATATGCAGAGAATATTTTCTACCTGGGAAGAGGATCATTTTATGATGAGGCAAGCCACAGTGACCCTGATAGTTCTGTGCATGCTCAAGGAATGTTTGTGACTTACAATGTGACACGAGAGTTGATGATTGTGCAAGGAACATTTCTTCAGCCTTTCACCTGGTCAGGTATTCTTCCTGTACATAACTTTTAGTTTTGGTTTGTGTAAAGAATGAAAACAATGCTGTGACAAAATGTTCTGAAAAATGACAATCTGATCTTGAGCTTTAAAATATTATTTAGTTATCATTTCATTATGAATTGTTCTTATTTAGTTTTGGTTTGTGTAAAGAATGAAAACAATGCTGTGACAAAATGTTCTGAAAAATGACAATCTGATCTTGAGCTTTAAAATATTATTTAGTTATCATTTCATTATGAATTGTTCTTATTTAGTTTTGGTTTGTGTAAAGAATGAAAACAATGCTGTGACAAAATGTTCTGAAAAATGACAATCTGATCTTGAGCTTTAAAATATTATTTAGTTATCATTTCATTATGAATTGTTCTTATATAGCACCAGCTCAAGAGCTGCTCAGTGAGCTGGCTGAAAATAGGATCTAAGGCAATGCGCTCAAGGTCCTAAGTTGCTGCGTGATGTGTGCCATCTTATGTCCCACACCACTGAGTGATTCTGAACAAGAAAAGAGGCTTAGAACCTAGTGCTTGGTGGCTGTGTTATTGTGCTTTGCACTTTTATAGTGCTGTGCTTGTTTGCCTGCAAAATACCATATTAAAAAAACAACAACAACGCCTTTTTCCATGTTGGAATGAGCAAAGGGCATCGAAGTAATATAATATTATCTCTCAGTTTGTAAAGCACATGTAATTTTCATTTCAGGAGAAGAATTCCAAATCAAAGGGGTCAGTGTCAAAAGATGCAGTACTTGAAGCTACAATTAAAGATCTGTGACAAACTAAGCTGAGTTTGAGCGCTTGGAAGAAATTGAAGCTAGAGCGACTAAATTATTACAGTTGTATATTGCATATTGTTACTTTAGTCTCCATTTTGTACTTTGGATTTGTATCCTCTAAGGGCACAATTGATCATTAATTTATGTAATGTTTAAGTAGACGAATGAATCTTTCAAGTCTTTTCTATTATGTTCATCACATTGTAGCATATATTTAACTTAATAGCCTCTCAACTTTATACTTTATTTTGAATGAAATGAAAGCAATTGCCTGTTCACCAAAGGCAAGTAAAATTTCTGTAGTGATCTAACCCTTGTTTGCTGACCTGCCCAACTGCTGACTTTTTAGCTGCCATCCAGTCATTTCATCCATTCTATTTACCAAGATATTTTCAAGTGTTACTAAATTGCACTCTGTTCTTTTACATTTTATGAAATTTGTTCATTGACTTGTAAGAAATGCTGCAGGCAAGAAACACCCCTGACACTACTATTATATGCTTCATCTCACAGCATGTGTTAGAATACCAACAGTTACTGAATGATAACTGTTCAATATTCTCAGATGCTGCAAGTTGTGGAAAGCAGAAAGTTCAGAAGCCTTCTGATGCTGATCCTTCCACCAGTTCTAGTTCAATGTCAAACCCTGAGCTTTTACAGCCTCCTCCAGCCAAGCGCCAAAGCAAGGCCAAACATTAGCAACCTCTGTGTCTGTGTGTGTGTGTGTGTGTGGGTGGGTGGGTGGGTGTGGAGTGAGTAAGAAAGACTTAACCATCTGTAGATTTAGACTTTGTTGATCAGTACCCTATTGTGTATGTGAGTGTGCAAACTATGATTTGTCAAGAATTGTCACTGTTAAACAGCGAGTAGTGACTTGTGGACATAAGAAAGTTGTTTAGCAAATGTCAAGTTTAGACATGATTCAAAAATTTTTGTTGCCAGTCGTGAACTGACCACTCTGTGAGGAGCACGGCTACTATTAGAAGTCTGCTAAAAGGTATGACGTTTTGTCAGTATGTATTACAGAAACTAATGAGTTATACAAAGCAAAAGGTATAACAATTGTATGACCGGAGCACCAAAAATCAATAGGTCAATTCCAGAATTTAATCGGTTACTAGCAGATAATATTAACTGCTTTGACCAACTCTGAAAAACACCAAAGAATGTAGCTAGCTATAGACTTGTTATTTTATTTATTGTAAGTATATACTGTGTACATAATTCTGAACAACGTGAAATGGAAGAAGGGAATGAAGGAAGATAAAACTAAGCTAACATAAAATAAGATAACATAAAACATAATTAATGTTAGAATAAATGTGTGAACTTCCAATGCATGCATTGCTGTTATTCTCTTTATATTGGATGTTTGTGTTTTTGTTTCTCTCTCTCTCTCTCTCTCTCTCTCTCTCTCTCTCTCTCTCTCTCTCTCTCTCTCTCTCTCTCTCTCTCTCTCTCTCTCTCTCTCTCTCGAGTGTGTGTGTGTGTGTGTGTGTGTGCAGAGCAGCCGAAGAGGTAGGACGTGTTTCGTGAGGTCTCTCGCCTAATTGACGTGTGCTCACTATTTGCAATCACACTAGTTGTTTGGCATAGTGTTTTGATTCGAAATATGCCTACGGCGAGTACTTGTTTTAGAGCCATTTGTGGTTCTTTCCTGCCAGTTTTCATTAACTTTATGGCTCTGAGGGCTGTTGAAAAGAAAAAAATGAGAATTCGGACGCTGACTCCGCGTAGTTGGCTGGACAGAGTGCTGTGTGGTACGGTCATGTCGTACATGTTTTGGGGTAGTGTTCTACTGTTGTGTTGTGGTGATGTAGAAACGAACCCAGGCCCCAACTCAACTCCTTCTTCTACCGGCGGCATGGTGCAGACGAGGTTACAATCATCAAGTCGGGAAAAAACGAACGACAGGAACTCCAGCAGCGGTCGCGACAACGTCAAACCAAATCGGTCGTATGCCTCAGCTGCCACTGAACCGTCGTTGAGTGAAATAATGGCCAAGTTGGAGACGATGGACAGTGCCATGAACGAGAAACTGGACTCTGTGAGGGATGATGTGCAGTCAATAAAAGGTCAGTTCAGTAAGCTACAACAGGAGGTGGAAGAGTTGACGGACAAGGTTGGAAGTTTGAGTCATGAGAATAGGCTGTTGGGGAAAAAGAACAACGATTTGGAAGATAAGGTTGAGCGATTGGAGAGAAAACTGGATGATTTAGAAGGACGGTCAAAGAGAAATAATCTTCTGTTTTATGGCTTGATGCGTGATGAAAATGAAACGAATACGGACTGTGAACTCGCTGTGAAAAAATTATTGGAAGAAAAAACAGGATTGAGTGACTTGAGTTTTGACCGTGTGCACCGTCTAAATATGAAAGCCAACTCCCCTGTGATTGCACGATGTACTTTTTACAAGGACAAAGTAGCAATTCTGAAAGAGAAAACTAAACTCAAAGGAACAAACATTTTCATCGGTGAAGATTTTGCCATGTCTGTGAGAGAAACGCGCAAGAAACTGACCAAACTGATGAAAGAACAAAGAAATGCTGGTAAAAGAGTGGCCTTGGTCTTTGATCACCTAATTATTGACAATCAGAAGTTTTTTCTGTCAAATGACGGGGAGGGGTTGGTGAAGAAAGACTAGGACTCTGGCCGCCCCTGTGTTTTCAATCAGAGCACTCAAGCTAATCAATGTAACGATTTGTGTGTATGTGTCAATACAAATACACCTTGTGTGCTATGTGGTTTGGATATGTGCGCTTGTCATATTGATGATGAAGATTTGAATAGTAAATACCCTCATGTATTTCAATCTTGTCACGATGAGCATGGTTTTTTCACATTGTCTGCAAATGACACATCTAGTCTTTGTCCCAACCTCGCTTATGATGTCGACGTTGATAATGGTCGTTGTGATGATGTTGATGGGGGTTGCGGAGATGATAGGGTTGGTAATATTGCTGCTGATGGTGGTAAGATTTGTAATGGAGATGATGTTTATGATTGTGTCGGCGACGGTGAGAGGGAGGATGATGATGGAGAAGATAATGTTCAGGATTGCTTTTCATGTGCTGGATATTGTACTCCACTCTGTTCATGTATGACTGATCGAGGGTTGTGCGGTACATCTGAACTCAGCAGTGTAGTTCGGTCGTGTAATGGCATGTTTAGGCCTCTTGGTGCAATGTACAGTGACGAATCGCTGTTTGGTGCATTTAGTAGTGGTAGTGGTAGTGGTAGTGGTAGTACTAGTAGCGAAAGCGACTACGAGCCCTTCTCTAATATGCCTAATGTACGATCGGGATTTTTGAAATCAGTGGAAAATGTAAATACTGAACGTTTTCCCTTTTCCTTCATGCATTGGAACGTCGATGGTCTCTTGTCTAAATTGACAGATCCTGCTTTTATGTTGTTTGTTACTTCTTTTGATTTTGTATGTTTGGTGGAAACCTTTGTTCAGTCTGTTAATGAAAATATGTTTCCTAATCATAAAGTTTTCTGTCAACCTGCGACTAAGTTATCTGGACCTGGAAGGCCTTCGGGAGGGGTTATTTGTCTGATAAAACGGGAGTTTGTTCCACACGTGAGACAATTAACAGTAAATGTTGGAAACTTTTTGCTTTTCGTGATAGGTAAGGATCTGCTTGGTACAGTGAAAGATGTTTTGTATGTGTGTGCCTATGTACCTCCCGAGGGATCTAGGTATTATGAGTATGTTGATTGTAATTCTGATGGCATTTCTATGTTGGAAGAATGTATATTTGATTGTGCGATTACCTTAAATGACTATTATACCATTTTGTCTGGTGACCTTAATGGCAGAACTTGTAATGTCTCACAAAGAATGGAGACTAGTTTTGATTTTGAATCTCTACATGTGAGTCATCCAGTTAATGGTGGTAGACAATCTCAGGACTCTGTACTTAATGGTTACGGTAAATTACTCTTAAATATGTGTACTGCTTTGGATTTGTTTATATTAAATGGCATGTGCTATGGTGACCTTGAAGGTCACTACACATACTTATGTGATACAGGTTGCAGTGTTTGTGATTATTTTTTAATGTCTCGTGACTTGTTTGTTCTTGTTATTGATGATTGTTGTTTAAATGTTCTTCATCGTATTGAATCCTGTCACTTACCGTTGGTATTATCTGTATGTTTTCCTAAAGACAATGTTAATTGTGCTGATCCGTGTTCGGACCCAGTAATCAAATTTGTGTGGGATAATGATAAAATTGATGTATTTAATGATAAATTGATGGAAGTAAGTGTATGTATACAATTAGATAATGCTATTTCTTTAATTGATGTAGATATTGACTTAGCTCTCACTGCCTTTAATGATTGCATGAAGAATGTAGCGGAATGTATGGAAAAGAAAATTATGATAAAGGGGAAGAGAAAAGCTCAAAATTGGTTTGATAAAGAGTGTACAATAATGCGTAAGAATGTGCGAAAGGCATTACGAAAGTATTGTCGTAGTTTGGATGCAGATGACAGACATTTATATTGTACAGTAAGAAGGGAATATAAGCATTTGTTGAATAGAAAACAGAAACATTATAATGAAATGATGTGTGACAAACTAGTCGCCAATATAGGTAAACAAAAGGAATTCTGGGACACTGTAAATAGTGCAATGCCAAGGCGTATTACTGTTAGAAACCAGATTACTGTGGATCAGTGGTTTGAGCATTTTAAAAATCTGCTTGAAAAGGATTTGGATAACTTGGAAGTGGATATACTATATGGAGATAATAATGGTGCGCATGATGCCGGTGACAATGTTTGGTTCAACTCTCCTATTAGTAAACAAGAGGTGGAGCTTGCAATAAATAAACTTAAAAATAAAAAGGCTGCTGGGTCTGATGGTATAATTGGTGAAATTTTCAAGAATTCCGCTGTAAAAATAGTTCCTTATTTTGTTAGATTTTTTAATGTACTTTTTGATCGTGGGATTTTCCCAGAAAGTTGGTGTGAGTCAATTATTTTACCTATTCATAAAAAAGGTGATATTAACAATCCAAGTAACTATAGAGGTATTTCATTGTGTAATATTGGAAGTAAAATTTATGGTTCAATTTTAAATAAACGTTTACAGAAGTGGGTTCAGGACAATAACATAACTGGAGAGTACCAGGCTGGCTTCAAGAATGGGTATTCAACTGTTGATAATATATTTACTTTGTTGTCTTGTATTCAAAAACAGTTTAATGTTGATGGTAATAGAAAGTTGTACGTAGCCTTTATTGATTTTGAAAAAGCTTTTGACTCTATCAACAGAAATATTTTGTGGCCGATTCTGTTGAAATGTCAGATTACTGGTAAACTGTTTCGGTGTATTAAAAGTATGTACAATATTGTTAGAGCAAGAGTAAGATGTGGTGAAAAGTTGACTGACATTATTAACTGTTCAGTTGGCGTTAAACAAGGAGATGTGATCAGCCCGGTTTTATTTTCTTTATATATCAATGAGCTTGCCTTTAAGGTTGTACAAAATGGGAAGCATGGTGTAAATTTTTTGTTGGACACTCTCGAACTATTTATCTTGTTACTTGCCGATGATGTTGTTCTACTCTCGGTAACAGTTGTTGGTTTACAAAATCAGCTGAATAGTTTGCACCAGGCCTCGTTGGCAATTGGTCTTAAGGTCAATAAGGAAAAAAGTAACATAGTTGTATTTAGAAAAGGGGGATTCTTGGGCGCCAGGGAGAGATGGTTCTTTGATGGGCATCCTATGTTAGTAGTGAATATGTACAAATACTTAGGGATTTATTTGTCTACAAGACTGAGTTTTTCTGGCACTTGTACAGATTTGAGCAGTAAAGCTAAGGGTGCCTTGTTATGTCTCTTAAAGAAACTGTACAGTTTAAATGTGTTCTCTGTTGATTTATTTTTTAAGTTGTTTGACTCTCAAATACAACCAATCGCATTGTATGGGTCAGAAATATGGGGTTTGGACAAAGCTGCGATACATTGTGAAAAAGTTCATCTATTTGCACTGAAAAAGTTCCTAGGTGTTGATATCCGTACTCCAAATGATTTAGTGTATGGTGATTTAAATCGTTACCCTATTCTGATTAATGCTATTGTTAATTGTATACGGTACTGGCTAACGTTGACACGTATGGACGCTCATAGACTTCCTAGAAAGTCATATGTAATGTTACGTCATTTAGACGATAGGGGGAAAACTACGTGGGCATCAAATGTACGGAAGTGTCTTTTTCAGTATGGATATGGATTTGTGTGGCTGAATCAAGGTGTGCAAGATATAAAAAGATTTTTGAGAGATTTTAAACAAAGACTTGTAGATTGTAGATGGCAAGACTGGAGTTATCATGTACAAAACAGTGATAGATATAAGATGTATTGTTTAATTGGTGGTATTAATCACAGTATAAGTACTCATCTGACCATGGGAATGGACAGGCATTTAAAATTTATAATGACACGGTTCCGTTTTGGTGTTTCAAATATTTCTGTCCATTACAATAGATATAGAAATTTTAAACCAGCTGATAAATTGTGCCCACTTTGTAAAACAAATGAAGAAGATGAATTGCACTTTGTATTATGTTGTCCAGTGCTGCATAATTTAAGAACGCAGTTCATTGCTGCAAAATATTATAGAAACCCATGTATTTTTAAATTGAGCATTTTGATGTCATCATGTCACCGGGTTACAATAAAAAATTTATGTATCTTTTTATATAGAGCATTTAGGTTAAGAGAAATTGTACTATCATGATATTGCTTATATGCATATTATGTTAACCGACTGATAGCTGATATGGTGAATTATGAATATGTAATTATGTCCTTACTTTGTGAATGCATGAAGACATTGTATACACCCTTCATAAAGGGGCGATGCCTTAATGAATAAATTACAAATTCTCAAATTCTCTCTCTCTCTCTCTCTCTCTCTCTCTCTCTTTCTCTCTCTCTCTGTGTTTGTGTGTGTGTACTTGTGCTTTATCTGTTGATTTTATTTTATTTATTAATTTTTTTTACATTCTTATATCATCTACTTCTCTTTTAATTTTTGTTTAATTTATTGCGTGTGCTTTTTGCACATAATCTAACATGCAGGTAGCACGAGTGGCAAAGTGAAGTAAGCATTGTAGTGGAGGACTCCACCCTCAGCACTCTCCACCACATCCCTCTCTCACCCTACCCCCTTTAAAAAATGGGAAAGAGAAAGTATTTTTAAATTCATCATTTATTGATCTTGTTTATGAAACATTGTTCTTAAATGGCTTAAACCATAAACAAGCGAGTTACTTCCCTGGTCTGTGAAAACAAGCAGTTTGAACTGGTGAGTGAATGCATAGGCTGGTACGTGAACATACGAAATTGGCCAAACCTCTCAAGAACCCACTTTAAGGCAACTCCATCTGCCCCCGACGAGAATCGTCTCAGATTGACTTTCAAACAATGACAACAATGAATCAAATTCTTTTTATCTGTGAACTAACTTCCCATCTTGCAAATGTGATGCTTATCGTGATCATTTCATGGGGTTCCGATGTATTGTATTATTATTTAAATGTTTTAAATTGTATCATTCTTATATAGCGCTTTTTCACCTCAAGAGCTGCTCAGTGCGCTGGCTGATACAGGATCTAACTCAAGCTGCCCGTGGCGCCCACTTGCTGTCTAGGATGCACAGTCTGATGCTTAGACCACTGAGCACAATCCTAGGTGACCGAGGATTGGGCCAAGGGAAAACTATACCCAGAAACGAACATCACTATAATAGCCACAGGAAGATGGCCAGTGCTCACAGCTAATGTTTATGTTGTGTCATGAATTGGCTAGTTTTAACTCTGCCCAGTGACTATTTAGCCATGTGTAGTACTTGTAACTTCAGAAGTTAGACTATAACACAGCAGCAATTAAATTACACAGCAGACCAGCACACTGCGAGCCCGACCCACGCTAGCGCAGTGAGTCAGCACTTGAGCTTTGAATCGGACCGTTTTAACCAATCAGAGCAGGCTCAGTGGGTAGAGCAGTTCTGACTGCGTCAAATCTTAGCGCAGTTTGAATCAGTCGTGTGTGAGAAGAGGAAGAAGTAACATCTACTACTTAGCTAGCAGAGAATCTCTTCACTCATAGACCAGGAAGCAGGACTTAGAATTCTCTCAAGTCATCACGGGCCTGAACTTGTCAAACAGGTAAATGAACACCCTTCTGTTTCATCGTGATATATTTGTATTATTGTTGAAATTATGCTTGTGGAATTGCTATGCATAAATGTGAATTGTTAATCCGAATTTGCCGTACCACGTGGAAGAGCCGACCACGAGGCGAAACACGACCGGTTGCGCCGCCATGTTGTATCCCGTACGGAACCACTGTTGTTTAACTTATATGTATGTTTGCCGACCAGTGGCTGTACCACTGAATGTTTATATTATTATTAATTCTGTATGTGTATAGTTAGACACGATTGATATTTATGTATGTATAGGAATTTAGAGTGAGATTCCAGTGGAACCCGGAAGTAGCAGAATGTTCGTCGCTTATGTATAGAGATGTGGAGCTATCACTGAGGGCTACTTTGGCTTTCAGTGAGACGCTCTGCACAAACCGATTATTCAGGGTTGTGCAGAATTTCGTCTCTTATATTACAGACGAGCAGGCGAGCTATCCCGAGCTATCCTGTGCACCCCACTCCACAGAAACGACTAGTTGGTTGAGGATCCTCTACCGCACAAGACGGAAAGAGCTGCCTTGAAAGACACCCTGTCAGACCCCACAGCGTGGCAAGGGAACCCAACTACACAACGACAGGTGGACCAGAAGCTACCTCACAGAAGGACTTCGAACACCCCACACATGAGTTAAGTGCATAAGGCGAAGGTGCACTTAAACTGATCATAGCAGGACCACAGTAGTCCAACTCTTCAGAAACTGTAAAACGGACCACAGTAGTCCAAATCTACATGAGATATAATAGAAAGTGCCCGAGGAAGATATAACAGCTGCCTAGACTATCAGCGATCGAACTATTAGCATTGAAAGAGACTTTTTAAGTTAGATTAGTACTTAGAGAATCTTGTATAGAGTAGAAGAAATAAATGTGTGATTTTAACTGTTATCAAGTGGCTGGACTACATATGATTCATAGCCGTGTGAAAGCTAGTGTGACAGTAATCTTTTACCATTTTTCTATCTATTTCTGTACCCCAACCTTAACACAGAACGAGCTAAACAAATAAATTTATTAAAGTAATTCATAGGGTGACTTACTAGCAGTTCCCACCGAATAAACGTGAGGGTCCATAATTCCATTGTGCAGAGCCCATAAACCCCACGTGACACTTTAATTGGCGAGCCTAGCCAGGATCTGTGTATAATAGGAATTGGGTATAACCGGACCTAAGTACAATAAAATTAGATAACAACAGTAGAAGTAGAATAACTTAGAATAGTGGTAACAAGGACTGATCAGTTGGGTGCACTATTCTTTAGTTAAAAACTTGTTTGCTTCAAATATTTTTGTGCCTGTATGTTGCATTGTTCTTTTGCAGGTTTTGCTTAAATAACTGTTGTATGCCATTTGACTCTTGTTTTATTCTATTATTGATTACGAATTTGATTGTCTTTGCATTGTTTTTATTGACTTGCAATATTGCTAGTGTTTTGGTATTCCACTTGATTCAGAGGGTGTTCATAGACACGTTTGGCAATGTCGGACCCAGTGGCCTTGAGATTGCGTTTCAAGGAATTAGGAGAAGCTTTACACTTAGCAGGGGGAGACCTAATTGCGTATATCAATGCAGAGGTAGAGAAACAGGAGGCTAAGGCAGAGAGAGCAGCCGAGAGAGAACAGAAGAAACTCGAAGCAGAACAGAGAAAAGCAGAACTAGAAGCCGAGCAGAAGAAACTAGCATTAGAAGCAGAGCAGAAGAAACTAGCATTAGAAGCAGAGCAAAAGAAAGCAGAGTTAGAAGCAGCAAGAGAACAGAAGAAATTAGAATTAGAAGGAGAACAGAAGAAGGCAGCATTAGCAGCAGAGAGAGAAGCAGAAGTTAGGAGATGGGAGTATGAGAGGGCAGAAAAAGAAAAAGAGCGGGCAGAAAAAGAAAAAGAGAGGGAAGAAAAGGAAAAAGAAAGACAGCATGAGTTAGAGCTAAGAAGATTGGGATCAGGAGCTTCAAGTTCTTCCTCAACCCCTTCCCACTCAGATCAGCTAGAGGTAGCATCCAACCCTGTACAAGGAATGTCATTTCCACTGGGAACATTCAATGAGAGAGAAGAAGGTCTAGATCTCTATCTGACTAGGTTTGAGCATCTAGCAACAGAGTACAAACTAGATCCCACTCATTGGTCTTTTAAGCTTAGTCAAGGGCTTAGAGGAAAGGCTTATGACATCTACAGTAAGCTACCGACTGACAGAGTGACTGACTATCACAAAGTAAAAGAGGCACTCCTAACGGGATTCGAACTAACAGGAGAATGCTATCGGCAAAAATTCCGCACCAACCGGAGAGTGAAAGGAGAGAGCTATGCGCAGTTCGCGGATCGGTTGTCCACAACGCTGGATAAGTGGATTAGCCAGTCAGCCACGGCTAAGACGTATGATGGACTGACAGAACTGTTAGTATGGGAACAGCTACGGGAAACCATGACCACCGAGCTGAGGACATTCTCAGTAGAGCAGGGCGCGGAAAGACTGGAAGATCTGGTCAAGGTCGCAGATAGGTACGTGGCCGCCCACGGAGAAGCCAAGAGCTTCAGGCGAGACCTAAAGCCTAACGGGAAAGAGGCACAGAAACGAAGCCCTAACCGGGAAGAGCGCACCGCGAATAAGCCGAATAACCCCAGACCTGGGCAAAATAAAGGACCCAACACGGAATTCGGGAAGAGAGGTCCTGCAGAACAGAGACGGTATTGTTCGTTCTGCAACAGAAACAATCACTCCACCGCAGAATGTTTCAAGTTGGCCGCACAACGTAGGGAAGAGCGCGAAAGCCGGCCAGCGCACAGAGTTCTAACTCAAAGTAGCGGTAACAAGCCACACACAATCGGAGATCACCCATCGGTGACAGACACGGTCAAGGTCAACGGAAAAGAAGCGAACTGTCTGTATGACACAGGTCTATCATACGACGCGATAGTTAGCGAATCTCTTGTATCGCGCGCGGACTTGACAGACAAGACAGTCGACTTACAAGGAGCAGACTTGACGAAACCGACGACTACTTGCCCAATAGCTTGGATAGAAGTAGAGAGTAGGTACGTCACAGGACGAATCCAAGCAGCTGTTTTACAGAAACCCCTGTATGATCTAGTGCTAGGTTGTAGGTATGTGTTCTTAGGCACGCCCCCTAAAACTGTAGAGATAGCTGCAGTGCAAACCAGGGCCCAAGCTAAAACCCAACCACCCCAGCCCGAGTTCGCTCCGAATCCAGGACTCGAAGAGATCAAAACAGCACAGAAAGAAGACACCTCGATAGCGAAGTGCTTCCAGAAGCTACCCAAGGCGCACACACCCCCGCACAAGGGAGACTTCTACATGGAAGAGGGAATTCTTCATCGACAAGGAGATGGAGATCACACCCAACTAGTACTACCAGCCACCCTTCGAGCCCAAGTACTAGAACTAGGCCACAGCATGCCACTCAGCGGACACATGGGAATTGGAGCCACAGTGCAGAGAATCAGCGCACACTACTATTGGCCAGGAATCACGGAGGATGTCAAGCGCTACGTGAAATCTTGCCACCAATGTCAACGATATTCCCCGCGACATCACACCGTACCAGTTACCTTAGGACCATCAGTAGTAGTCGGCGTGCCATTCCAGCAAGTCTCAGTAGACATAGTAGGACCACTGCCCATGACCAAGAAGCGGAACAGATTTCTACTCACACTCGTCGACGCATGTACGATGTGGTGCGAAGCAGTCCCATTGCCAGCGATCGACACCAAGAAGATTGCAGATGCACTCATCGCCATCTTTACCAGAGTCGGATTCCCGGACAGCATTAGAACGGACAACGGATCTCAGTTCACCGGCCGCCTGATGCAAGACGTGTTCGAGTTGATACAAGTTCATCACATTCGCACACCACCATACCACCCAGCCAGCAACGGACAAGTAGAAAGACTGAATGGAACCCTTCTCACCATCCTCAGGAAAGTCGCCGACGACAATCCAGAAGCGTGGGACACCTACGTGAATGCGGCACTTTTCGCATACCGAGAAACGCCCCATGCAGCCACAGGCTACACCCCGTCAACATTGCTATTCGGCAGACCTCTAGCAGGACCGCTAGAAGCCCTACGCAGAAGTTGGACGGAAGCCAAGATAGACGACACACCCAGAGGTGCCACCAAGTACGTCGCAGACCTGCAGGAAACCCTCAAAGCAACGTGGAAGAAAGCTGGTGAAGCACTGAAGAAGGCAAGAGCCCGTCAGGCGAAGTACTACAACCGCCACGCGAAGGACAGAGAACTGCAAGTCGGCGATCAAGTGCTACTCTTACTTCCAAGTGGAACCAACAAGCTGGACATCGCTTGGAGAGGACCGTACCGGGTGACTGCCAAGAAATCCAAGACAGTCTACCAAGTAGAGGTGAACGGGAGAGCCCGATACCACCACATCAATCGCCTCAAGAAATACACGGACCGACCAGCGACCCCCAGAACACACACATGGATGGCCATCGCCATCGCGGAAGAAGCTCATCCACAACTACAACAGCACCGCCGTACCACTGACAAATGGAACCCGGAAAATCGCCCCGGACAAAGTCGTATGGACCGCCGAATACGAGACAGCATTCCAAACACTCAAGGACAGAATGACATCGGCGCCAGTACTCCACCTACCCGATTTGACTCAGCCATTCGTTCTTCGCACCGACGCAAGCGACTTAGGCCTCGGAGCAGTACTGCTACAGCGCGACCCCAAGAATGCAGAGAAGTTATTCCCTGTCGCCTACGCCAGCAGAAAACTGAGATCCGCCGAAACACACTACGCCACGTCGGAGAAAGAATGTCTTGGACTAGTCTGGGCCATACAGAAATTCCAACTCTACCTGTATGGGACCCACTTCACAGTTCAGGTGGACCACCAACCACTATCGTTCCTGGCAGCCTCCAAGTCTTTGAACTCTCGCCTGATGAGATGGGCACTCACCCTTCAAGCATACTCATTCCAAATCGAGTACATCCCCGGCAAAGAGAACCACGGAGCCGACTACCTCAGTCGCCATCTCGTGGAGGACACAGCAGCTGTCGCCCACCCATCACAACTAAGGGCCACAGCACCAGAATTCGTCCCCGCCCAGTAATACCCTGACACTAGTGTTCATAGCTACCTGGCACAGCATTGCAGCTCAGGTAGAGCAACTTAATTAGTTTGTAAATAGGACCCTAGGATAGTGCAGTGTTAAACTAGGCTCTGTAGTAGAAAAAGGTCGAATCCAGTAGTCATCGCCTTTTTTCAGTTGAGGGAGCCTGTCATGAATTGGCTAGTTTTAACTCTGCCCAGTGACTATTTAGCCATGTGTAGTACTTGTAACTTCAGAAGTTAGACTATAACACAGCAGCAATTAAATTACACAGCAGACCAGCACACCGCGAGCCCGACCCACGCTAGCGCAGTGAGTCAGCACTTGAGCTTTGAATCGGACCGTTTTAACCAATCAGAGCAGGCTCAGTGGGTAGAGCAGTTCTGACTGCGTCAAATCTTAGCGCAGTTTGAATCAGTCGTGTGTGAGAAGAGGAAGAAGTAACATCTACTACTTAGCTAGCAGAGAATCTCTTCACTCATAGACCAGGAAGCAGGACTTAGAATTCTCTCAAGTCATCACGGGCCTGAACTTGTCAAACAGGTAAATGAACACCCTTCTGTTTCATCGTGATATATTTGTATTATTGTTGAAATTATGCTTGTGGAATTGCTATGCATAAATGTGAATTGTTAATCCGAATTTGCCGTACCACGTGGAAGAGCCGACCACGAGGCGAAACACGACCGGTTGCGCCGCCATGTTGTATCCCGTACGGAACCACTGTTGTTTAACTTATATGTATGTTTGCCGACCAGTGGCTGTACCACTGAATGTTTATATTATTATTAATTCTGTATGTGTATAGTTAGACACGATTGATATTTATGTATGTATAGGAATTTAGAGTGAGATTCCAGTGGAACCCGGAAGTAGCAGAATGTTCGTCGCTTATGTATAGAGATGTGGAGCTATCACTGAGGGCTACTTTGGCTTTCAGTGAGACGCTCTGCACAAACCGATTATTCAGGGTTGTGCAGAATTTCGTCTCTTATATTACAGACGAGCAGGCGAGCTATCCCGAGCTATCCTGTGCACCCCACTCCACAGAAACGACTAGTTGGTTGAGGATCCTCTACCGCACAAGACGGAAAGAGCTGCCTTGAAAGACACCCTGTCAGACCCCACAGCGTGGCAAGGGAACCCAACTACACAACGACAGGTGGACCAGAAGCTACCTCACAGAAGGACTTCGAACACCCCACACATGAGTTAAGTGCATAAGGCGAAGGTGCACTTAAACTGATCATAGCAGGACCACAGTAGTCCAACTCTTCAGAAACTGTAAAACGGACCACAGAAGTCCAAATCTACATGAGATATAATAGAAAGTGCCCGAGGAAGATATAACAGCTGCCTAGACTATCAGCGATCGAACTATTAGCATTGAAAGAGACTTTTTAAGTTAGATTAGTACTTAGAGAATCTTGTATAGAGTAGAAGAAATAAATGTGTGATTTTAACTGTTATCAAGTGGCTGGACTACATATGATTCATAGCCGTGTGAAAGCTAGTGTGACAGTAATCTTTTACCATTTTTCTATCTATTTCTGTACCCCAACCTTAACACAGAACGAGCTAAACAAATAAATT
Organism: Oncomelania hupensis; assembly: GCA_036898135.1. Lineage (NCBI taxonomy): Eukaryota > Metazoa > Mollusca > Gastropoda > Littorinimorpha > Pomatiopsidae > Oncomelania > Oncomelania hupensis. Next base: position 37,480,137 of record CM072513.1, read on the forward strand.
TATTAAAGTAATTCATAGGGTGACTTACTAGCAGTTCCCACCGAATAAACGTGAGGGTCCATAATTCCATTGTGCAGAGCCCATAAACCCCACGTGACATGTTGGCCACCGGGAATTGAACCTGCAACCTTTGTAACATGAGCTCGCCTATCTACCAACTGAGATATCCCCTGTTTCTACAGGCAGCCAATTATCATGGTCATAGTTCAGAACTCAAATCGTGTACTTTATTCTGATTTTATTTTGATTAAATCAAATTAATGGGGTTGAATGAAATCCAAAATAAACGCTCACAACTGAAAGAGTAACTTGAATTGAGCTGTGTTACTGTTAATAGAGTGTGTGCATCACGAATCGAATACGAATCAAATGCTTCAAAACTATATTTTTATTTTTAACCATATCAAGTATAATACCTTGCTAAAGATTAACACCGATCTTGCTGCAAATGTACGTCCAGCATTTGATGGTTTTCATGCTCAATTACAAAACAAAACAAAAAATATATACTTCTTTTTTTTTTTTTACATGTGTAATATTCAGTTGTTTGTCCGGTCGCCTGCATGCCTTGACCCACTTCAGGCATCGATCTAGATAATAATTATACTTTCCAGGCTTGACAAATGGAATCAACTTTATCCCCGTACATCTTTCAGGATATCTGGAGTCAGTTTTGCATGTTTCCCATGCACAACGCTTTACTGTCTGCATCTTTTGCATAAAACAGAATATAGCAGAGTCGCCAAGTTTGTTCTACAAACTAAGATAGGTAACTCCAATGAGTATAAGGACTAGGTCTATTTATGGAATAGACCTATTCACATACTGAAATCGCTGCAGAATATTTCATAATAGACTATACAATTTTAAATCTGAATTTGAAGAAAATACAATAATGTAAAAAAAAAAAAGATTTAACCAACAACAGACGCAGTAATAAAAAATGATTACCGTAATAATCCTATCCTATCCTATCCTGTCCCATAACCCGAAGGTCGTAGGGGCACCACAGATGATCGCTTAACCAGCATACTCCATCTTTCTCTGTCCTCAGCAGCCCTCATGGCTTCGCTCAGTGTCAAACCAGTCCATTCTCGAATGTTGTCCTCCCACCTCTTTTTCGGTCTCCCCCTTCTTCTACCTCCTTGCACTGTGCCTTGCAGAATGGTCTTTGCAAGGCCTGATGATCTGGTGACGTGGCCATACCATCGGAGTTTCCGTTTCTTCACCACTGTGAGCAGGTCATCGTGTTGTCCAATGGCTTGTGTGATGGTCTGTCGGACTTCAATGTTGGTGATGTGTTGGGTATAGGAAATGCACAGAAGTCTTCTGTAGCACCTCATCTCCATGCTTTGTATTCTTCGTTGGAGATCTGCTGTGAGGGTCCATGCTTCGCAAGCATATAGGAAGATGGAGATGACCAGAGAGCGCAGCAGTCTTACTTTGGAATGTAGACTGATGGTTCTGTCTTTCCAAATGGGCTTCAACCTTGTCAGGGCAGCAGTTGTTTGTGCGATCCTGGAGAGAACTTCCTGTCGAGACCCATTGTCTGACACAATGGCTCCTAAATATTTGAAGCTGTGCACTGTGTTGAGGGATTGGCCTTGTACTTTGATGTCCGTGTTGATGCCATTGGTGTTGTTGGTCATCATTTTGGTCTTCTCTGCACTTATTTCCATTCCATAAGCTCTGGAGGTGGTGTCAAGCCTCTGTACAAGCTGTTCAAGTTCTTGTTCCTCTCCAGCCAATCCATCAATATCATCCGCAAAACGAAGATTGGAGATTGCTCTGCCCCCTATGCTGACTGTGCCTTCGTGATCTGCAAGAGCATCTGACATGATGCGCTCTAGGAAGATGTTGAAGAGTGTTGGAGAGAGTAGGCATCCTTGACGCACACCGATTGTTGTTCTGAACCAGTTCCCGATGACGCTGTTATGGAGGACTGCACTGGTAACCTTGTCATACAGGCTTTTGATGACTTCTATAATTTTAGGGCTGATGTTGTAAACTTTCATGGTTGCCCATAGAGCTGCATGCCAGACTCGGTCAAATGCCTTCTTGAAGTCTATGAACACATGATATAGATGTTGTTGGTGCTGTAGGTATTTCTCACAGATTATTCTGAGGTTGAAAATCTGTTCAGTGGTACTTCGCCCTGCCATGAATCCTGCTTGTTCTTCAGCTATGATTTGTTCAGCTTGTGGTTTCAACCTGTTGAGTATTATTTTCAGGAGGACCTTGCTTTGTAACATGAGCTCGCCTATCTACCAACTGAGATATCCCCTGTTTCTACAGGCAGCCAATTATCATGCTGTGTCCTCCACGAGATGGCGACTGAGGTAGTCGGCTCCGTGGTTCTCTTTGCCGGGGATGTACTCGATTTGGAATGAGTATGCTTGAAGGGTGAGTGCCCATCTCATCAGGCGAGAGTTCAAAGACTTGGAGGCTGCCAGGAACGATAGTGGTTGGTGGTCCACCTGAACTGTGAAGTGGGTCCCATACAGGTAGAGTTGGAATTTCTGTATGGCCCAGACTAGTCCAAGACATTCTTTCTCCGACGTGGCGTAGTGTGTTTCGGCGGGTCTCAGTTTTCTGCTGGCGTAGGCGACAGGGAATAACTTCTCTGCATTCTTGGGGTCGCGCTGTAGCAGTACTGCTCCGAGGCCTAAATGCTCCGGTCCATCATAATAAAAACAATAATATTAAATGAATCGTCATCATCACATGTGCAGTCCTCCACAACAGCGCCATCAGGAACTGGTTCAGAACAACAATCGGTGTGCGTCAAGGATGCCTACTCTCTCCAACACTCTTCAACATCTTCCTAGAGCGCATAATGTCAGATGCTCCTGCAGACCATGAAAGCACAGTCAGCATAGGGGGTGGAGCAATCTCCAATCTTCGTTTTGCAGATGACATTGATGTATTGGCTGGAGAGGAACAAGAACTTGAACAGCTGGTACAGAGGCTTGACACCACCTCCAGAGCCTATGGAATGGAAATAAGTGCAGAGAAGACCAAAATGATGACCAACAACACCAATGGCATCAACACGGACATCAAAGTCCAAGGCCAATCCCTCAACACAGTGCATAGCTTCAAATATTTAGGAGCCATTGTATCAGACAATGGGTCCCGACAGGAAGTCCTCTCCAGGATCGCACAAACAACTGCTGCCCTGACAAGGTTGAAGCCCATTTGGAAAGACAGGAACATCAGTCTACATTCCAAAGTAAGACTGCTGCGCTCCCTTGTCATCTCCATCTTCCTATATGCTTGCGAAGCATGGACCCTCACAGCAGATCTCCAACGAAGAATACAAAGCATGGAGATGAGGTGCTACAGAAGACTTCTGGGCATTTCCTATACCCAGCACATCACCAACGACGAAGTCCGACAGACCATCACACAAGCCATTGGACAACACGATGACCTGCTAACAGTGGTGAAGAAACTGAAACTCCGATGGTATGGCCACGTCACCAGATCATCAGGCCTTGCAAAGACTATTCTGCAAGGCACAGTGCAAGGAGGTAGAAGAAGAGGGAGACCGAAAAAGAGGTGGGAGGACAACATTCGAGAATGGACTGGTTTGACACTGACTGAGCGAACCCATCAGGGCTGCTGAGGACAGAGAAAGATGGAGTATGCTGGTTAAACGATCATCTGTGGTGCCCCTACGACCTTCGGGTTACGGGATAGGATAGGATAGGATAGGACATCATCACATTTGTAAATTTAGTCACCACATCAAAATATATACAGATCTAAGCACAAACACTCACAGATACAGATCTAAGCACAGACTAAACATGCAAACGAGCAAAAGCTATTTTTTACTCCACCCTCTTTTTCCTATCCATTCTGCTCCCCCACATTGCTTGATTGCTTTTACTATGGGAGGAACAATATTGTTCCTTCAATAGTCGGGAGGAACAATAGGCCTACTTGAAAAATTAGAAACAAAGTAAAAATATGTATTGTTGTGGTAGATGTGATGATTGTGGAAGGCTGTAACTTGATAAAAATTGAGGGCACGACATAATCTTGTGCCAAGTAATAAAAGGGAAACATTGTAAGCAAGCAAGAAATAAACACATCCACTGGCACTGGATAAAAGTAAATAACATGAGTTTGAAGAGGTCATTAAAAAGCTGATTATGCATTCACTGTAATTATTAGCTATACCACTCAACAGTTGCCCGAAGGATAATGAGAATGAATGATTTGAAGAATGAACAAGCGCACACAAAATAAGCATTAGAAATAATTGAATAATACATTTTAAAAGTACTACTACTAATAAAAAATTTTTTGTGGGGTGTAAAAAGAGACACAGCTTTTTATTTGCCTTCCTTATCATAGGTTGCCATTAATCCAAGTGCAAGGTAGGTAGTTCTACGAAAGTGCTCACTTCTGCACTTGAACTAGTAGGAAAAATGGCCACTTAACCTTTTCCTTGTAATAAATTCTGTTGCCTTAGGAGGCGCGATGAATCGTCACGCTTTAGCAAAGAGATAGAACTCTAGTAGAATCAACACAAAACAGTGCTTTCTGTCCCATCTCGGTATAGCAATTCATATACCGAGATGGGATAGAGAGCACTATTTTGTATGTGTTTCACTAGAGTTGCCTCTCTTTGCTAAAGCGTGATGAGCTAAGGTGAAAGAACGGTCTTTGGCAGTATGCATCCATTTAAGTTATTACAAGCGACGATTATTTTTGGTATTTATTTTTGTATTTTCGTATTATTTATTTCCGGATTTTCTTTATTTCTTTTTTCTTTTGTTGTCGCTATGCTCGTATCTTTTCTTGCTCTCTGTCTTGTCGAAGGGAACAACAAGAATAGCCTCCCTTCCGTAATTTCCGGTGGTAATGTTATTCCTCGTGTAGGAAAGCGACTGCAGAACGGCAAGTTCGTAAAGTTTGTTTACATAAAGTTTGTTTGCATATTCTCGGGTCCTTTCCAGCTGGACTGTGCACACTGGGACGAAATGCAAAGTGTTACACTAGGGCAAGAATAATCCAAAATATGACCGTTTTATTAATTTATTAAAAATGAAGCAAATGAACTAGACTAGAAACTTAGAAAGTAGAGTCTTACTCTTACTCTTAACTTAAGTAACTTTAGTAAGACTAACTTCACTAAGTCTAAGGAGAGTAAGACAGTAAGAGAGTGGACATTCGCATATTCTGAAAAAGACTTGAGAGTCATAATAGATGAAAACCTTTCATTTGACGAGCACATTACCGAGGTTACACACACAAAAAAAAGTAAAAGACTATCAGGACTGTTGATCAGGTCCATTTCTTATGTTATAATATTATATTATAATTTTTTTTTTTAAAGTGGGGAGTGGGGGGGAGAGGGGGTGTGGAGTGGAATGGCCCAATGGGGGACATTGTGGTTCCTTTGTTGAACTTGAAGGCTTTGGTGAGACCTTGTTTAGAGACCCCTGTTGGGGTGCCGAGGTTTTCTGTATAGTATCCTCACTTTGTGGAAATTTAGTGCTTTAAATTACCACTGTTCCTGTCCTTCTCATTTGTTCTTTCTAGTTCCTAATCTGTTCTATCAATCTACTATCTTCTTCGCTAGACCAGTCACCCAGTCACCTACCTTTTTTCTTGAAAACTCTCCCCAAACTTTTCATTTGTGTATAGGGTCTGTTGGGCCAGCTTGGGGGTATTGGATGTTTGTGCCAAATGGTCACTAGTGCTTGCTATGGTATTATTATTTAGGGGGGGAAAAAGTCAGTTTACGGTATCCCTACCGACTCTAATTTTTTGGTCCAACCCTAACCTTTTTTTGGATCGTCTGGAAAAAAAGAAGAAAAAAGAAAAACATTGCTTCCAAGTCGAAAAAAGTTTACAGAAGAAAAAACAACAACCTACCAACCCTTTTTTTTCCCTATATTACCGTAATTTCTCTTGTAGAGATCAATAAAGACATTGTAAACAGACAATTTTTTTTTTTGCCTTAGCAATGAAGGCATTTTATATGTATGTGTTTTGTTCATATTTTATAATGATGTTTATATTCGATTTTATTTTTGTAAATGGGGGTTCGATAAATTAGAGTAGAACTTCAGTGTCCCCTGCCTTTATTGTAAAGTGGCCGGCTGGTACTTTGCCTTCAGTGTTGCCGTTGGGGTTGTTTCAGCGGATCTTTTATGCTAAACGGGGGTGATGCCTTTTTCAACTTAGTTGTGGTCCTGATTCGGCTCTTTGCAGTCCACTGGACCCTATAAACAATTACTAACTATATAATCTAGTTTAGAGTATGGTAATCCTGTGTGAAGTTCTAAGCTAAAAAATAACAAACAACACATATCGCTATAATTGAAAGTGTTCAAAGACAGATGTATTGTAGGACATAAAAATCATCTCAGTTGTGAAGAGAGACTGGAAAGCAACAAATGAATCAGCGTACTGATTGTAGCTGCTCAACCCAAGAAGAAGAAGCCTTAAGTTGCTTTGCTTAGAATATAGACATCTAAGATGAGATATGATTGGGGTTGTAAAATTCCTACCGACTCAACCAAAGCTTTTAGGTTTTGAAGTTAGTTCAGCCAGGCTAGCTATAAATAGCTTCGCCGATAGCTTCGCCGGTGCTTCTTTCCTTTTCCTTTAACTGGAAGGGAGGGTGTAGGCAAGCTATAAATAGCCCGCAGCCAGCAAAATGTGGGGGAACCAAAGAGTGCTGCTCACATAGGCATTGAGCTGGTGTGAATCCTACACAATTTCTATGATCCCAAAACAACACAAAGTCTACTAACCAAAAGAGTTCAGTAACAAGAGGACATGACTTCAAACTCTCAAAGAAGACTATACAAGTACTGCACACATTTATATTTTTTTCACTAACAGTTAATAGTTATTTATGACAGCCTACTAGCGCCAAAACCGAGAGTTACCAGTATCACAAGATAATTGAAATCAACACGTGTTCTGTTAATTTATAGAGATACCAGAAATCCACAGTTTGATTAATACTTATTAGTATTTGCCACGCCTTCCTAGCGCCAAAACCTGATAGGTAAATATTATGAGATTATTACAAATATCCTGGGATAATTACAATTATCAAGGGATAATTACAATTATAATTAAAGAATTATTATCTTGGCGTGGTCATGTTTAGTTTTCAGTTTTGGCTCTAGCAATCCATCTGAAAATGCGCCCAAACTGACAGACAATTGCAATTTTTACTTGATTATTACAATTTTTACGCATTAGTTGTAAATATGTCGTTGATATTTGTAATTATCCTATGATATTTGTAATTATCAGGTTTTGGCTCTAGTAGGCCTTCATTACACAAAACACGTGTTAATTACAGTTATCACAGATACTGATAAATGCAAGTTTTGGCGCTAGTAAGCAGCCTTAGCCAGAATTGAGCATGATCATGTAAAAAGTGTAATATTATCAAGTGAAATTTGTAATTATTAGATAATTACAATTTTTGGTTTTGGTGTATTTCCAGATGATCTTGCTAGAGCCAAAGCTGAAAATTAAACATGATCACGCGAAGATATTAGTAATTTTGCAATGATATTGTAATTATCCCTTGATAACTGTAATTATCTCATGATATTTGTAATTATCAGGTTTTGGCGCTAGTAGGCTGTCATAGTTATTAACACTTGTAACAGTCTATCAAATGAAATTGTCACAGCTGGTACCATCAATTCTTTTACAAATAGTCTGAATTTTTTTTTTATCACATAGGTTATTCTCCGCTGACTTTTGAGGAGTACACTTCTTTTCTCTCTCCTCCCTCCCCCCCCCCCCTATCCCATACATGATTAGTGAATGAATAAGTTCACTTCAAGATCAAGGTCAAAGAATCAACAAATGTTATTGTTAGTCAAAAATTTACCTTTTTTTTATTTCACTTTTTTCTAGGTTATTAATATTGAACTTATGATTCTTTGATGCATGAGAGATATTAGTGAGACACCCATACTATACAAATTTGGTCAACTCTACTCCAAGGTCAAGGTCACAGAGCTGTCCAAAAGTTGTTTACTCTAGGTACTTTGAAGTGACCTTGTCCCTAAACTATGAGAGATATAAAGTCCAAACTTGTTGCATTTAGAGATGATAGATGTTTTTGCGCTGATCTTAAATGTCAAGGTCATTTTAGACCTTGCAAAAGCATTGTGATAAAAACGAACACCAAAACACCTAAACTAGAATATTTCGTGTAAATTGTTACACTTCATCAGCTACACACAAACAAAACGAACAGAACACGATGGGAGAAATGACGTAAAAGAACCGATGACACATATGATGACGCAAAACAAGTCACACATCTCTCTCTCTCTCTCTCTCTCTCTCTCTCTCGCTATGTCTCTCGCTCTCTCTCTCATCACTTTATACACATACATTACTATCATCAGGAGTGAAGTTAACACCACAAACATAATAAGGTTAACAGCTATCAACAGAAGCAAGCCGCTAGCAAGAGTTAGTTAGTCATTGTTTATAGGGTCCAGCGGATTGTAAAGAGACGAATCAAGACCACAGCGTTATCAAGAAGAGCACACTCACTTGTAAAACCAGCTATGCAGTCAGTCAGTCAAAAACATTTAGTCCGTCGGGAAAGTTCGTCTGTAACTGGTGTCGCCAGAATTTCTCTCTCCGCCTGCGTAACACCACATCATCATGATGAATTTGTTCGATCGCTGTGCATCTCATGTCCTTGATTGAATGTGCAGGTAGATTAAAATGTTTAGCAACCATTGTATCTTCTTTTATGTAAGCTGTTCTCTTGCTGTCGTCATTGTCGTTGTGATCATTGAAGTGACTGATGTTATGTCTGTGTCCATAAAGTCTTTTTTTCAGTGTCTGACCAGTTTCTCCTACATACTGCACTTGATTACATTTAGCACAGTCAATGAGGTACACCAAGTTGGTTGAAGTGCAGCTAAGTTCACTGCAAATGTTGTGTTTGCCTCCATTAACAACACTCGTAAATGTTTTGGTTGTGTTCAAATGGTTATGGCAGACGACACATCTTTTCGCATTACATTGATGACATCCATTAGGTAGTTTCTGCGAGTCCTGTTGCTTCAACGTTTGGGACTTCTGGTGCGGCTGATGTAGTTGACACTGCTGCTGCTGCAACTCTAGTTGCTGTTGTTGCTGTGGCTGCTTTATCTGTGACTGCTGCTGCTGCGATCGCTGCTGCTGCAACTGTTGTTGTTGCGACTGCTGCTGCTGCGACTGTTGATGCTTCGACTGCTGCTGTTGTAACTGCTGTGACTGCGGCTGCGACTGCTGTAGCTGTAACTGCTTCTGCTGAGAACGATGCTTAGCAACTGTTGTTGTTGCGACTGCTGCTGTTGCGACTGTTGATGCGTCGACTGATGCAGTTGAGCCTGTTGTGACAGTTGTTGTTGGTGTTCTTGTGTTTGCGGCTGTGGTTCCTGTGATTTGTTCTGCTGTAGCTGCTGTTGTTCGCAGTTTTTTAATCTCTTTAGGTAACTTGCTTGGCATAAGCATGCTACGCAGGTTCCTGCAGTTTCTTTCTCCAACAATGGGTGGTTCTGGAACTGCTTTTTTCATTCTGGTACTAGAATGTAGGACAGGCATGTACTCCTTGAGCCATTGTGACAGAGGGGGGTTACTAGGATTGTGTGTTATTATCACTGGAACTCTGTCTGTCTGTTGTCGTTCCTTGTAGTTCAGCGTGCTTTGTCTGGGTATTGCTGCTACCTTTTGCATGGCTTGTTCTAATAGTTTTTTTGGGTAGCCCCTTCTTTTCAATTTCTCTTCGAGTTCTTTCGCTCTTTTCATGAAAGTGGAATCGTCAGAGCAGATGCGTCGAATACGCAGGCATTGGCTGTATGGAATGGAGCGTGTACAATGTCGGGGGTGACAGCTGTGGAACGGTAGACACATGTTGGCATCAGTGGGTTTTACAAATAAATCAGTAGAGAGTTTGTTGTCATTGATATTCAAACTCACATCCAGGTATGAGATGTTGCAACAACCATAGTTTGCTGTGAATTTGATTGTCGGGTGGAGATTGTTCATCCATTGGAGAAACAGTTTAAATTGGTCTTCTCCATGAAACCATAGCATCGCAATATCATCAATGAATCTTTTCCAGCAGTTGTTGTCAATGGTCCATGGGGAGGTGGTGAGGATAGTATTCTCCACCCAGGCCATAAAAATATTGGCTATTGTAGGTGCCATGGGTGTTCTTATCGCTGTGCCAAATCTTTGTTGGTATATTTCATTGTCAAACTGGAACACATTGTTGTGGAGGACATGTTCAATAATTGGAACAAGTCGGTCTAGTGGAGGTGTCTCTGGTGCAGCGGTGTAGTGGTTTAGGGCTGCCTGAATAGACGGACCCACTTCATGGTGCGGAATGTTCGTATATAAACCCACAACATCGATCGTGACTAACAGCGCATCTTGTGGAAATGGCTCGAATGTTTGTTTCCATTCTTCAACAATCTTTAGAAAATGTGTTGTATCTTTCACAAAAGACGGCAGTTGGTGCACAACTGGTTGGAGCCAGTAGTCAACTAGCTTTGATAGGTGTTCAGTGGGTCCTCCGATTCCAGATACAATTGGGCGTCCTGGTGGATGTTCTTGACTTTTGTGAACCTTAGGAAGATGGTAGAACGTGTGGCACTTTGTGTTATTGGTATCAAGCAGTCCCCAGTTGTATGTATTGGTGTCAATATAACTTTCGTTCTTCAGTTGTTGTAAAAGTTCGTTGGATTTCTCTGCAATTTCTTTGGTGGGATCTGTCGAGAGTTTCTCATAGGTGGCTGGGTCGTTCAGTTGACGCATGGCTTCTTTTTTGTAGTCATTGAAGTCTTGGACCACTACTGCCCCACCTTTGTCAGCAGGGATGATTCGAATTGTTCTTTCTTCTACCAATTGTTTCAGCTCGTGAATTGCTTTCTGATCTGTTCGGTTAATATTTTTCTTGTTGTTGGGGACAGGTTTAAAAGCTTTAATTCTGGTTTTGATGGTAGAGCAGTATGCATCCAGGGCCTCATCCCTTCCGTTTCTAGGACACCAATATGTCTTTTTGTAGAATTTAGGTCTGGTGGAGAGTTGGGCAGGTGTGTCATCTTGTAAGAAGAACTCCTTCAGTCTTAATCTTCTCATCCCTTCACATGTGTCTTCAAATAGTTTTAGCTTGTTGATGTTGGTTGGAGTAGGGCAAAATTTGGGTCCGAGAGATAATACATGTGTTTGTTCTTCTGTGAGATGAACAGTGGACAAATTGATGACTTGCTTCTTGTCTGGTGATTGAGGAAATCTGCGAACAAATCGTCTGTTTTTCTTTCTTTTTGGATTATTGTTGGTGGTAGGGAATGTCGAGACTGTTCTCCGTGTAATTGCTGGAGGTGTTGCTGGTAACAATAGGTCTGTTGATTGTGGGCCAGGTGGTAGAAGGTTTTCTGGGAAATGACATGAAGATGTTGCAGATGGTGATGATGTCATTGCTGCTGCGGCTGATGATTTTGATCTCCATTGCAAGAGTCTGGCCAATTTTCTGTTTTTGCGTTGAAATAATATGGAACGTGTTACACTTTCTTTCGTTTGAAGAGTATTGATATATCTTTGGTAGCTGATAGTGTCTAATTGTGTTGCAGCAGTTGTTAAGATGGATAGTAAGTCTTGATTGAGTTTGAGTAATTTACGTTTGTAACCATCAATAACCCGCAACAAAATCTGCAATGATGTTGAGCTCAGGTATCTCCTGATTTCATCTTTAATTAATCTGATTCATTGTACAGTGGAACGGCTGTTTATTTAACCCATAGTATGCAACAGTGTTGGGTTATTTGATCAGACAGGCATGAGAGGTTATGCGAGGGTCAAAGTCATCCCAAGGTCAAGGTCACTGAAGGTCAAGGTCATCCCAAGTCACAGTTTTGGGTATTATATGTTTGTTGTACTTTATTTGATTGGACATGAGGGTTCTTGGAGCTGGCGGTCAATGTAATCTCAAGGTTAAGAGCATAAAAAGATCAATGTCGGTATATTACTTTACATTTTAAGGCCACCGTTTCTTTTTTTCATGTTATATATTGGAAGTTTCATAAGGAGCATGCGATTTACATTGGCTTTGCCCTTTTAGTTTATTTTTCATTTCAGGTAATAGACAAAATGAACTTCAGAAAAATTATAATTTATTAGCCTTATATTGAGTGTTAGAATTTGACTAGTTTTCCACCTTTTCATTGTCATTAGCAAAGAATGACTCATATGCTTTATATTTATGATATATTTCAGTTTACAGAAATAAGCCGCTCTTCTCCTTCTTCAAGTTAAACCATGGCTTCAGGATTCATTCATTCAGACCATGAGAATGTTGACATTGGGTCACCAGGATCCAGCTCTTCTGTAAGTTTTACTCTTCACTTTAAAAGTTTAACCTTACTTACCCATTATTATATGTTTACACATTTATCTGTTGCATGCATTATAAGAATTACAGGTTTATAATTACTTGGTAATTTGAACTTATTCAAGGATTCAAGCTCTACATGTCTTATCTAGTTATACATGTACACAATTTTATAGTAAGTCTAACGCCATTAAAAGCATTAAGAAAATAAGATTTGTAAAAAAAAATGTTGACCTGTAATAATTTATAAAATTTAATGTTTGACATTTATTTGCAGGATGGCAGCAGTGACATTGATGTTGAGAATGTTAATGAGAGTGAAGACAATTTGTTACCAGAAGACGATGACAGTAACGAAGGAGACCAGGATTACCAAGATGCGCTACAGGACTTCAGTGATGATGATGTAACATTTCATAACCTTTCTTTTATTTCTGTTATGCTTTATAATTCTTTTAGTTTATTTTTTATTTCATTTTATTAAATTATTTAAAAACACACAAAAGCACATTTATTCACAACCGTCGTCCATTTATGCAGTAATTTGATACTTATCCTGAAATCCAAATCCAAAGGACTTGTGTATGGCACACCACTCTAAGGCCAAAGAAGAAGACATCTTGTTTGCTTTGTCAATGGGATTTGGAACGTTCAGTTTGACAAAAGTTATATTGGGTGTCCAGCTTTTTTTCTTACACTTACAAGTTATATGTTTGGCTGACAAGAGGCAATTTTTGCTTGGTTTTGGTTTGGACGTGTCTTTAACAAAATTATAAAAAAATATACAAAATAAATTAAATTTGACATGCACATTTTACCTAGGATGAAGGTCAGTAGTTTAGATTTGAAGCATGTAAGCACTTACTGGGACAAGGCCCCAGCATTGACCTTTCTAAAGGCTGAGGCTAATGATTTCAGGATGCTGACAGCCAGAGTGGAAGCCGCAGAGGAAGAGGTGTTGGAGGAGCAGGTGGTGAGCATGTTCACAATGCTTTAGAACGAAAACGCCGAGAAAATTTGACACGCTTGTTCTACAAGCTTAATAAAAAGCTCATCTCTCAAGATTTGGCGCTTCCGAACAAGGTATGTACACAAACAAACTGTTGTCATGTGTAAATTGTGAAGAAAATGCTTGCACATGTATTCCCACTTTTCTGGTTTCAGAGATAATTATTAAATATAAATATACATATATCATTCTTAGGCATAGATGTACATTTTGATGCACAGAAATCGAATCTGTCCCACTGATATGAGACCAGTTTGTCACTTTGATTCGATGAGTTTTATCATGGTTCAGTGATTTTGTGTTGTGTGCAAGCGACTTGTGTACTGTGCTTCACACGAAAGTCAATCATTCCATTCTCCATGAAAAATCTATTGACAAATGATAATCTGATTATCTGTTTCTATTATTTTTAATTAAACATAAATGCTTTTAACATGTACGACTGATTATCATTGTGATCTACAAGAAATTCTTGGGACTTCCTATAAATTTTCCAGGACATTTTCAGGCTGAACATGACTTCCTTGGTTTATCATAAAGAATTATTACTGGGTTTGTATTAGTGCAAGAAAGACTTTGGAAGTATGGAAAGTCTACAAACATTTCACAAAGTTGAGGACAGAATACCCTGAAACTGTTATATGCGACAATTCATTGTTGCCAGATATGAATGCACTTACAGGGAATATTTTCTACCTATGAAGGGTCAGTTTGGTCATGAGGCAAGCCACAATGACTCTGATAGTACTGTGCACGTTCAAGGAATGTTTTTCACTTAAAATGTCAATCAAGAGATGGCGATTATGCAAGCCACTTTTCTTCAACTGGTCAGGAAGGAAAGACATTCAGTTTTGGTTTGTGTAAAGAACAAAGCCAATGTGGTGAAACATGTTCTGGAAAATTACAATCTCATCTAGAGCTTTTAAATGTTATTTAGTTATAATTTCATTATGAATTGTTCTTATATAGCATCAGCTCAAGAGCTGCTCAGTGAGCTGGCTGGGAACAGGATATAAGGCAATGCGCTCAAGGTCCTAAGTTGCTGCTTGATGTGTACCATCTCAAGTCCCACACCACTGAGTGATTCTGAACAAGAAAAGAGGCTTAGGACTTAGTGCTTGCTGGCTGTGTTGTTGGGCTTTGCACTTTTATAGTGCTGTGCTTGTTTGCCCGCAAAATGCAATACATTAAAAACCCACCCTTTTCCATGTGGGAATGAGCAAAGGGCGGTGAAGTAATATAATATTATCTCTCGGGGTGTAAAGCACATGTAATTTTCATTTCAGGAGAAAGATTCCAAATCAAAGGGGTCAATGTCAAAAGATGCAGTACTTGAAGCTACAGCCAAAGCTCTGATGACAAACCAGGCCAAGCTTGAGCGCTTAGAAGAAATTGAAGCTAAAGCGACTGAATTATTACAACTGTACAGAAAGGCAAAGCCAAGTGAGTCTCCCATTTTGTACTTTGGATTTGTTTCCTCTAGGGACAAAATCAGTCGTTAATTTATTTAACAGTTGATTAAATAAATAAATGAATTTTTAAGAGACTTCATCCATTCTATTTCCCAAGATGTTTTTAAGTGTCACTAAATCGCACATGATGTACAGTTACTTTTTGTAAAATTTGTTCATGGACTTGTGAGAAATACTGCAGGTGAGAAACTTTGCTTGGCTTTCAACACCCATTATATGCTTCACTTCACAATATTCATTAGAATACTAACAGTTACTAAATGATAACTGTTCAATATCTTCAGATGCTGCCAATTGTGGAAAGCAGAAAGTTCAGGAGTCTTCTGATGCTGGTCCTTCCACCAGTTCTAGTTCCACGTCAAACCCTGAGCTTTCACAGCCTCCTCCAGCCAAGCGCCAACGCAAGGCCAAACATTAGCAACCTGTGTGTGTGGGTGTGTTTGTGTGTGTGTTTGTGTGTGTGGATGGGTGTGGGGTGAGTAAGAAAGACTTAACCATCTGTAGATTTAGACTTTGTTGATCAGCACTCTGTTGTGTATGTGAGTGTGTGCAACCATGATTTGTCAAGAATTGTTGCTGTTAAACAGCGAGTAGTGGACATATTCATAAGAAAGCCATAGCGAGCATTGTCCACAGGCTAGAAACAATGGCAGCTGACAGGTGTGGGATCGATCCTGCCTCTGGGCATTATGTTTCTCCGAATATTATTTACTTTCGACTCGGACAATGTCTCAGGGGTTTCCTCCAGGTACTGCGGTTTGCTCCCTAAGCAAAATTTCAAAAACACAACTAATATTAAGTAGGTTGGGTTTTGGCCCCAGGGGAGGCAGCCCAGAATTTCATGATAAAAATGGACAATAATGTGACCACAAAAAATGTAACCAATGTTAAGTGTAGAAATGATTGATATATTTTGTACCAGCGAGTTGTGTGGCCTGAGATTGTGAGAGAGGGAGGGAAAGAGGGTGGGTGGGAAGAGGAGGTAATGGGCGAAGTGGTATTATTTTATCTGCTAAAGCATGTGTTGTGTCATGTGTGTTGTAGTTATGTAATATGAAAGTGTGCATGAATCCGTAAATGTGTTATTAGTAGTTGTTATTATTATTTTTATTATCATTATTATTATTTTATCTGCTAGAGCACATGTAAAGAGCTACATAAGATGAAATGATTAAATACAAAATAAATTTTTACAATATTTAATTTTATTTACAATGTTATTTAACCCCTTGATTGCTTATGATGACTTTTCTTGTCATACAATAGTGTGACAAGATATATGCAATATAACCCAGACTCTGGAATGATGATTTATTATGGAGGTTTTATTAGATCTTGAATCCGGCCTCGCAGGACCGTGTGTACGCGAGCTGGTCGCTTCCTCTCCTTCTGGCAGGGCTTCCAATCTTCCGCCGTTCGGCGAATTTCCGCCATTTAAAAAAATTTTCAGCCGAAAAATTTTAAAGTTCCGCCGTAGAAAACTGTTGAGGTAAAATTTTCATAGGGGCTCCAAAATATCCGTAACACAGTCTCAGTTTGGTTGATCTGTAATTGGCTGGTTTCGAAGACCGGAAACGGATCATCGTTCTGTTTGCGAATAGGCAAAAATGGCGGGTCGAATTTTTGTTCAACGCGGCCAAAAGTTTGACGATGTTTCTTGCAAAAACAAGTGGAGATGGGACTGGATGGAGGTGGAGGTAGAAGAAGAAAAATTGAGTCAACATATCCGAAAGATTCCACGTGTCGGACACGCGTTTTGCGTCTTGTGCTCGAACGAAATCAATTACGGATCAAAAGGCAGGATTGCAAGGATTCAAGAAAGTGAGCTGACAGTTTTCAACTTGCACAGTAGCCTACTTTATGTTGTGCGATGAGCATGGATCTGTGTACATACATTTGTGTTTGCAACCTTATCTTTTCCTGCCGACTAGAAAAACATTTTTAAAAAGCGAAAATTTAGACTTGTTTTACTGCCAAATGCCTTTCCTACTACTGATGGCCTAAAAGGTGCAAAACCATTTTTCATCACCATAACTGTGTATGCATTTGACCATAATTTTTTGTAAAAGCAGAACTAGTAGGAGTAGTTTAATATTATGAACATTCTATGTAACACTAACAGAGTAGACCATGAGTGACTTGCTAGTGAGGATTGTATTCTGTATTGTATTCTGAATTCATTGTGGTTTTACTAAGTCAGCTGCACAAGAAAAATATCTTCTAATTGCAGATTTTGGTAAGTCACTTTTTGCTGAACATTCCTTTTTTTTTTCTTCAGTTTTTGCTTTTAAGATATGAAGCAATTAAGATCGTTAAAATGTGGTAAATTCCATATTTGCCTTAATTATTCTCTATTCATGTGAGACCTTACATCAAACCTTTTGTAAATCACTTATTTTCTTTCTTCTACTTCACTCTCACTAATAAAATTGTTTCTTTTATAGCAGACAGTGTTGTGACAGTGTTTGGGGTCGTGCGCTCGTGACCTCGTCACTCGGTCATTTTCCTCCTTTTTTATCTCAGACCATTGGAAGCCCTGTTCTGGTCATGACGTCCTTATGTAACTAATGACGTCTAATGATTATGACGTGGCATGCACTAGTTCTAGAAGTCGAACATGCATCTTTACATCCCCCTCTTTCAGTATCAAAAAATGATCAACAAGAACAAACATGTCGAACAGTAACTAATTAAACTTGGTTGGGAAAGCGGACAGGGGCTTTCACTGTTCTGCCACTACGGGTAGTGCGGGCACCAGAAAACACAGGGGAAGGCGCATGGACTGGAGTGTCCCCGGACACAGGGTCAGGTCGGGACAGGGTGTAAGACGGTGACAGTGTGGGACACATGGGATCACCGGACAGAACATGACTCGCTTGCGCTTGAGGCGTCGGACCATTAATGGTCTTTCTTGGCAAAGGGCAGTAAAAGCTTAAAAGTAGCTGAGGGACAAATATGGCGACGGTTGCGTCTGAACACGCCAGCTGCATTCTTGATGAGGTAGGACCTTGGTGCACAGTGTTCAATCACAGTTGCTGGGCTTGACCACTGGCGCTCGTTGTCCAGCTTCTGTAGTACTTATGTTCCCGGACTGATGACGGGCAAGTCGCTCACTCCATGATGCTTGTTAAAGTGCTTGCTGTTGTTTTCTTTTGCTTTCTGGTCATTCGCCGCCACTCGAGACCTGTCTACCTTGCGCGGTGCTAGGTTGACAGTTAATGTAGGTACCGTTGTACGTAGCTTACGACGCATAAGCAACTCAGCTGGGCTGTAGCCAGTAGGTGTAGTGGGGGCCGATCTAGATTCAAGATTCAAGATTCTTTATTGTCCAAAGACATGGCATGGATATTTGTTTTGCAGTGCAAGAAAAGAGATAACATCAAAACCATCAAAAACATAGACATACAATAATACATTTGATATACAAAACAATCTGTTTAAAATTACAATACTAAGTACTGGTGAAAACTTGATGAAGGTGACGATGGAGATTTAATAATATTAATAGTAATAATAATCATCATATTAATAGAGTAATAATAATCATAATAATAATAATCGTAATCATAAGAGTAATTATAAAAATAATAATAACAATACAACTACTAAAACTAATACAACAGCAGCACCAACAGGCAAATAATATAAGGTAACAATGATAACAGTAATAATAACAATACTATTACAACTAGTCTGTATGCCAATAGCGCAAGGAACGGATCTTTTTGCGACAAGATCTTCTTTGCCTCAAGGACAGCGTGCTCAGCTTCGCCATTCACTTGGGGTTAGTGAAGGGAAGTGGTAACATGGGCAAAACCCCGTTTGTCAGAGAACTTGGAGAACTCGTGAGAGACGAACTGCCGGCCATTGTCAGTGACGACCGTTTCTGGAATGCCGTGATGGGCAAAGATGTTGCCACTCTGCTCTGGAGCGATGTTGCGGCGCACGATGACCACGAGGACGTGACCCACTACGTGGACCTGTTCTGCCACGGAAAGCTGCACGGCCACCCCGATGAGCGCTGTCATCGTCGCCCCGAGCAGAGGAGGATCTCACTGGAGGAGGACCGGTACAGCGCCGGCTGTTGACAGCATCAACCACGCTGCATTGTTCTCGGATCTGCTGTTTGACGAGTTCGTGCTGTCGAGATTGTTGAATGGCATCATGAAGGGTGAGATTGGGCTCCAACTGTATCTTTTCACTTAGATCTCTGTCATGGAGACCCAACGCAAGCTTGTCGCGGATATAATATTCATCCTTGTCTGGAAAATCTGCATGTGAACAAGGGCATGAAGAGCACGGACGTATTCTTCCACGAAGAAACATTGAGGTATTATGGAGGTTTTATTAGATCTTGAATCCGGCCTTGCAGGACCGTGTGTACGCGAGCTGGTCGCTTTTTCTCTCCTTCCGGTCACGACGTCCTTATGTAACTAATGACGTCTAATGATTATGACGTGGCATGCACTAGTTCTAGAAGTCGAACATGCATCTTTACAATATTCCCTTCCTATCCTAGCCTATCCTATCCTATCCCGTAACTTGAACGTTGTAGGGGCACCACAGATGATCATTTAACCAGCATACTCCATCTTTCTCGGTCCTCAGCAACCCTAGTGTCAAGCCAGTCCATTCTCGAATGTTGTCCTCCCACCTCTTTTTCTGTCTCCCCCTTCTTCTACCTCCTTGCACCGTGCCTTGCAAGGTGGTTATTACCAGGCCTGATGCTCTGGTGACATGACAAGATATGCCAAAGACATTTTATCCCATCATCATTGTGAAGTTTTTTTTCTAAACCATAGGCACAACAAATACACACCATTGCTATTGCACAACATTTGTCCATCATTGAGTCTGGACCTTGCCATTATGTCATCACTTCTCGGTGGGTAGATGCTTTTTGTTTGCAAACAATATCAAGTCAAGTCAAGTCAAGTCAATGCATTCTTTATTTCTCAGAAAGAAAAATGTGGGTTGTTGCTTTGCAAGACAAGACAAGATTTTATAATGGCAATAAACACAGTGACAGAAATGGAATAGTAACATAACATTGAGGGGAAAAAAACCACACCACAAATCACACACACACAATATTTATGTTGTAGTTTAGCAGACATGCAGTTAATATTACTCACACACATTTCACACTTTAAAAAAAAAGTAAACTGTTTACATTTTTTAAATTTTATTAATACAATGAAACAAATAATGTCTTATTACATGCCAGTATGTGTATAACTTAACTGCTCTTGAGTTGAAATTTGAGCGACCAAGTTGAACATAACAAACATCGTTAAGCGCTGTTTACATGTTAAATTTAGATTTCTGTCACAGAATCTGAACTTTGTAGTCTTTGGTATTATTTATTATCTAACTTAATATATCACATAATTGTATTATAATAATCACACATCCCGAACCTCATAAATACTATTGCAGAACTGCCCAAATGAATTAAACGAATGAATTAACAGTTCAGTAACAAACAAGTTTGAAAACAAAAATGCTGTACAATTTGCAACTGGCTGATTTAAAAAAAAAAATTTACAACATGAAAAAGAAATGTCTTATAAAATGACTTGCGGATTTGTGATATACATTTTACAGTGTAAACATAATGCATGTTAAAAGAAGTCTATACAATAATAATGGCAATTATATGCATGTCAGAACTGAAATAATAGCACTCCAAGCTAATGGCAAAGCTTTTTTGTTTAGACATATATATTGTCTAGCCACTAACAAAAAAATATTTTTTTAAAAATCAAGTAGTAAGGCTTCCCCAAAAATGTCTAGTTTACGGTATGCGGACCAACCCTAATTTTTGGGCCTGACCCTAAGCTGTTTTTTAAGATCGTCTGGGGGAAAAAAATGCCCAAAAAATCACATCCAAGATGGAAAAGGTTTTCTAAAAAAAGAAGCCGACCTACCGACCCTTTTTTTTTTTCTCGCTATTTTACCGTAAACAGACTTTTTTTCCCCAATTGTATGACAAAACAGTCTCTTCACTATACAATGATTTGTTCACTTAGCCACAGATGATAATATACATGTCACGAGTCACACCATGACATATTTTTAAAGGGTCATTTACTGGAAGCGAACTTGAGTCAGTCTGACATCACCAGTGATGCTGAGCGTGTCGGCTTGCTGGTAAGGCAGGCGATGACGGAATTCCAACATATGTTGGTTGTTGACAGCCACCTGCAAAAGACACATTAATTTTTTTTTTTCAGGATTGCACCAATGACCTGCTCAAATTCATTTAGATGTGCACTGAGTTTTAGAGCACAGAAGAGTAGGATTTGGTATACTTAGGCTCCGATAGTCGGTGCCCATCCCAATAAAATTTAGACACATGACATAAAGCAGCAGGCATAGTACTAATGACGTATTACTGGTTGAACACACAACCTCAGTAAACAATATATATGCATAGCCTTCATACATGGACGTGTGCAGGTTGAATAATAACCTGCACTGAATGTGTAAATGCTGTCTGTGTAAGAACTCGGAAATAATAATTTAAGAAGGCAGGACTATTTTAAAACCCTAAAAAGAATATAATAATATATATACATATGAACTAATAACTCCCGTGTTCAAAAACAAAGATTTGCCATAAAAGTTCACAGTATTACACTGCCTTAAACTTTGAAGGTTAGGTGAAAGTCTTTTTCTGGGAATACTTTGAAGGTAAGGTGAAAGTCTTTTTCTGGGAATACTTTAAAGGTAAGGTGAAAGTCTTTTCTGGGAATACTCTAACGGTGAGGTGAAAGTCTTTTTCTGGGAATACACTAAAGATAAGGTAAAAGTCTTTTTCTTGGAATACTTTAAAGGTAAAATAAAAGTATTTTTCTGGGAATACTTTAAAGGTAAGGTGAAAGTCTTTTCTGGGAATACTTTGAAGGTAAGGTGAAAGTCTTCTTTGGGAATACTTTGAAAGTAAGGTCTTTTACTGGGAATACTTTAAAGGTAGTGTGAAAGTCTTTTTTGGGAATACTTTAAAGGTAATGTGAAAGTCTTTTCTGGGAATACTCTAAAGGTAAGGTAAAAGTCTTTTTCTGGGAATACTTTACCTTCAAAGTATAATTAAAGAATATGGGTATACTACCCATATTCTTTGGTATAAGGCAGTGTAATACTGTCAACTCTGAGGGAAACCTTCAGTTTTGAACACCGAGTTATTAGTTCATTTGTACATGATCATCCTCTATCCTATCCTATCCTGTCCCGTAACCCGGAGGTTGTAGGGGCACTACAGATGATCGTTTAACCAGCATACTCCATGTCCTCAGCAGCCCTGATGGCTTCGCTCAGTGTCAAACCAGTCCATTCTCGAATGTTGTCCTCCCACCTCTTTTTCGGCCTCCCTCTTCTTCTACCTCCTTGCACTGTGCCTTGCAGAATGGTCATCCAGTGGTCCGAAATGCTTTCTCTCTCTCTCTCTCTCTCTCTCTCTCTCGCTCTCTCTAATATAATAACAATTAAAGGGATTCTGAGGTCTAGAGCAAAATAAAATAAAAAAATTAATTCATTGCAAAAGATGACTAGTATGCTTCCTATCCTATCTCAGAAGTCGATATGGCACCACAGATGAGCGTACTCCATCTTTCTCTGTCCTCAGCAACCCTGATGGCTTCACTCAGTGTCAAGCCAGTCCATTCTTGACTGTTGTCCTCCCACCTCTTTTTCTGTCTCCCTCTTCTTCTACCTCCTTGCACTGTGCCTTGTAGGATGGCCTGGCCTGATGATCTGGTGACGTGGACATTCCATCGGAGTTTTTGTTTTTGTTTCTTCACCCCTGTGAGCATGTCATCATGTTGTCCAATGGCTTGTGTGATGGCCTGTCGGACTGTGCAATGTCCACCGTCTGGATTTTTTGTGGATACCAAGCGTGTTTGACAGTATGAGATTGTTGTATCTGGCAAACTCCAATAGTCTCAGACCCCTGTCTTTTGTCTTGTTGTTGCAGTGGGGTCCACATGTGTCACCCCAGTTAAAAAAAAGAAAAAAAGAAAGATTTCTCTTACATAGCGCACTTACAAGCTCAGAGAGCTTCTCAAGGCGCTGGCCCAGCAATCACACATTAGTTTGCTGAAGTCAGGATTCGAACCTATGTCGTCCAAGACGCACTCACACAAGTCGTGCGCTCTGACCACTGAGCTATCTCTGCCGCCCAGTTGTGGTGCGCATCTTGGTCAACCTTGACATTCAAGTCGCCTTGCACTATGACTATGTCCTTAATCAAGGACAGCCTGTTGGTTTTCATAGAAATCCTCCACTTCGCTGTCGTCATAGTCTTATGTTGGGGCATAGGCCTGGATGATGGTGATGTTGAAAGGGGCTGCTCTCAGAAGGTTGGTAATGAGTCTAATGGAGACTGGGCGGCAACCCATGACAGTGGCTAATATAGTTTTGTGGACCAAGAATCCAACGCCGTGTTCGTGCCTGTCATCTCTCCCGCTGAAATAAAGCTTGTGGCCTTTGTCAGTCGTTTCACCTAGGCCTTACCAGCGCAGTTCGCTGATACCTATAATGTTCCATCGATAGTGGTCCAGCTCGTGGGTCAGTTCTTCTAATTTTCCATCCGCAGTTAGGGTCCTGACATTCCAGGTTACTATGACGATGGTGTTTCTGGTGCGGAGTCCAACAGTAGCACACTTAGCAGCTCCGTCCTGGTGGACAACGGAAGGTGCGATCCTTGGTGAACTGGGCGACGACCGATCCGGTATGGAGTGAATGGTTCTTTTCATCATGCATGTGTCTTGGGCAAGAAAGACCTGGCAGGGCCCAATCCTCTCCAGGCTGTTGGCCACAGCCGATATCCACGAATACAGTGTGGCTCACCTTGGCCCTGAGCACATGGTCGTTGAACCTGTAGTAACTTGAGGTTCCTCTGTCCTGGCCGGTGATTTCTGTGTAGAAGACCTTGGCCCAGTGATGCCGTACTGACATCACCCCTGTTAGTCGCCTCTTACGACGTGCGGGGAAACATTGGGTCTATTCTATTCAGTGCCTGAACCCACAGGACAAGTTAGTATGCTTATATTTTTATATTTTTTTTTTCTTCTGATATTTGCGATGTTTGAGTGTGAATGTTGAGTCTGAGTGCTCTGAAGAGCATCTGCTTCAGACATTGGCCAACTTATCTCCTTTAGAATACCTATACAGGCGTTCACACATGGGATCAGCAGTGATGCCATATCAACAGCAGGTGCTGGATGGCATTTCTGCATGTTTCCGGACAACTGGTTCTGTGCCTGTGGTATCAGGTGACGCTAAATGCACTCTATGGGCTATAATTGCTATTGTGGCATCCTCTGGGATTCCAGCAACTCTTTAAGTTGTTTGTAAGCTTATCGGAGAGAGCGTTCACCTTGGTGGTGTGGATTGACACACAGTTCTGTGATTGTTATGTAGAGTACAAGTTTTTTTTATTGAAGACATCAAACTCACTTTACTATAGTCAATTAATACAGAGTGCTGATCACTAGATAAACACTTATACCTTAAAAGCCTGTGGCTCTGTCAAGATGATGAGGTCGAAGTTTGCGTTGGGCATGAAAGGGAAGTAACCCAGCTGGCGTTCCTCCTGGCCCCAGCCTCCTCCCTGGCAGTGGTTGCGCACTATTGTGTTTACGCTGCCGTCAGAATAGCGGAAGCGGACATCAAGGTGAAACGCAATGTTACCTCCATCATTGAAACCCTGCTGCAGGTTGATGGAGAATCTGAAAGATGCAGCATTCAAAGATAACTTAAAACCATTTAGGAGTATGTCTTGACTTGTCATTTAATTAATAAGTCAAACAAACCAAATCAATTCGATTTCATCCCTTATACTCTTTAGTCTTTTTTTTTAAATTCCTTGTTGTTGTTCTTTATTTCTTCCTCTTTTATTTTTTTACATTTATTTTAATATAGTTGGGAATTGTCACCTTGCACTGTCTCAAAAATCAAGAATGCTGAGGTCCTCATTTTCTAAAAACATTTTGCACTGTATCTCAAAATTAGCTCAACAGATTTCAAAAAAGTTTAGATTTCAAATAGTAGTAAGATGTTCAGTGTTTTTAAAAAATGTTTCATATTGTAGGATTACGCCGAAATAAAAGAGCACCACGAAAATTAACACTTTTGAAAATGCTGGTTTTTCAAAGATATAATTATCTGGAAATTTATTTGAAAGGCATGCCATCTTGCTTTTTTTCTCAGACATATCACATATCTATTCTACCAATCACCTTATAGGTCAACAAATTGCTCGTCAAATTGCAATCATCAGTCAGTTACAGAGTTTTTAATGTGAGGTGTTTTCACTTACTGTTGAGTGTTATAGGTAAAAAAAAAACTCAGTGGTTTCAAGTAGTCGTGTGCTGCGCTATTAACTGTTATCAGAGATTATCTCGATCCCCTATAAAATCTCTGCTGTTTTTTTGACCTGTTACATTTAATAAACTGTAATGATTCAATTAATCATAATCATTGGTCAAGCCTCACTGGCTGTTTCAGTAACAATCTGAGCCTATGCTTGTTAGAGCACAGACACTTAAGTTTGAGGGTTATTTATTACTTGTCTATTTACCTGGAGGGGTTGGGATGAGGGATGCCGCTGATGGAAACCATTCGTCCTGGTCCCAAACCTCCAGGAATCGCAGCTTTAAATGGTACAGGCTGCAAAATGCAAAGGAATAAAACATTATTCATAATATTTTGAACTTCTGAAAATAGCAATGTCATTTTACAGCAGAATAAGATCTTTAGCCTTTACAAATTACATGGTCCTTACATCTATGTGCACAATGAAGCAATTAGTTGTCTTTGGAAAGACATGGGAAACAAAAAGGAGCGTTCAAATGCCATAAAATAAAACAGGTTGGTTTTAAAGCATAGTCCTAGACAGTAACAGTTGTACCAGTAGGGTAAGCAAAGGTTTTGTCCCAGGCTTAGTCCCAGACTTCTTGTTGTCGCAGCCTAAGCTTAAAAGTACTTGTTTTTTTAACTCCATGGATTTCATATATGTAGTGACCAAAGTCTTTGGCAGAGCAACATTTGAACAGTAAATAAGTTGAAAATCAGAATGTAAGACCAGTGCACTCTCATTGGCTGTTTGTGCTGTCACATGATACTTACCGGGTTGTACATTGGCCCACTGGGTGGTGCAGCGCCTGGATAAGGCATGAAGCCAGCCTGCAGAAGGTACAAGTTGATAACTATGGCAATTAATTTTTTTTCAAGTGTCATCTTTACCTATTGTGTAAATTTACAAATTGATTTGTTTGAATATCATCATCACTTTTTTTTAACACACACACACACATACACACACACACACACACACACACATTTACTTATCAATAGAGTTTAAACATGAAAATTCATTTGTAGAACTTGATGCTATAGCTGACAAATAAAACACAGAGACACATTAAAATCAACTCAAGAACTTCAAGTTAGCTGACCGATTACACGCACACAAATATTACACAAGTATTTCAGCAGTGAAAGTGTCCACTGTTGTGTGAAAGACTGAGTAATTCATAATCTTTGGTTTTCATATGTAAACACACAAACATGTTAAATAATACCGTGGAATAATAAATACTAATTTGAATATAGCACCTTCACCCATGGGCTGAAAGGTTTTGCACTATCATTTCAAGCACAGCAGACTGAACAAAAATAGTAGTAGTTAGAAAAACTTGCACTTTTTGATATATGATTATAAACAGAAACAGGCACATTTTGCAAGAGTATAAAATCTCTACCCACACACACACACACACACACATATACTTTTACCCTCTCCCCACAAACATTCACTGCAGGTCAGTATAATTATAAGGAATCTAAAGTAAACATGTTATGCAGATTTCAGCAACAAAGTTTTCAAGTTTCAGTGTACGTGCTGGCAGGGAAAAAAAAGTGTTGAATAACTGTGACAATTTGGTAGGTTAGATTTCCTGTAACTTAGTGCATTCTCTCTGAAATAATATGACTGGTGCTGCTGAGGCTTGATCAGAACCAATAACACTTCTTCAAACAAAGGAGAGAGGGGAAAAACACACACAACCTATATAGATGTATACCAATGTATACTGCTTCGCAGTATTAGATCTATATCAGTGTATGATATAACAAGCTCAGTCTCACCATAGCGTAACCACCAGGTTGAGGAGCAACAAAACCACCTCCATAAGGTGGAGGGGCAAAGCCACCAGCAGGCTGTCAGGAATAACAAGCAAGCAAGGATGGAGAGCAAATAATAATAACAACAATGATAATATAGGATGCTAAACACATGCTTTACCTTCAATCAAAGTCTAGATCTTCTTTTTTAATTTAGATTGTATCCAATACATTTTTAAGGATAAGCAGTATTGAACATTCACATGGCCATGCAGAATATGTGATCCTGTTACAGTATTGCCATAGGACTCTGTACAAGTATTATAACATGCCTTTAGGTAATAAAATGCCTTTTAATGTTTGACTAAACCCCAGACTAAACTGTTTTTTTTTTTTAAATAAATGCAATGTAAGAACCAACACATAGAAAGCAATATGAAATACATTTCCAATGCCCAACCCACCCTTTTTTATAATGTTCAGATTTCAGGCTTAAATAAACTCTCCAGCGAGGAATATGTGGATGTTGTACTATCGACAGCTATTAAAATGTATAATCTGGCAATGCGCTTCACAGCTCAAGGCAACAAACATTGATTTTTTTATCTAGAGCATTAACAGGCTGAAAGAGTTGTTCAAGGCACTGACTATCTTGATACCAATGTCAGGTTTGCTGAAGTCAAGATACTCATGAAGTATCACTTAATATTAAGCCAGGCCTGATGACCAGTGATATAAAAAGAAAGCAACAGTGGCTTGTGATTTCACAATGAAATTACGCTGTGCAATTATAACGTAGACAGGCCTGGCAACATTCTATAATTACAACATCAGTTTGATTTACCAAATTAAACTTATTTTTTTATAACTGGCTTACAACATTCAGTAGGCCTACTACATTCCAAAAAAAGAATGGCAAAATAGTTTGACTAATATATTTATAGATTAAGAAAATTGCATTCTTATCAGGCCCAAAATAAATTATAACAAAGAAAGGACATTTATAAAGGCTTGTTTTTAGACTACTAATTGCTACTACTCTTAGGCTTACTACTACTACTAGGCCTACTACTACTACTATAGGCCTATTACTACTACTATTAGGTCTATTACTGCTGTTTTTTGGGCTGTCAATGAAACTGCATATAGTGTATACAAGAAGAAAACAAATCTAATAATTTATACAATATAAATATTATGCAAGCTTCTTAGCATTTGGAAGGAAGTAATAACGAAGCTTAACGTCCTATTGCATGAGCATTAAGGACGAATCGCCACATTGACAACAATGATCATCATCATATCAAATAACCATTTTTGTTCTTTTCCACCACCGATTCAATCTATTGAAAATGATAAATAAACTGACTCAATCTATTGAAAATGATACAATAAAGAAACAGTTTTAAGATACTAATCTTGGTAATCATGTAATAAGAATAAATAGTTTTATTTTGTTATTTTTAATAGCAAATAAATAAATTATTAAATTGTAGTACGGTGGTAAAAGTACTACCCGTTATTAAATATTATTGGTATTAAGTTGTTTTTTTTTTCCCGCTGTCAAAATTACAGTACCTCTAAGTCATTGCGGATTTACAGAATTAGGTCCTTTGATAGTTTCTACTTTAATTTTCCTGTACCTGTAGTAAGAGAAGCATTTACAATAGCAGAAATCAAAGGCACAAGATCAGCAATGTTATGTTTCACAAGAGGGGTTGGCAATGGGTCAAGCATACAAGACTTAGAAAGAGACTGTACAATCAAGGCATGAATGTCACTCTCGAAACAGGCTGAAAGGATGACAACGCAGGTCCCTCATACGCTTCGTCACATGGGCGCGCATCAAGTTTGTCTCAGATACCACGAATCTTGTCTGTGAAAAAGTTACAAAAAGCTTGTGGAAGTTCTGAACGAGGAATAACAGAGTGGAGAACACGGCACTTTTTATGACCTAACAGTTCACCTGTAACTGCAAATAGCTCCTTGTTTGAAGATGCTGCAGAAGCTATTCTATCACAATAGTAGCGTCTCTTCACAGCCGACACGCACAACTTAACACTGTGTTTTTCTTTGATAAAGATCTCTTTGTGCACTGTGAGACGAGTTTTCCGCCAGCGTCACTCTGCCCGCCTCCACCCCCGACGAGCTTCGCGGACCTCGGTGGACATCCATGGCGCGGATGGGCGATTTCTTACCCATCTGGTAACAGGCAGTCGAGGATCCAGAGAAGGCCATCGTTGTAGACAGTGACGAGAACGTCGACATCAAGGTCTGCCTGCTGCTCACTGGCCGACCAGGCCAGCGCCTGCACGTCAGCTTGGAGAGCGCGCCGGGTCAACTGCGCGGAGGTACCTGTGTTCGTAGACTTCAAGAAGGCCTTTGACCGAGTCTGGCATGCAGCTCTGTGGGCAACCATGAGTGTGTGCGATATCAGCCCTAAAATTATTGAAGTCATCAACAGCCTGTATGACAAGGCTACCAGTGCAGTCCTCCATAACAGCGCCATCGGAAACTGGTCCATAACAGCGCCATCGGAAACTGGTTCAGAACAACAATCGGTGTGCGTCAAGGATGCCTACTCTCTCCAACACTCTTCAAGATCTTCCTGGAGCGTGTCATGTCAGATGCCCTTGCAGATCACGAAGGCACAGTCAGCATAGGGGGTAGAGCAATCTCCAACCTTCGTTTTGCGGATGACATTGATGGATTGGCTGGAGAGGAACAAGAACTTGAACAGCAGGTACAGAGGCTTGACACCACCTCCTGAGCCTATGGAATGGAAATAAGTGCAGAGAAGACTAAAATGATGACCAACAACATCAATGGCATCAACACGGACATCAAAGTCCAAGGCCAATCCCTCAACACAGTGCATAGCTTCAAATATTTAGGAGCCATTGTATCAGACAATGGGTCCCGACAGGAAGTCCTCTCCAGGATTGCACAAACAACTGCTGCCCTGGTGAGGTTGAAGCCAATTTGGAAAGACAGGACCATCAGTCTACATTCCAAGGTAAGGCTGCTGCGCTCTCTTGTCATCTCCATCTTCCTATATGCTTGCGAAGCATGGACCCTCACAGCAGATCTCAAACGAAGAATACAAAGCATGGAGATGAGGTGCTACAGAAGACTTCTGGGCATTTCCTATACCCAGCACATCACCAACGACGAAGTCCGACAGACCATCACACAAGCCATTGGACAACACGATGACTGCTCACAGTGGTGAAAAAACGGAAACTCCGATGGTATGGCCACGTCACCAGGTCATCAGGTCTTGCAAAGACCATCCTGCAAGGCACAGTGCAAGGAGGTAGAATAAGAGGGAGACCGAAAAAGAGGTGGGAGGACAACATTCGAGAATGGACTGGTTTGACACTGAGCGAAACAATCAGTGTTGCTGAGGACAGGGAAAGATGGAGTACGCTGGTTAAACGAAAACCTGTGGTGCCCCTACGACCTCCGAGTTACGGGATAGGATAGGATAGTTTAGGGTCAAGGTCACTTCAAAGTACCTATAAAAACCGACTTTGGACAGCCTGAACACTTACGTGCTTTTGATATGATGATGATGATCATTGTTGTCAAGGTGGCGACTCATCCTTAATGCTAACGCTATTCCTTGGAGTGAGGTTGACCAAATTTGCATAGTATGTGTGTCTCATTGATATTTATCATGCCTCAAAGAATCACAAGGTCAATATTAATAGAAAAAAAAGTGAAAATTTGATAAACACTTTCATTTTTTTGACTGACATTTGGTGACCTTGACCTTGAAGTGAAGTAAGTCATTCACTTATCATTTTAGAGGTCTCATGAGTATACACCATCTTACCAAGTTTGATTGTGGTAGTTGAAATAGGCTTACTTAGCCACTTAGTTTTTGCACAGACAGATGGCAGATAGACAGACGGACTTTAAAAATTTTTTTTTAAATTGGACTGTTTAGGACTCATCTTGCACAGATTATAGGTTATATATCATGTGATTATCTGTGCTTGTGTTTATCTGACGCATGATTGTGTTAAGGGTCACGTGATTATCTGTCATTTATTTAAATGTCGGCACCCCATTGGAAAAAAATATTTTATTTCCCTTCCTTTTTCTCACTGAAGCAACCGATTTGAACCTACCATTAATTTGGTATTAGATTTCTTTCTAGAGGTATGTACACTTTGGGATTATTGATTACTTATTGAGTATTGTAGTAGAAATATGTTTTTTTTTTTTAATTGAACAATACCAATTTTTGAAGCTTGTTTGATGGGTAAAGAGTATGGTCATTTTTTAAATTTGGGGTGCACTGTAACTATATCTAGCCGTTTGCATTTAGGCTGTGAACAAGGGTTAGAGCACAGTGATGGTTTTATAATGCAAGTTGTGTGCATAGATGAAACAAAGATCATATAAAAATTGCTTGACAGTTATGGTGTCAAAGACATTTTGTGTGTGTGTGTGAAAGAATACGCTCTTTTAGCGAATGTGGAATTCCACTATTGTTATGATTTTATCTAGGCTTACCATATCTTGTAGAAAATGTCATTTGATCAAGCGGAGTCTAGGGTACAAAAATCACGCATGAAGTATTTCTAAATTTCAGAGTACTCGAGACTATTATTTTGAATAGTGAGATCTGTAATTTTATGGAAGAAAAAAACAAAGTGCTCATGGTTGTTATGTTTACCGTTGTGTTTTTCCTATGATATCTATTATTATCCTAATCTGTAAATTTTGTGACAGTGTGAAATAAGGCAAACTGAGATAAGAGTTACTATAGGCGAAACAATGCGGTATTTTTCCTTTTTTGAAATTGTGTTGCATTTCGATTTGTCGATTCAATTTTTAAGAAAAGTTATTCTCCAGTGAATCTTACTTGTATTACATGTAAAAGTTTTATAGTTTTTAGTCCGTGATGTTATTGTTAACCATTTTAATGACAATGAACTGTATGTAAGATGCCAGCATGGGTTTCGAAGAAAAAGATAATGTGTCACTCAGCTCCTACAGGTAATGGTAGACTTTCTAACAACTCATCACAATAAAACTAGGAACCCAAAAGGTAAGACTCTTAAATAACATTCTAATACTAACATCAGAAGAAAAAAAAAAGTTAACTAACAGAGTTTCTTCACATTGGAACAGTTTACCACTAACTATACAACTGCACATAATATTAATTGTTTAAAAACTAGTTAAACACAATGCCAAAATTCAGAGATTTATTCTGTAGCTTTGATGAGTAATACAAATAGGAAAATTGCATGCATAAAGACCCAAGCAAAGCTTACATGAGACCTGTTTCATCCTCAACCTACTACTACTACTACTACAGTAACTACTACTACTACTACTACTACTACTACTACTACTACTACTACTACTACTACTAGGTATTTAGTCAGTAATGTTGACAGAAGCAGTAGGCATAATTTTGTATTTCGGACATTATGTTAATGCATTTGCAATTACAGGCACACATTTATACATATGCAAAAACTCGTACTTACGTACAGAAAAATATAAAATGAGTAACATGGGTACTTTGTTCAACATTTATTTATTGAATCTTTTGATATGATTCATTGTATCAGATTAAGGAAGTTGACAAACTGATGTATTGTTTGTTTAATAATAATACAGTACATTTGTATCGCGCGGTACATCGCAAACGGTAAGGAAAGTGAGCTCGCCGCGCTTGACAACACACGTGCAATCACGCACACCCCCCCCCCCCCCCACACACACACACCCACACACACCAAACACGCATACACTTATCAAATGGTTAAGTAATTACAATAAAACATGGCCGTGCAAAACAACAGATAATATGAATACCAAGAACCGAGCCGGTGCTGCCACCATCCATGAACAGATGACGTGACTTGGTAAAAGATGACATATGGGGATGGAAGGGAGGAGGAGTGAAAATTATTGAGTTTGCATGTTAAAAAGGTGGGTCTTTAATTGGCGCTTGAAGGAAGAAAGTGATGGAGCATGTCGGAGTTGCATCGGTAGTGAGTTCCAGGCAGTTGCAGCAGAGAAAGAGAAAGATCGTTCACCATAGGTCTTTGAGTGAACACGGGGGATAGAAAGCAGTCTTGTGTCAGAAGAAGAGCGGAGTTGTCTTGCAGGAGAGTAGACAGAGAGAAGGTCAGTAAAGTATGAAGGGGCAGAACCAGTGAAGAATTTGAAAACAATAGTTGAGAGCTTGTACAAGATGCGAGCTCAAACAGGGAGCCAGTGAAGAGATCGGAGTAGAGGGGTGGCATGGTCTCGTTTTTTAGCTTTAAGAACAAGGCGGGCGGCAGAGTTTTGGACTTTCTGAAGTTTTTCAAGAAGGTAGAGAGGGGAGCCAGAGAGGAGAGAGTTGCAGTAGTCAAGTTTAGATAGAACAAATGCACAGACAAGAGTGTTTGTTGTTTCGGTTGTAAGATATTGTTGGATGGAGCTGATGCGGTGAATTTCGAAATAGGCAGAGCGGCATATGTTGGAAATGTGTTAGTCAAGTGACATGTCAGAAGACAGAATGAAACCTAAGTTGCGGGCATGGTCAGAAAATGAAATGGATGAGGTTCCTACTGTGATGCTATTTGGTAAATCAGATTTGTCGGATTTCTTTTTGATCAAGAGCGCTTCAGTTTTGTCATCATTGAGCTTTAGACGGTTTTCGGACATCCATTGTTTGAAGTCAGTGATGCATGCCTGCATGGACTGGACGGAGGCGTGTGCCTGTGAAGAGCTGAAAGAGGTGTGGAGTTGTGCGTCGTCTGCAAATGACTGACTGTTGACCGAGTGAGAATAGATGAGATCAGAGAGAGGCTTAGTGTACAGGATGAAGAGGACAGGACCGAGGACAGAACCTTGAGGGACACCAAAGGAGAGTGGGACAGACGAGGAAGAGTGTTCACCAATGAGGACAGACTGAGACCTGTGAGAGAGATAGGATTGAAACCAGGAGAGACAAGTTCCAGAGATTCCGTAGAGAGTGGAAAGTCTTTGAAGGAGAATGTTGTGGTCAATAGTGTCGAAAGCAGAAGATAGGTCTAAGAGAGTGAGGAGGGACACATCGCCCACGTCCAGGCCATGCAGTATGTCATTTGTCACTTTGATGAGAGCGGTTTCTGTGCTATGGTTGGGGCGGTAAGCAGACTGTGATGGAGGAAGGAGGTTGTGTTCAGTGAGGTAAGAAAAGAGTTGCTGAAGGACTACTTTTTCCAAGACTTTAGAAAGAAAAGACAAGTTGGACACAGGTCTGTAGTTTTTGAGATTGTTCTGATCTAAAGATGGTTTCTTGAGCAAGGGCTTTACCACAGCAGATTTAAGAATAGAAGGGACGGTGCCAGATTGTAAGCTCGTGTTGATGATGGATGTGAGAGTAGGAAGCAGGACATTTAGGCATTCACGGAGAAGGGGGGTGGGTAGGGGATCAAGGAGGCAGCTTATGGGTTTTGACTGCAAGATGATCTTTCGAAGATCATGCTCAGAAATGTGACAAAATGCAGAAAAGGAACAACTGACCTTGTCACCAGACATGGATGGCGCCGGCACCTTATCGAACTCGGCACGGATGTTGGTCACTTTCTTAACAAAGTAGTCACAGAATACGTCCGGGAGTTTTGAGAGTGGGTACATGGATGGCAGTGGGGATGACTTAATATGACCGCCGAGGCGGCCACGAACGTCAAACAACTGCCCGCTGCTCGAACTTTCGGCAATCTGGGAGCGGATAAAGACTGATTTGGCCTTATGAACAATGTTTGTAACAAGTCTCTTGGCGGCCGCGAAAATCTGTTTATGCACAGGAGTCAATCATGTCCAGTCAGAGTTCAACAGTTACTTCATATAGTAATTTCAGTTATGTCAGTCATTTTTAGAGTTGTTTCTGTCAGTCCTTTTTTCCTCATTCATAATCAACCATTTTTGGCTGTTCAATCTTGAAATCAAATTACAAATCGTTGTGTTCAGAGTGAATAAATCCACATTCAAATCTACAGCAGCCTCAGTGACTTTATTGTATGTTCTGCCTTTCAGCTTTGCCTGACTTTCAAAAGGGCTACGCCCATCCCTGTAACCATTAGTAAGGTCATATTGGTTGCTAAATAAAAGTAATAGGGCGGCGACCATGCTACCGATTCAATCTATTGAATAATTATGCTACAATGACTTTGTTATTTCTTATTTTTTGTGTTTTTTTTTTGTTTTTTTTTTTGCAACAATAAATAAATAACATTAATACATAAATAAAATGAAATCAGTAAGCAAATAACTCCACAACTGATTCAATCTATGGTAAATGCTACAGTTACTTTTTTAGTTATATTACATGATATGGTATTAAATATTGATAATCATGCACTAAAAACTAGTGGTTTTTTTCTTCTATATTTAGCAGATAAATAAATAAAGCAAATTTCCCCACCATCAATTCAATCTATTGAAAATGCAACAATAACTTGTTTATTTAACATGAAACAGTAAATAAATAAATAATACAAATAACTTGATTTGATCTATGGAAAATGCTACTACCTCTTGTTAAAAGGCATGAATACTACTAATCCTTAATAATTATGCACTAGGTGTTAGTGTTTGCTATTTTTAACAAAAATGTTAAATAAATAACGAATAAAAGTTGTAGGCAGATGCATCGTCCCGGCTGTCTTACCTCAGGGAAGGAGGACGCTCCAGTAGCTGGGAAGGAGGGATTGGGTGCAAAGCCAGCAGGGTTGTCATTGTGATGGTGAGGAGGGGAGTCATGGTGGTGAGGAGGAGGGGAGTTGTGGTGAGGAGGAGAGTCATGCTAGGAACAGTGTACCAGGTTGTATTTAACATTGAGAACACTTATTAAAGACAGTGTACCAGGTTGCACGTTGTAACTTTGATAATTGTCCCTATTGTAGCGCACTCTCTGCATAGTGTAATCGCCTTCGATTACATTAACGCATTGCTGTACCAAGCTGTTTACTTCTCCTTACACTGTTTTTAACCACCTCTGTGACTGCAAAGACAAGAATAGCAGGTCTTGCTTTCCAATTAAACTTTATTTTTATCGACTACCGCTAAGACTCCGGTCCTGATTTGGCTCGGAAGAGTCCGCTGGACCTAAAGCAATAATAAATCAACCGCTAAGACTAGCTTCGCAGCCTGCCTTCATATAAGTGAGTTTGACCATCAAAGTGCATAGGCATAACAGGAATACTCAACAAACCAATCAGCAGGCTCTGATATTCTGACTGGCAAGCATACTAGAAATCCTGAATATGTAGCGCGAGGAACCAGCGTTGGAGGACTAGCTTTATATACACCTGTTTTAAAAAATTTAAGCTATTTGGGGTGCAGGCATAATCAAAGAAGCAATAATGATTTGAGAAAAGAAAATATCTGTTGTACGATAAAGGCAGTTTGGGAGAAAGCATAATGGCATGTATAATATATTTTGGGTAAAAGCATAATCATAGATGCTAATATTAATGACAAGAAAAAAAATTGTAAATACATGTATAACGTTGGCCATCTTATATAACCTACCACACTGGTGTATATCAAATTAGCATGGATGGCGTGGCAGTATCATTGCACAATGCCAATCAGGCGGTAAATTACCTCCAAATTCCAAATCCAAAATTTTATCCCTAAATTTATAATTTATAAGCATAATTATGAGAAACACTGTCTAATTCAACAACAACACAACACTCAAATGCAATTTGCATGAGTCGTGTCATTTTTATCTTTAGCATGCAGGACCTGCAATTCAGGATCATGAGATCCTATCTATACAAAAGTAAAAAAAAAAAAAAGACCAAAACACTCAAGGAAATCAACAAATCAAATCAAGAATACCAAATGTATAGATTAAAACGTGCCCAGAAAAACTTAATCCGAGACATCAAAATCAAGATAACAAGAAATAATCAAAGGTCAGGGTAAAAGCTGGAATGTCAAGGTAGAAACTTGAGGTTGAGGTAAAAGCTGGAGAGTCCAGGTCGAGGTAAATGTAGGAAGGTCAAAGTAAAAGCTAGAAGGTCAAGAGGAAAGCTGGAATGTCAAGGTGAAAGCAGAAAGGTCAAGGCCAGCAGTATACTCCGATCCCGCCCACAAAACATAAAATTAACAATAACAAGCATCCATTACAGTTAACCCCAATATTTTATTCACATAACAGCAGTTGATATAGGATGCAAAAGTGCTGACCTGGAATAGTTTAAGGACTACTTTTATAGATGACGATTAGATCAAAACAGCCACACACACACACAAATGCTAATGTGACGATTTAAAAATCCGTAAATCATTTAGTTCTTGATAGTCTAAACTTATGTTGTTGCATGATATTTTATAGTAATTCTTTAAAAATGAGCATAGACTGCCTCATGCCTGCTAGCGACAATAGCGAAAGTAAACTAGAATACGAGTTCCAATATGGCGGCATTTTGGCTTCATAAAGAGCTAGCCGGGGTATATCCATTTCTTTGAGATCAGTGACTCACGCCGCCTTTAGAGTGGAACCGGATGAAGTTGACCGATACTTCTCCCCTGATGACCAAAAACTGGCCCATCTCTTTGGGTATGCGGTGAGGAAAGTCAGCAAAGTGGGCTCCATTTACTTTGATCTAAAACAGAGATTATTAGTTTAATAAGTTAAGGTCACGCATCAAAGCCGCATACAAACGCAGCATCAAGTTTGGTCAACTTTACAATGGAGAGGTATGACGGCCTACTAGCGCCAAAACCGAGAGTTACCATTATCACGAGATAATTGAAATTATCACGTGTTCTGTGTAATTTACAGAGATAACGGTAATCCGCAGTGTTAATTAATAATTATCAGTATTTGCCACGCTTTCCTAGCGCCAAAACCTAACAATTACTAATATCATGAGATAATTACAATTATCAAGAGATAATTACAATTATCAAGCGATAATTACAATTATCACTGAAAATTATAAATATCAAGATGAGCATGCGCGGCCCGATGCGCTATGCGCATGCGCGGCAGCGGCACTGTTCCCAGCACGCCTGGGGTTTTGGCCCTAGTAAAGCATGGCCAAAACTGAAAATTAGTAATTAACACTGTGAGTTACCGGTATCTCTGTGAATTACACAGAACACGTGTTAATTACAATTATCACTGATACATGTAAGTTTTGCAGGTTTTGACGCTAGTAAGCCGCCTAACCAGAATTAAGCATGATCACGTGAAAATTATAATTATCAAGTGAAAATTTTAATTATAATGTGATAATTACAATTTTCAGTTTTGGCGCATTTCCAGGCGGATTGATAGAGCCAAAACTGAAAATTAAACATGATCACACGAACATATTTGTAATTTTCAATGATAATTGTAATTATCTCTTGATAATTGTAATTATCCCATGATATTTGTAATTATCACATGATAATTGTAATTATCAGGTTTTGGCTCTAGTAGGCCGCCATAGAGAGGACAACAATGCTAATACATGTCGAGTTCCAGAAGTCTGAGCAAGCCAAATAAGTTCGCAAACGTTTCTACATTCTTGCACACATATAGTCATCTAAAAATATGTAGCTGCATTTCAAAACGGTGTTTGGATACAGAACGGAAATATGTTTGTAGTTTTTAACATTTTTACATTGACTGCATCGAATACTATCATTATGGAAGAGAGGAAACCATTGGTGTCATGTTAAACCTAATACCGAAGTTAAATATTGATAATTTCTGACTAGGTATTTGACCTACCCCAGCACTACAGGTCGTATCTGTTTACATTAAAGGTAGACCTGATAGATCTCTTGACACGAGATGGTGGACACCAAACGACACAGCCTCACCATCTGTAACAATAAACACTTTTAAAAATCTTCACCTTGAATTCCTGCGGTTTGACCTTGATGCGAAGATCAAAGGGTTGGCCCTTGTGGAAATGTTGGGGTTTGCGGTCCTCACCTCCCCAGCTATTGTTATGTAAGTGGTTGAGCACCACGCAGTTCTGGTCGGGACGCACGTTGAAGTGGAGCAACGTGTTTGGCTCAATATTAGGACTCTGGCAGATGTTCACGCTGAACCTGCGCGACAAAGTTGGAAAGAGAGAAGGTTAAACATGCGGTATCAAAACGTGTGCTTAGTACTATACATAGGTTGGCTAACAAATCGCCGCGCTCTACGACTGATTTAGAAGCAAAGTGCAAATTAAAGCACCCATTATTATCCAGTACTAAATCCAAATCCTTTGAATCATTAATCTGCCATTCAGAACCAACTGATTGGGCCGGAGTACTCTCAGAGACCGGTGTAAGCGTTTCAGCACCCAGATCATGCCTAATAGGAGGTTGAAATAATTAACAACGGATTCCCATTTTGGTCCATAAGGTCTTTGGTCCCATACCGTCACTAACATGGTTATGGTTAGTGATTTACTATGAGGCGCCATTTGTAAATTAAATGATTATTTTTATGATATCTATAGAACACATAACGTCATAAGTAATAAAAAATAATCCTTTAATTTACAAATGGAGCTCCATACGCGTCACTATGCTAGATAGTCTATGCCTTTAGCTTTATCTCTGAAAATCAGGATGCTCCGTGAGGTGCTGGACTAGAATACACTGAATATTATCATCAGCCTAAAGACTCTTCAATTAGGGTTCGCTCCCACACAATTTGGCCTAACATGTAAAGAGGCGCGCAATGTGAGAGAGGCGTTGCTATCGCATCGGAATACGGGCGCCTGCGGATGAGGATTTCCTTTTGTATGATAATGATAATGACGTAACATCGACACGCAAACATGATGCACACAAGATTACTAGAGAATGATGAATTTACAGACGCCCGAATCGGTATGTGAGCGGTGTGGAGTATATAAGCCTACATTTATCCCGCTCATATCGCGATAGGGACGACTGGATTTTGCACATGAGCTTACATGGTTTAAATCGCGCAACGACATTGCACAACCTTTTGATATCGTTTTTTTGCTTTGTTACACCGCTGCCGCCACCTTTATCACCATCATCATCATCATCATCATCATCATCATCATCATCATCATCATCATCATCATCATCATATCATCACCACCACCACCACCACCATGCTTCAGAAAACATCTACAACAGATGCATCACTACCACCACCACCACCACCACTACCATGCTTCAGAAAACATCTACAACAGATGCATCACCACCACCACCACCTCCATCATCATCATCATCGTCGTCATCGCCACTGTCTGTTCACCATTTTCACCATCTGTACACCACCACCAGCTACCACTACCATCATCATTGCTAGCATTAATTGTGTGATCGCCTACCCTGTTCCGCTGTGGTGGGGGAGGGTGCCCTGGATCTCGATCTCAGCACCTTGCCTCACCCCGCCTGGGATGTTTCCAGTGTACGGAATCACCACCTGTGACATCAAAACATAATGACCGTACATATGAATAAACTCAATTTATGTGGTAGAATCTTCAGTTAAAGACCTCTTCAATTACCTGACTCCTTAATAAATCATGACTTCATACCTCCGTCCCTTATATGCTTATGTGTCCAGGGACTCTAATTCATGAAACGAACAATGTTATGTTAATGCCGTCTTAAAAGTCTATGGAGGAGGATTCGTCACCCAGGTGAGTCGAGTGGGTAATTTGTACTTCTGACGCAAGGTTCTGGAAAGGATGAGTTGTAATGAGTTGTAAAGAGTTGACAGGACTATTCCTTCTTGGTAGAATCTCTGCGCATCTCTATTTCTTGAGTCTTTGGCGTTACGGTACCTTTACCTGTATATTTCAGGAAATCCATAACAGATCATGTGGAGTAGAAAGCTGAGCTGCGTTTCTTTCGCCAAGCAAATCAAGTTCAGACAAGAAAAACAAGGCAAGCGCGTTTCTTAATGCCCGCTTGCGGCAAGCAAAACAAGATGCTTGGCAAGCAACTCCAAGCATATTTTTTATACGCTTACTTCAAAAACGACTGTCACGTTCGGCTCTGAGTTTGACAACGGGTCTTTCTTTAAGACACGGACGCGTCATAATAAAAAACCTTCAACACGGTAAGTTATATGTATGTATATTTTTGAATATTACATGTAGTTCTGTATAACTGGGGGTGTCGGATAGCGCAGTGGTTGGAGGACTCGCTACTGTGTCGCAAGTTAAGCACCGTCCAGTGCGGTTAGCACTTGGATGGGTGACCGCAAAACGTGAAGCGACAAATAACAACGCCCAGAGTTGACTCAACTGTAACTGAGTACCTACTCTCTTAAGGGTGGACCCCTTGGGGTCATGAGCAATCTTGTCACTGTAGATTGTTCTAACCTATAAAGGGAACAGTGAAAGCCCCAGTTGAAAACCTGTCTTGCCTTTGTAGGCATGACTAATTCACTGCGGCAACAGTTACCCCCGTTGGAGTGCCGGGGGTTTCAGTATAAATAGTATCCCCACTTTCTGGAAATTTAGTGCTTTAAATTCCCACTGTCGCTGTCTTCATCATTTGCTCTTTCCCATTCCTGATCTGTCCTATCACTCTGCTATACTTTCTTCTTCTTCGCTAGATCAATGACCTACCTTTTTTCTTGAAAACTCTTCCTGGACAAGACTCCTTGTTTGTGTATGGGGTCTGTTGGATCAGCTTGGGAGTGTTGGACGCTTTCTGCCGGGTGGTCACTAGGGCTTCCTATGATTGTATTATTTCGCACTATAGGCATTTTATATGTATGTGTTTTGTTGATGATTTATAATGATGGTTGTATTCTATTTTGTTTTTGTAACCGGGGTGTTCGCGTAGTTGAGGTCAACCCTCAGCCATCCCCCGCGTGGGATGTCTTTATTGTAAAGTGACTGGCCGGTGGAGGGCATTCAATTTTCCCACTAGGGTTGTTTCGGCAGATCTTTTATGCGGATCGGGGGTTGTCCGGTCCTGATTTGGCTCGGAAGAGTCCGCTGGACCTAAAGCAACAATAAA
This sequence comes from Oncomelania hupensis, assembly GCA_036898135.1. Lineage (NCBI taxonomy): Eukaryota > Metazoa > Mollusca > Gastropoda > Littorinimorpha > Pomatiopsidae > Oncomelania > Oncomelania hupensis. The sequence goes on from CM072513.1 coordinate 37,522,102, forward strand.
TCAATCAATCAATCAATCAATCAATCAATCTTAAGGGTGGGGAAGGTAAAGCAGCGAGTGAGAGAGATGGGCATCACCCTCATTACGCTGGCCCAAGATAAGTGTGATCTCAAACATCACGCTCCCCTACGGCCACAAGGCTATGGGAATACCTTTACCTCTTTTTTTTTTTTTTTTTTTTTTTTACCTTTTTTGTTTAACTGAAGGTGTATTTCATCCAGGAAAGCTCCCCTTGGGGTCATGAGCAATCTTGCCACTGTAGATTGTTCTAACCTATAAAGGGAACAGTGAAAGCCCCAGTTGAAAACCTGTCTTGCCTTTGTAGGCATGACAGATTCACTGCGGCAACAGTACCCCCGTTGGAGTGCCGGGGGTTTCAGTATAAATAGTATCCCCACTTTATGGAAATTTAGTGCTTTAAATTCCCACTGTTGCTATCTTCCTCATATACTCTTTCCCATTCCTGCTCTGTCCTATCACTCTGCTATACTATCTTCTTCGCTAGATCAATGACCTACCTTTTTTCTTGAAAACTCTTCCTGGACAAGACTCCTTGTTTGTGTATGAGGTCTGTTGGATCAGCTTGGGAGTGTTGGACGCTTTCTGCTGGGTGGTCACTAGGGCTTCCTATGATGTTAGTATTTAGCAATATAGGCATTTTATATGTATATGTTTCGTTGATGATTTGTAATGATGGTTGTATTCTATTTTGTTTTTGTAACCGGGGGTTCGCGTAGTTGAGGTAAACCCTCAGCCGTCCCCCGCGTGGGATGTCTTTATTGTAAAGTGACTGGCCGGTGGAGGGCGTTCAATTTTCCCACTAGGGTTATTTCAGCAGATCTTTTATGCGGATCGGGGGTTGTCCGGTCCTGATTTGGCTCGGAGGAGTCCGCTGGACCTAAAGCAACAATAAATCAATCAATCAATCAATCCAGGAAAGCATGCAAGTTCCACGGAATGCTCGATCGTTTTGTTATTGTTGTTCCATTACGAAGAGGTAGAGGTCTTATTTTGTTACCCTGATTTGACTTAGTTGAACAATTAGTTCCAGTTTTCGTTGTGATTTGATTGGCATGCACAAAGCAATTTGTTGAGGAGCCGACGGCGTCCATCAATTTAAAAAAAATTAAAACAACAACAAAAACAAAAAGCACAACGAATAGTATACATTTTATTTGATCTGTACACATGGGTGCAAATTCAATATGCGCAATTACCGGGCTGCTCTAAATGTGAACCTTCAAGTAGGCTACAAGCCCTTAGTAATAGAGTCATAATCATTTAATAAAGTAATAATTGTGAGTGTAACTATATGACATATAGCGAGCGATGTTGCAGAGTGGTCTAAGGCGGGACTACCTTGCCGTGTCCACAGGCTAGAAACAAATGGTGCTTGACATGTGTGCGATCGATATCGATCCAGCAACTGGGCATTGTGTTTCTCCGAATATTATTTACTTTCGACTCGGGCATCGTCTCGGGGGTTTTCTCCGGGTACTCCGGTTTGCTCCCCCATCAAAATTTGAGAACACAATTAATATTGGGTAGGTTGGGTTTGGGCACGCCATAGACTGCGACTACGCCTTCCCCATGGGAGGTGGCCCGGAATTTCCAGATAAAAAAGGACAATTATAGTGTCCAAAAAATAAAATAAAATAAAGGTTTTCTTCTTTTTGGAGAAAATCCAAACTATATGGGTCTATATATTTCATTATTAATTTTATTTTATTTTAGTTGTGCACGCATGACACCATGGATCTTGAGGAACTACCTCACATTGTTTTGGCAGGACAAGAGGAGGACCTTCAAGGTTATGCTGGTGAGTTTGCCAGTCTGAATGTTGAGCTGGAGAAGGAAGGAGGTATTCATTTAGAGGTGGCTGGCTTCAGAAGGGCCACATCTACATGCAAGATCCAAGACCGTTTTGCCACGAAAGAAAAGCTACCTCCCGAGTCTGAAGGTGGAGATGTGTGCGTGATTGTTGCGACTTCTTTATCACCCATCCATATGTATTCACTCGTTTGTGTGTGCGTGTGTGTGTATGTGTGTGTTTAGTTTGAGAGTCAGTTTATATATGAGCTTACTGTTAGTAATTTATAAGTCTTCATCATTCTGTTTTATAGTTTAATTTGTTCTATATTTATGTAAGCGCCTAAAGAGCTAAGTCAACATTAGGCGCATTAATAATAATAATAATAATAATAATAATAATAATAATAATAATAATAATAATGACAGTTTGTGCACTGTCATTGCCAGAATCTGAAGACATCTCCTCTAAAACTATCTCCTTTACAATGCGCCATTTTCAAAACAATTAATTAAACTTGCTTCTGCTGGTCGTTTCTTAGGCAGTCGTCTTTACCGATACGTAACTGTTCGGAAACGCGACGGTACGGTATACCGGTGCGGGTGTCCAAGGTCCGGTTTACTGGGAAATCTCGACAACACATGATAACGCGACAGTGGGCGACATCTTGTCCGCCCAGAGAGCGAGCCTAAAGCCCAAACACGTGGATAAGCAGCTGTTCTAGAAGAACTTACAGTATAAGAACATCGCAGCTTATCCACTTGTTTGAGCATGGTACCAGTCGCTAATCCTTTTAAACTCTTAAAGTTCTTAAAGACCTTTCCCGTTGAATGTTTTTGTTTTATTTTGATTTTGTGGTTTACAGTTTGCTGATGTTCTAAACAGTGATTTATCATAATTTGTTTTGAAGGCGTTCAAGCAAAAATAAAGCTTTAGTTTCTATGGAAATGTGGTTCTTTGAAACTGTTTTGAAGTGTATGACAATCTTTCTTTTGCGTCGGCCACTACTGTCAATGCCATATCCCCTTTGATTTGTAACACTTAAAATCGCGGTATAGGCCTACCGGTACGAAATACCGATACGACCTAAAAATACCGCGGTAATACCGGTACGACTTGACCCACGGTACCCAGCTCTAGTCGTCTTGATACCGCTTGGCCCGCGAAGCGGCCCGGTGTGACATCGTCAAAGTTCCTGACGTGACAGGTGTGACATCGTCAAAGTTCCTAGTATCTTATTTGGGCTGGGAGCGACTGGAAGCATTCAGATTGGTCGACGCATTACAAAATTCGACGCATGCGCACAGTGCTATCGTATTCTTAGTAAGGATTAGAGTTAGGGTTAGAGTTAGGGTTAGGACGCCAAAGAACATCGTGAAAAAGCCGGCCCGACTTGACCTGGCGCATGCGCAAAGACGCCCGGCTAAAATAAGACACCCGGAACTTTGAGGACGTGACACTGGGTCTCTCTTCTATATGGAACGCGGAAAGCGTCAAATGCGCGTGCAATGCACGCGAAAAATTGCACACGCATTTACCTAAGAGTCACATTAAAACTAGGAATGGGAAATTTCCGAAAATACGTTCTATTTACCAAAATAATGTAAAGTAAATTAACAACTAATTTACAATGTAACCCTCGCCACCCAAGACCTCCCCTGCCTTCAATCCCACTCCCATCCCCATCCCCAACCACCAAAAATTAAATTACAATGTTATAATAAGTTACTTTGGTTTGCCGCCCAATGCGGGCACAGCGGTCTTCAATAGTTTCCGATGCTTTTACCGCTCCATATTTTGTAATTCCTCTTCAGTGGCGTGCATTTGCGCTTGCGCAGTTTGGCGTGTAAGTTTTCGACCAGTCAACTACTAGATGGGCGTGCATTTGCATGTGCATTTTCGCGACGCTTTCCGCATTCCATACTTCTAACCTCTCCCCACTGCGATATCTTAACACTATTTTAAACATACCGAAACGAGCTGTTCTACGCTGGATGGTTTCAAGATGTTGGATGTTTTCCTGTACATTTGGATCCCAACAGGATGATGCGTCGAACCATGACCGTGTACATTATGCAGCGGTCTATAGGTATTAGCAAAGAACGTACGTTCTTTGGTATTAGTATAATAAAACTGACGAAATTTATCTGGCAGGAAAAATATTCTTCGGTGGTTTGCACAACCATACAATAAGTTGTCAGTTTATTTTAGTTTAAAACTATAGTGTAACAGTAAAATCAAATGATAAAAAGAAAGCTTAAGACGCAAACTAAGAATGGTAACCTACATCAACAACAGTTATCGTGGTTGACGGTGGAAGTCTCCTTGTTACACAACCATGGAAATTGCCGGTATAGGGCATTACTATCTGTGTTACATTGTCATTATTAATAATACAGGATGCTATCACGCGCTTTTTCTTTAATCGAACTCAGATCGCAGTGATCTATTTTTAAAAAAATCGCTATTACAGAAGTCGGAATAGAAATCAATTTGTATTTTTGAAATTTTAGATTGACTGCATCCAATACCATTATTGAAGGGAGGGAGGAAACCGGAGTACCCGGAGAAACCCCTCGCGCCCGGTGTCCTGAAAAATCTCGTACCTCAGTCACGTAAATTCGAACCAAGCTGGGTTCGAACCCGCAATCTTCGGCATAGGAAATCAGCTCTCTATCAACAGGACACCCCAAGTAGGATAATTATTCAACTATCTGTATCACTATCAGCGCGTGTATAACAGTGTCATTGTAGAACATACTCGTTATTTTCGTCCCAAGATTTTAAGCTGCTCTTATGCAATTCACTTTTAGATCTCCATTAATAGCTTGCCGTTTAGGACAGTCTCCTCTCTGAAAATCCTAATCGGGAAGAGAGGGGACTATAAACTGATACACACACACACAGTTGAGAGAGAGAGAGAGAGAGAGAGAGAGAGAGAGAGAGAGAGAGAGAGAGGGTGAGAGAGAGAGAGTAATATTCTATTATTAGTATCATAGAGACAGAGATTGTATGTGACTTGTATTCTTTTATGTATATCATATTTTTAATGGAAATAAATGAAACGTTAACATTGCAGAAATTATAGTTATGAATTTGTAATCGTAATGACAAAATTTTAATCTAATAACGATAATAATAATTATTATTATTTATTTTATACAGTTTTGTTGCCTAAAGCGCTCACACTCATGCGATTCGGGTATAAACATTAGTCGCCGAAACGAACACAATGTAAAGTCTGTCGATGAAACATTTCGACGAAAGGCACTTCGATTAAATGCGCTTCGATGAAACGAGTTTCGACCAGACGTAATGCACCGGATGCTGACCATATCAGTCTGATGTACTCAAGCATTGCTATGTCTGCTATCAGCACAGGCGGCGGAAGCTGCTCAGGATTGGGGGGGGCACACACACATTATATTCACTGACATCAGGGCCAGTCGAGGGTGGGGGTGGGGGTTACAGATTCAGCGAAGGCGCGAAGCGCCGAGCCTTCTAGGGGGGTCCGGGGGCATGCTCCCCCGGAATTTTTTTTTTTCAAGGATGCAAAATGGTGCAATCTGGTGCAATCTGAACCTTGAAAAAGCCATCTGTGATGGTCTGGGACTTTGAGCTTTTTGAACAATTGAACTGACAAACTCTGGGGTACAAAAATTATCCTCTGCCCCTCCCTTAAAACACACACACACACACACACACACACACCCACACACACACACACACACACACACACACACACACATTTATTTATCAGCAGAGATGTTTTGTATACTATTATTATTCACTACTTTTTGTTGATCGTTAACGGTATAAAGCTTTACCTTGTAGTTTATGAACATCACCGCCCTGCTTTCACTTAATTCAGTCTTGCTGCACTAGGTTCCTCGGCATTAGTACCATTTGTAAATTGTATCTTCTGGCAAAACAGTTCACTGCCTCTTTGAAGTCAATATCAACATCCCTGTGCACTTTCAGTAAAGCAAGTCCATTTAGTCTCTGTTGCCCCATTGTAGAGCGCAGGTAGTTTTTCAGGTTGAGCAACTGACTGTTTGAACGCTCACACTCGGCAGTAGTGACAGGTAGGGTGCAAAGGTTCTAAAGCATGATGAACAGGTTGGGATAAAAAAATCCCTGTCGCAATGTTTCAGTGCTTCTGATGCCGTGGATGGGATGATAGCTGTCGCATTCTCAGCAGCACTTCGCCATTTGCAAACCCACCGTTGGTATTCTGCATCAAGGGTAGCGTTGTCTGGTAGGTCAGACTCCCACAACATTGCCAGCATCACCCTTCTGGAACCTGCATGAAACCATCCTGGTTGTCTATTAAAGTGCTTGGCACCAGACATAGACCATCAACTGCTAGACCAGCATTTTTGAACCTCGAGTCCAATTCGGTTGACAGGTGTTCCAAGAAAGGAATGGCAATGCTAATCTTGACATAATATTATTATTCTTCTGGAGTGGCCGCAGGTTGGTTGTCACGGAGAGTCTGTCGGGATGCTTGACGAGGAACAATAACACCAGTTGTCAACGCATTTGCCATTTTGCTGACTTCTTCACTTGTAGTCGAGAAAATTGGTGATATTAAAAACGGTAGACTGTAAAAACTGACAGCAAATTAAAGTTTTCAAAACGCGACTGTGACGTGCACGATGTCGAAAACTGTCGGTCACTTTGATCTAAGGCTAACGATTATGACGCCTCGACAGGAAATGATGACGAAGGGACGAACTTCTCTCACTGATCAGAGGGTGATGATGATGATTATGATGATAAACTGCTTGATTCCATTTAAAGAAAAAAAATCCTTTGATGCCCTGGCAAAAAAAAATATATATATATATAAAAAAAATATCACTACTCATTATTGGAGGGGGCAATATATAAGGCTGCCCCCTCCAACATTTTTCTAGGGGGGGGCATGGCCCCCCTGCCCCCCCTGCTTCCGCCGCCTGTGATCAGTATTGCTCGACTGTCATTATTAAACGGGTTAAAACCACAGGCGCCAGTATTTGGATGTGAAAAATGCCACAATACACACTATACATAGAAGCGCCTTTGGTTAAGAACTATATTAGTCTGAGCTGTTGAAAAGTATAACTAACCCTTAAGTTGCGGTTTTCAGCAACAAACCTGATAACTTATGAACGCGTTAGGCGCAAAGCGTAGAGTAGGCATTCCTGATAATAGTATTTTAACAAGACACTTGTGATTAGGTTATTTCGACACCGGCGTCTTTTGACAAATGAAAATAAAAAGCAAAGATCACGGACATATTTCGCAATACGGGTCCGCAAGACCATTGGTTTTGATTGACAATGACAGTGATTTGAAGGTGCGCGTTATCATTATAATGGGCGTTCTAATGACTTATTCTAATCTCATAAAGGTAAAGTTTCACCTCTTTGTATTACTGGTTTATTCTAGTCCTCACACACGTAGTCCTTGACCTGGTCATGGACACTCCATAACCTGGTGTTCTAATGGCTATCGATTATTCTCATTTCATTATATATAAAAAAAATAACAATTACTTAGCATGTTTGTTCTAATGGGGATTTTTTCTCCCTCAAACGGTAACTTTATTTTCACAGTTTTATTTTTCTTTTCCTTATTCTTCCATATCCTCTCTAAACTGGGAGGTTGCTGGTCAAAGGGAGGTTGTTATAAAATTCATTCTTTATCCAATTAGCTCCCTCTTTAGAAATGGGGAGGGGAGTGGTGCAACACAATGAGTACAGATAGATGAAGTATTACAGAACTGTCACATTTCTGACATACCGTGAACAAGAAAAAGAAAAAAAATATTATCTAACTAAATAAATACATACACAAATACATAGCATGCAAAACTAAATAAGCCTTCTTTCTTCCTATTCCTGATTCCATAGCGATAATAAATAATGATGTTGATATTTTCATTGATTACAACTTGTCAACAATAGTTAAATATTTTATATAACTAATAACTCATTTGGACATTTTAAATTTTGAGTGCTCTTGGAACGTTGTCTTTTTATTACACATGCAACAAAGCAACGCTAGGTTCCCAGCGCTATAGCATAGGGGACCGTATAACCAGGTCGCAAGCCCGGCCGTTATAAATATCCAGTACTTTATAAAAGTTTTTTTTTCACATCAATTATAACATAACAAAATTATTTTATTTAGAGTCATGTATAAAAACTAAACATAAATAGTTTTTCAGTTTTTCAGGTTCAAATTACTCTTGCATTATTTTGTTATAATAGAGAATGATCGCTAGGTTTAAAGCAAAACAAGAAGAGAAAAAAACGACGATCATAACAAATCCGGACAAGAAGGGAAATGTTGATGTTGTTGTTGTTGTTGTATCAATTTTTATTCATTAGATTAACATAGGTTGTACTGATATAAAGAAGGAAAAAAACATGATGATCAAGACAAAAACGCTAAACAAGTTTCAAAGAAATTCGTCAGTTTCAGAGAATCGTGTGCAAAAGTGATTGCCAGAGGCTGGTAAAATTAAAACAGGAGTTCCCCAGCTATCGCCCGGGAGGGAAAGAACAAAACGTGGACTTTGTATGGTGGTCATGACTATAATAACAATCAGCAATTTAGACAACGGATGTGTACAATCATGATCATGACAAATAATGGCTGTGCAAGAAGAAAAGGAGTATTGTTTTCTTTCCTGACTAAACTAATTACACAGTAGTACGTCAATTGTAATACATCTGAGTATATAAATTGGAATACATCCGGAAGATTTAAAATCAAATTCCTTTACAGTCCATTATACATAACTATTGCAAGTACAATACAGTTTTTAATCAAAGTAGATATTATTTTGAGCTCATGAGAATTTCCATTTTTGTATTGCGTAGGCCCCATTTATTTCTTACTATATGTTAAATCTGGTGTGTGTGTGTGTGTGTGTGTGTGTGTGTGTGTGTGTGTGTGTGTGTGTGTGTGCGTCTTTGTTTACACGGTGATATCTGAACAAATCAGTGAACGTCTACATAACTTGTATTGACATGTCTACTTGTTTTGATGTCAGAACAATGATCCGTTACACAGGCGGCGGAAGCTGCTCAGGATTGGGGGGGGGAGGGGGGGCACACACACATTATATTCACTGACATCAGGGCCAGACCTGGGAAAAGTCGAGGGTTGGGAGTGGGGGTGGGGGTTACAGATTCAGCGAAGATTCGAGCCTTCTAGGGGGGACCGGGGGCATGCTCCCCCGGAATTTATTTTTTTCAAGGATGCAAAATGGTGCAATCTGGTGCAATCTGAACCTTGAAAAAGCCATCTGTGATGGTCTGGGACTTTGAGCTTTTTGAACAATTGAACTGACAAACTCTGGGGTACAAAAATTATCCTCTGCCCCTCCCTTAAAAAAAAAAACACACACACAAGCATTTATTTATCAGCAGAGATGTTTTGTATACTATTATTATTCACTACTTTTTGTTGATCGTTAACGGTATAAAGCTTTATCTTGTAATTTATGAACATCACCGCCCTGCTTTCACTTAATTCAGTCTTGCTACACTAGGTTCCTCGGCATTAGTACCATTTGTGAATTATATCTTCTGGCAAAACAGTTCTCTGCCTCTTTGAAGTCAATATCAACATCCCTGTGCACTTCAGTAAAGCAAGTCCATTGAGTCTCTGTTGCCCCATTGTAGAGCGCAGGTAGTTTTTCAGGTTGCGCAACTGACTGTTTGAACGCTCACACTCGGCAGTAGTGACAGGCAGGGAGCAAAGGTTCTTTAGCATGAAGAATAGGTTGGGATAAAAATCCCTGTCACAATGTTTCAGTGCTTCTGATGCCGTGGATGGGATGATAGCTGTCGCATTCTCAGCAGCACTTCGCCATTTGCAAACCCACCGTTGGTATTCTGCATCAAGGGTAGCGTTGTCTGGTAGATCAGACTCCCACAACATTGCCAGCATCACCCCTTCTGGAACCTGTATGAAACCATCCTGATTGTCTATTAAAGTGCTTGGCACCAAACAGAGACCATCAACTGCTAGACCAGCATTTTTGAACCTCGAGTCCAATTCGGTTGACAGGTGTTCCAAGAAAGGAATGGCAATGCTAATCTTGAAATATTCTTCTGGAGTGGTTGCAGGTTGGTTGTCACGGAGAGTCTGTCGGGATGCTTGACGAGGAACAATAACACCAGTTGTCAAAGCATTTGCCATTTTGCTGACTTCTTCACTTGTAGTCGAGAAAATTGCTGATATTGAAAACGGTAGACTGTAAAAACTGACAGCAAATGAAAGTTTTCAAAACGCGACTGTGATGTGCACTATGTCGAAAACTGTCGGTCACTTTGATCTACGCTAAGGCTAACGATTATGACGCGTCGACAGGAAATGAATACGAAGGGACGAACTTCTCTCACTGATCAGAGGGTGATGATGATGATTATGATGATAAACACTTGTATTGGTTGATTCCATGAGAAGAAAAAAATCCTTTGATGCGCTGGCAAAAAATCCACAAAACAAAACAAACAAAAAAAACTACTACTCATTATTGAGGGGGGCAATATATAAGGCTGCCCCCTCCAACATTTTTCTAGGGGGGGGGGGATGGCACCCCTGGATCCTCCTTCCCCCCCCCCTTCCCGCTTCCGCCGCCTGTGCGTTAGGGTTAGGGCTATGGTTAGGGTTTGAACACTTCAAAGTACTTAAAAAGGAGGACAAAATATGACCCATTGTCAGCACAACGTATGTGGCGTTTCGGGAAAGTCATGATAATGCTGTCTAATCTCGGCTGTGCGTGCACGCGAGCGTACGTGTGTTCTAAACATCATGACAGAGACAACGGAGATATGTGTTCTTTATTAACTGTTTTAAGATCCATTTTCTATTCCAGGAAAACAGAAGTACAGTCCTATTAAGACTTTCTAGGAAACAAAACCACACCATGCAACTTTCAGTTTCCCTTATCACATAGTCACGTGCTTAGGAACTAATATCTATTTCTAAACTTGCAGTCGGTTTAAAACCAATAAACCAAGGACATCATTTGACTGAATATGGACATTCTTTAGATGATGTATTACATCATTCACAGATAACAGCAGTTGTGAAAATTATTGCACAGACTCCTATTGGTAGACTTTTATAGTTTGGTGTTAAATCCTTCTTCCCCTTTCATTCCATTTTGTTACAAGGTTTCTTAATTGTGATTTTATTTATATTGTTGTTGTTCTTAATTAATGTCTAATATCACCTGAATGTGTGAATAGGCAATAAATGAAATATTGATTGATTGCAGTCGGTTTCTATACGTATTCCTACATTAATCATCAGTGTATATTTACACAAGCCATAGGTAGGTGATTGATTAATTGATAGATTCTGATGAGAATGAATAAAAAAAACAAGGTTTAAGGCATGAGCGTTAAGGATTAGTTATTACATGTTACAAGCACGTTAAAAAAAAATTCATAAAAAATTCAAAACAGTGATTTAAACAAAAATGGAAAAAGATCGAAGTAGATTTCAAATGTTAAGTCTACAGTATAATCTTTGCACCTATAAAAGCATACTACTGTGCGGGGAAAAAATGGGGAGAGGGAGGGGGTATTATCAGCTTAGCAATGTTTATGAGAGCTGGCGATGTTTGCAAGAGCTAGCGATGTTAGTAATATTCCTGATCGATTATTGTGTCAGGTGAAAAATCCAACATGAGTCTAGGTGTGCAGGTGAAAGTTATTAGCGGACAAGTTAAGTACTAAACTCAGCACTGGTCTGTCATCCAAAGTCAGGTATTAAAAAAAGTACAGATCGACCATGATAGACTTCTCTGATGTAAGAATATAGACAATTGCTTTAAGTAAAACTATAGCTCGATCTCCTTGCCAAATATTTGTTATAATGTTATGTTTAATACTAAAATTGTTGATACATCGAACGCGAACTTACTTAACATGTACTTTACTTGATCTTTAAAATTTTGTTTAACATGAACTAGATCAGTCCGGAATCAAAACCTATTCAAACAAATACCGACTCCTACGTGCAGACTTATATCCTGGTCTCTTCAGCACGAAGTTGAATGGCCTATGGATCACTGGTTATTTTTTGAAGCAGACTATTTAACCCCCTTTATAAAACATGGGGTGGAAGAGGAGAGGAGAGGGGAGGGGGGGGGGAGGCAATTAAAATATGCTTTACACTGAGTGTGCGTCAGAGGTTGCACTGATGATAGTCGATTTTACTGAGTGCTGTAATACCGTTATTTGGATTCACTGTCACATGACAATCTCGCACCTTGACACACTCATATATAATGACAGGTGTGTAAATAATTTGCTAGTTAGTAAGTCATTGGTTATAGGGTCCAGACTGCAAAGAGCCGAGTCAGGTCCTCTGGTGTAAATAATGGCTTCCGCGTGTCAGTGTGGTAATATTTTGCTAATTATTGTTCAGTTCAGTTAGGCCACGTCTAAAAGGTACAGAGCGAGAAAACCATAAACTTAACTGTTTAAACTTAAATGGACATAAAACTAACAGTAACAGCTACCCTTAAGTTAAAGGTACTTATACTGCTGTCAAATTACTACTATCATACTACTACGACGACAACAGCAACAACGACGAACTACAAAAAAATGACTACTATTATAATTATTTCATTAAAGCATATTCCGGAAAGCTTACCGGAGAAATACAGGTATCCATAGCTGTAAAGAATGAAGTGTCTCAGTTTTCAAACCCGGAAGACAATTGCAAGCAGGTCGGAATAAAGTTTGCAGTATAAAAAGTCCTGCTTCTGTTGGTGTTCCCCAAGGGCGCTTGCTGACTCAACTGGCTTAAACATTTAACCGGCTCTTTATACTAAACACAAAACCACCGCCCACTTTACAGGCGCTTGAAGGTAATATAAAAGTATCTTCGATTTTATTAGTAACGGACAGCCAGTCTTACTTGCTGCCACTTTCCGCTTCATGCAGTTGCGAAATTGCGCAGCTTTTGCTGGTTATTTACAACAGCTGTATGGCGCCTGTAGAAAGTGACACGAAGTCACGGGACATACAGAAAACAGGCTTTTGTATATTCTTGCAATAATTAGGCTACTTGCTTACTTGAAATTTTGAACATGCACGATCGAGCATCAATACAGACCACCACTGCTAATGTCATTTAAAAACGAACGACCCCCCACCCCCACCCTCTTTCAGCGTTTCCCCAATCTTTTCACACGTTACTACACAGTGTCATATTGTGTGTGTATATGGGCGTGTATTCATGGAGTTATGGGGTGCTAAACTTGCCTTTTTATGCACAAAATGGGGCTTTTAGCTCGCGCCCCACATTTTTCAGCGCCCCACTTTTTTCTAAGTACATGGGAGTGCTTTTTTTTAGTGCATGGGAGTGCTCTTGTAGTGCATGGGACTGTTTTAAGTATATGGGAGTGCTCTATCCAGGGCGGACTGTTTTCTAGACAGATTTGTAGTAAAGGGTTAGGGTAAGGGTTAGGGTTAGGAGTGGAACTAGGTCAAAGTTTTGACGAAAAGAGCCTCTTTATAAAATAAAAATATAATTCTTACATTTTTAGATGAATTTTGCGCTCTCTCCTTTAAAAGCAAACGCTTTCTGATATGACTACTTTTGGTCCAAAACCCCAATTTGCCATGAATACAGACGCGTGTGTGTGAGGGAGAGCGCGCGGCAACGTGAACAAAATAAACCAATAAACACATAGACAAACATTTTTATTTTCATTATTTTTTATGCTGTCGTCGTTTCAGTGTGATCTTACTGATTATGTGTGCATGCATGTGAGTGCGTAGGTGGGTGTGTTTATCTGGGTGTGTGTGTGTGGGTGTGTGTGTGCGTATGTGTGTGTGGGTGATAGAGAGAGACACAAGTACACTGTATTCCATAATTTTATATTTAATAGGTGTTTACACTATGTGCGTATAAATTGAACCTTATAGGACCCCTCGTTTAAGTTCGATTTACCCGTTATGGTGTCTACATTGGACATTCACAACATTTTTTAACAAATCAGTCTCAGACAGAAACCGTTGACACTACAGCTTTCTTCGTTTAAGGCCATATAGGTTATTTCTACCTTTTAAATGACGTTTATGTTTTTGGCTTTTGTCTACTTTCCACCAAAATAGCGAAGAAGTTTTTTAAGGGGTTCTCTATACCCACTCTTCACCTACAAATCAAAAACATAAACAATGTTGTGTGCATATTATGCGCACGCGCGTTTGTGTGCGAGTGTGTGTGTGTGTTCGTGTGTTGCGTGGGCACACTTACACAGTGTTATCTGGACAAATCAGTGAACATCTACATAACGTGTATTGACATACCTACTTGTTTTGACGTCAGAACAATGATCCGTTAGGGTTAGGGCTGGGTTAGGGTTAGGGTTCGAACACTGCAAAGTACTTAAAAATGGGGACGAAATATGACCCATTGTCAGCACAACTTATGTGGTGTTTCGGGAAAGTCATGATAATACTGTGTAACTTCGGCTGTGTGTAGGCTTATGTGTGTGTGCGTGTGGGTGTGTGTGTGTGTGCGTGTGTGTGAACATGTGTATTACTTTTTTTTTTTTTTAAGTGTGTATTATAATTATATAACGCCAACACACCTATTTGCCCACAAAATAGTTTAAGCTTCATTCTTCCATGTACACTCATGCTTTTAGTTAATGCACAGAATATCAGTTTCGGTTTTATTACACTAAAGTGCATGTTTGTTATACAAGCTGCGGGAGAGCTGTAGTCAAGTCCAGGCAAGGCAAAACTGAAAACACTAGGATACGTTTCACTGGCAATTTCCTCACGGCCTTAGCCCCGCTGTACGATTTTTTTTATGCGTTATGGTTAAAAGGAACTTTTATTGTGGGACATCGCGGACCCCACTGTCTCGGGATCACGTTACATTCTGCATACATTTTATTCTTATACAATGGAGGTTGAATTTTTTTAATTGTGTTAAGAAAAGAGAGGGAGAGAGCGAGAGAAGGAGAGAGAGCTAGCAGGGGTCGCGAGGAGGGTTGGGGGTGGGTAGAGGATATTTAATTAAAAACACACATTGAATTTTGTTTTGAAGGGGGAGAGAGAGAGAGAGAGAGAGAGAGAGAGAGAGAGAGAGAGAGAGAGAGAGAGAGAGAGAGAGAGAGAGAGAGAGAGAGAGAGAGAGACCTTGACCTACATTACTATCACAATACCCTGCAAACCTTTATCTGTAGGCTTTTGTCACCATTTCTGAAGCTGTATTCCGCAACTATTCACCGTATCATCAAGGGTAAAGGTGCCTATCAACTTTATCAACTTGTTAGTATGGCACACTTACTTTCGCAAACTGGCCGTTCCTTTAGTCTGCAATGATAACATATTACCGTCAGATAAACTTGAAATACTTATGGGACAAGTCTTTAATTAAATAAATAATAGCACACTATTTTGAAATACAACAATAAACAACCTTTCCCACACATTGGGGTGTCGGATAGCGTAGTGGTTGGAGCACTCGCTACTGTGTCGCAAGTTAAGCACCGTCCAGTGCGGCTAGCACTTGGATGGGTGACCGCAAAACGTGAAGCGACAAATAACAACGCCCCCAGTTGACTCAACTGTGACTGAGTACCTATTCTCTTAAGGGTGGGGAAGGTAAAGCAGCGAGGGAGAGAGATGGGCATCACCCTCATTACGCTTCCCCAAGAAAAGTGTGATCTCCAACATCACGTTCCCATACGATGAGACAATAGCTGCATATACCCATCAAGGACCGAACTATTCGAAATGAATTTGGACATTTAAGTTAGTATATAGTTTAGAAGATTTTGTATAGAGTAGAGGAAATAAATGTGTGTTATTTACTGTTAACAAGTGGCTGGACTACCTATGTTTCATAGCCGTGTGACAGTGAATCTTTTACCATTTTCTTTCTATCTCTGTAACCCCAGTCTAAACACAGACTGAGCTAAACGTATAAATGTATTAAGATTAGTCACCGGGAGATTAATTAGCGATCCCCATCGACGAAAGATGAGTGGGTAATAGCATTCCATTGTGCAGAGCCCCGCAACAATAGACCCACCGTCACAAGTATACAATTCAATTTATTCCTTCATCATTTTTTTTTCATACGTAACTTTCAAATCTTTATTTTGAAACGGAAAAAAGTATTTTTATTATGTGTATAATATGTTTGATGTCGCATGTAGTGTTGTACTGCTTCTTGTATGCATTGTTTAGCTGTAAGCCTCTGTGTGTGTGCATGTGCGTACGTGCTTGTGAGCATGTGATTATTACACATTAAAAGTGACATGCCAAATTTTCACTGCATTGTTTTATGAATACAGATTCTTGACTTGACAGTTCATAATTACTAACAATCTTTCACAATTAGACTATATGAAGCCTATATCGCTATTGCTTCAAGGAAAGAATCTTAGACTTGAGTTTCCAGCACAGAAACATCCAACATAATTATATGTAGAAACAAAGAGTGCAAACAGATAATCCTATTCCAAATGATATTTGCAAATATTTTTATTTCAACGATTTGTAATTTACTCTGCCAAACAGTCATGATTCCATGCACATTCTTCAAATTAATTCAAGTCACACAAAATATGAATCCACTATCAACAAACATCATCATGTTTCTGACTCTTTGTTATTTTACAAAACTGCAGACCAGTTTATTCACTGGGAAGGGAAAATTACAGCCACATAATAGCATTTCTTATTCACAACAAATTCAAACTGTCTCACAATGACCTCCGGCTCCAAATACACTCATGTACTATTAATTAAACTACAGCAAACATTGTATAATGCGCACACACAAAACAGTTACCATGGGATGACCTTGATCTTCAGTGACCTTGACCTCATGTATAATCATATAACCCAATGTTGCATATTATGGGTTATTATAGAGCCATTTTGTCTAAAATAAATGTGAATAGACATTAAATTAATTAAATAGAGCCATTCCACCCCAAAAAAATTTTTTTTGTGGCAAGGTCAAGATCAATGCAAAAACGGAACACATATGAGAGATCAATCTATCATCGCTAAATACAAAAAAATTGGACTTTATATCTCTCATAGTTTAGGGTCAAGGTCACTTCAAAGTACCTATACTGACTTTGGGCAGCTCCAGTGACCTCGACTTTTGGAGTGAGGCTGACCAAATTTGCATAGTATGTGTCTCATTGATATTGATCATGCATCAAAGAATCATAAGTTCAATATTAATAAATAAATTTTAAAAAAGAAGTGGCATTGTGTGAAAAATTGTCATTTTTTAAACTAACATTTGTTAACCCTGTGGCCTTGACCTTGAAGTGAAGTCATTCATTCATGGATCATTTATGAGGTCTTATTGATTTACACCATCTTACCAAGTTTAATTGTGATAGTTGAAATAGGTTCAGAGATATTAATCCACTTGCAAATTTTGCACAGATGGGGAACGACAGGCAGACAGATGGATTTTTAAAAATGTAAATGTCATTTTTGGACTATTTAGGATTTATCTCGCACAGATTTGCAACAATGTTTATAAAAACATTTTGGGGGGAGGAGAAGAGGGGATGATGGAGGGGGTTTGGTGGGTGGTGAGTACATAGACTCACATTGCTATGCATGTGAGTAAAAAATGCAACAGCAGTAAAAACAAACGAATTAACATAAAAAAAATCTAGAAGTTCAAATAATGTTAATTATTAGCAAAAAAAATAAGGGGTAATTAACAGCAAAGATTACATGCATTGTAATTTAATGTTAGTCATTGTTAATATGTGATTTAATGCAAACCTGTATAAATGTCATCAACATAATTAAATTAAAATTAAAATAAGGTTGTTAACACCAGTTCTGTAAAGCATTCATAAACATGAAACAACCAACAGCCTCAGTTTTTCATTTCAAAACACACACACAAAAGCGTTCAAAGAGGTACAGACTGAAGATGAAACAGAAGTGATGATACCCTATGGGAATGCATACTGCAAATACATGCCCAATGTGGTGATGCCGTTAAAACTGTTTTACACACTATATGACACTAGTTGATATCATGAATGTATTGGGAAATGGACAAAACAGTCACAGCAGTCATCACAGCTGTTTGAACAGCAGACACAACACATGCCAACGGATCCAGAACCAACCATTCATGATTTGCATCTTTGCTTATCTCTTGGCGGCCTTTCTTGGAACATCGCATGTTTTCATCACCCTGAATTTTGTTGTTGGCCCCATTATCAACAAAGAATCTTTGCTTTGTTTCTTCCTCTGCTTTCTGTTTCATACTCATGAGGCCAGTTTGGCCTGAAATTCTATTAAACCAATCCTTCCCCCCATTCTCTTCGGAACTCTCTTCTCCGTGCTCATTCTTTTTCTCCCCACCAACACTTATTTCAGATAAAACCCACTTCTGATTCCTGGATAAAAATTGGAGAGAGTTTTTATCAATGTCTTTGTCTGAAAATAAGCCACAGGCACATGAAAAAGGTTCATTTTCTGAGCCAGGGTCGATGCCTTGTGGGATGTGCCACATGTGTCTGCTATGACCATCCACCCAAGGCTGGAAAGCTGGACTGAGCAGAGAGCTTGCTGTGGCCTCAAGACTGGAAGTGAAAGCATTGACTGATGCATTCAGCTGAGCTCTTGTGATGGATAGGTCCCTGCACAGTTCATTTTGCTGCTCATAAGCCTGCAAAACATACAGAAGGATAAGTTGCTGGTTTAAATCTTGAAACTAGAAGAGCAAAGCCCATATGACTCATATACTCCTTATGGAACTCACAATATTTAACATGAAAATTAATGCCCAGAAAAAACAAAATGAAACAGTTGCCTTAAAATGCAAAGTAATATCAACTTTGATCTTTCTATGCTCTTGACCTTCAGATGACCTTGACCTCCATATCCAAATGCACTCATGTACTTTCAAATAAACTACAGCAAAAGATGTATTATGCCAAAACAACTGTGACCTTGGGATGAACTTGATCTTCAGTGGCTTTGACCTTGGGATGACCCTGCCCCTTATGTGACCTCTCATGCATGTTTGATCAAATAACCCAATGTTGTTGCATAATATTGATTAAATAAACAACCATTCCACCTTACAATGACCTATTTTTTGTATGTTTTTGCAAACTCTTACATGACTTTGACTTTCAAGATAAAAAACAGAACATATATAAAAGATCAATCTATCATTTCTAAATACATCAAGTAAACATATGAAAAATCAATTTATTTCTAAATACATCAAGTTTAAACTTTATATCTCCCATAGTTGAGGGTCAAAGGAGGGGGGGAGGAGGAGGTGGGAGTGAGTACATTGACTCACACTGCTATACATGCTAGTCAAAAAGGAAAAAAAAAGAAATTTATACTTTTTCTTACAAATTTATTTTTGGATAACATTTGGTTTCCATGCAGGTAAAATTCAGGTTGCCTCCTCTTCGTACACTATTAGTGGTGATATGGAGAAATTCTAATAATTATGGGTTTAAAACCAGGAAAGAAAGCAGAAGAAACATAATCAAGGACATGAACAAGCAATCAGGAATTTCCTTCCAAAAGCAGGAAACACAATTATTTTCCTTCTGAAACTGTCAAAATTTAGAGGTAAAATTCCCACAAAATATGAGGACATGTATCCACCCAAACCTGATAACTGACATGTAATGTAAAGATTCTTTTACTGCACAAACCATACCATTTGCTTGATGTAATGTGCCAGATGAGTCTGCCAGCATCCTCCCCCACTCAATACAACTTCATGTCTTAGCACCATATGCAGCCCTGCCAATGCTGACTTCACTACACTCTGAAAAACATAACTGGGATAATAAAATACAAAACAGAATAAAATAAAATACAGGCAGAATAGAACAGATTAGAACAGAAAAGAATAGTACAGAACAAAACAGACTAGAATAAAATAAAAACACAATAAATGTACACATGGTACACAGGGAGGCACGGTGGCCTAATGGTAGAGCTTTGGCTTGCGGATCTGAAGGTCCCGGGTTCGAGCCCAGGCCAGGACATTGTGTTGTGTCCTTGGGAAAGACACTTTACTCCCGTTTCCTACTCCTTCGGATGAGAGTATAAACCGAGGTCTAGTCTGTGTCGCATACATTCCATCATAACGGACTTTAAAGATCCTGACGCTCATGTCCTAGACGGGTGAGTGCCGGTGACAAGAACACACCCAGCATGCACTTAGGTCCTTCTCCCCCATCCCAGGCTGCCCAGGATTGTGCTCAGTTGTACGGGCGTCAGACCATGCGCCCAAAGGCTGCGGGTGGGCGTCTCGGGCGGCTTGAGTTAGATCCTGTATCGGCCAGCGCCTTGAGCAGCTCTTGAGCTGGTAAAGCGTTATATAAGAACGATAAAAAAAAAATAATAATAAATAAGCCATACAACCCACATGTACTTTCATATCTATTTAAATGAAAAAAGTCAGAAACGTCACACGCCTGTATCTCTGGCAGTGGATATGGCTTTTCTGCCTAACACACTAGGCCATCCTGCGCTTCCCGCGTAGCCCACGCTTAACATAGCAGACAATATAGGCGTTGCTCCATTGAAGAGAGACGGCCAGCTGACCTCTGACCCAAAGGTACAGGCAGAGATTCTGAACGAACAGTTCCAGTCAGCCTTCAGCGGCAGAGCCCAGTACACAGAAGAACAGTTCCAGAAGAAAACAGGCATGATCAGCCAAGGCTGCCCCGTGATGGATAACATCAGTATTACAGAGAGGGGAGTGAGGAAGCTTATGGCCAACCTTAACCCACATAAAGCTACAGGACCAGATGGCATCGGCCCCCGTATATTAAAAGAACTGTCAGAGGAGCTGGCTCCGGCGATGACCATCATTTTCCAGTCCTCCATGAAGACCGGCATTGTGCCATCAGACTGGAGGGATGCACATGTCTTTAAGAAGGGAGAACAGTACAACCCCGCCAATTACAGGCCGATCTCTCTCACCTGTGTGTCTTGCAAGATGATGGAACACATCCTGGTCAGCGCTGTGATGCAGCACTTTGACGACCACCAAGTACTTACCGACAACCAACACGAGGGAGATCATTTGAGACGCAACTCCTGGAGTTCGCAGAAAAACTGACAAACAGCATGGAGAGTGGCAGGCAGACAGACGTCCTTATCATGGACTTCGCCAAGGCATTTAATCGGGTGAACCACAGCCTGTTACTCTACAAGCTCCGATGCTACGGTGTCCAAGGCACCGCTCTCACCTGGATGTCCAGCTTCCTCAGTGATAGGCGCCAAGCAGTCGTTGTTAATGGCAGCCGCTCCGACTTCGTTTCTGTGCGATCTGGGGTACCTCAAGGATCAGTACTCGGACCTTGCTTGTTTCTAGCATATATCAACGACCTGCCAGACAAGCTGACCGCACTGACGAGACTATTCGCAGATGACACAGCAGTATACAGGGTGGTGTCCAACATATCGGACCAGAACCAGCTACAACTAGACCTCCATCGCCTTGAGGAGTGGGAGATGAGCTGGAACATGATGTTCCACCCTGCCAAGTGCAACACCCTGCTTATCACTAGGAGCAGGTGCCCACTCAGCGCAGCTTACCAACTCCACAACCAGACCCTTGAGACAGTTTCCTCAGCAAAATATTTGGGGGTTACCATTCGACGCGATATGAGCTGGGATGAACACACTGACAGCATTGCCAATAAAGCCAACAAAACCTTGGGTTTTCTTAGAAGGAACCTCAAGATCAACTCTGCGGCTATAAAAGAACAGGCGTACAAGGCATTTGTCAGACCCATACTGGAGTACGCTTTGATGGTATGGGATCCTCACACCCAGAAGTCCATTGACAGGCTGGAGGCCGTACAGAGACGGGCTGCACGTTTTGTCCTCAATAGATACCACAACACTTCAAGTGTGAATCAGATGTTGGATTCGCTGGGGTGATACCACTGTCTCTCCGCCAACGCAGAGGCCATGACAGCCAATTTAGCCGCATCACCTGCCGAACTGAGTATTGTTCATCCTCTTTCCTACCCCGTACTATAAAAGACTGGAATGCTCTTCCCCAGGAGGTAGTGGAGGCCAAAACTGTTGATGCTTTTGCGTCAAGAGCCTCCCACCGACCAGAATAGATAGTTAATTAACAACACTACAACTCCTCCCCCCCCACCCCCCATCCCAAATCCCTCTGTCACCAATCAGATCTGGACTGTCCATGAACTAGGAGAATGGCCTTTTGTGAGACATGTGCAAAGCCCTCATAGTGCCAGTATAATCAACAAGTATGATTGTGGGCGCCTACGGAAAGACAAGACAAGACAAAGAGCGGGTGGATATCATTCTTTGACTTTGTGCTATAGAATTGATCATATTATGTGAAATATCGTTTGTATTGTGGTAGTCCTTTTGCATTTTAGTTACTTTCATATTTGTGTTTTGTGTTAGCATAAACTAAATCTCAGAATACCAGTTCGTTTGTCTTATATTTTAGTTGATTTGACCGTGTGTACTGATCGGCCTTCTCTGACTTGCATCGGACCGGTTTACGATCTAGTGTATATACGCGTTTTAATTACACATTTAAATCCTTTTTACAATGTTCACCATTTGAAGTCACTTAGTACACAGTTTGAACTTTCTGGTGATGTGGTCGACATTATAAAATATTTTCTTGTGTTTGGTTGCTGGCCTCTGTAATTGCAGCGAATTTTAACTTTTTTCTAGCGGTAATGGTGGTAACAATAGGCACATGCACATAATTGTTGCATTGCCGCCGCGGGCTCACCGCGTGTACGCACGTACGTGTATGCTTTTGATTTTTCTCTTTCTATTCTTTACTTGTTATGTCTCATTTGATTTTAACTTTGTTTTTTTAAGTCCTTTAAAACCTAACTTCATTTACCCTTTGTCGATTGTGTGTTTACATTCAGTTTATGTGTATGTGTGTACGGTACAGTGTGTGTATCGTTTGTGTTGTGTGTGTGCGTAATGTATTAGTTATTGTGGGTTTTCCTAAAGTTTATTAATATTTAGTTTGATCTGTCAGTTAATTGAGAATGGCTGCTGTGCAGTTGAGAATGGCTGCTATGCAACATACAGAAGATCTCCACACACAAAAACTGCACTCCCTGTGTAGAATTTGTGGCAGAAGATCAAAGCCAGTTAAGGGCAAGCAGGCTCCTATTAAGCTTTGCCAAAATTATGCTTCCTACCTGTACAGGTTTCATGGCATTCAAGTGTCTGAAGAAGCAAATGGCACTACATACTCCAAAACATTATGTTTATCATGCTGTACTCGCTTGGTGAAACTGAATTTAAAACAAAAGGGGAACATTCCGTCTCAGGGTCTCCTAAAAGCAGCATGTGATGACATTGATAGCACAAAAGTTTTGTGGACAGAGTACAACTCTAAAATAGATGGATCTGACTGCAGTGTGTGTCAGTGGTTTTCTGAGCAAAGTGTAGGTAGTACTGGTATACGAATCAAGGCAAGTAAAAAGGCTGCCAATCTCAAAAATCAAAAGGAAAGCATAAGTGTTGACAGTAGTGTTGTTTGTGACAGTATAAATGCTAGTGTTGAAAGCATCAGTGTTGACAGTAGTGTGGTTTGTGACAGTATAAATGCTAGTGTTGAAAGCATCAGTGTTGACAGTAGTGTGGTTTGTGACAGTATAAATGCTAGTGTTAAAAACTTCCAGCCACAGAGCTCTTCAACACCTCAAACTGAAAGAAGTGCCATCAGAAAACGTCTTTTTGATCTGGTATCATCTCGATTAGCTTCAAGAGAGAGTGACACAAGTTCTCACAATGTTATATCTGTGTCAGCTGCCTCAGCATCATCAGAGATGCAAGCACAAGCGGAATTAGGCATGAACACACAAAATCAACTTCGTCCAATAGAACAGTTGCAAGCACCGTTGACAAAAGCAGAGGAAAAATACCTAACATGTTTAGTTAGAATCAAACTAGCACAGTCACATGACAAAAAAACTTTGGAATGCAAGACTAAAGCACAGCAATTGGTTCTGAAGAAGATAGTGAGAGCTAAAAAGTCATCAGCTCTAGTTTCTACCCCAATGAGAAGGAAAAGAGCGAAAGAAATTGCCAATATACGGAAAGAAATTTCAGGTCCCACAGAAGCAGATTTAATTAAACAACAAAGCACTGAGCTTAAACATACAAAACAGCGGAAAAGTAATGAGATTCTAAAAACAGCTGGGTTGGGACAGTCACACATCTCCTCAAAATCAGCGGCACAAATTAGAGCCAAACTATCACTTAGCTGGGCTAAACAAAGGCATTTAAGAAAATTAAGCAAGGCATTAGGTATCAAAATGGTCTGTGAAAAAAAGGAGAGGGAATTCCAAGAGAGTTTGTTGAGTGGAAAAATAGAAGTAAACATACAGGCTCTCAAATGCATTAACAAAGTTACTAAAAAAAGAGGTAGAGAAGCGCATGTACGTGGTTTCAATTGACAGTTGGCCGAGGTTTGTTTCCGATCTGTTGGACAAGTATGAGAGAATGCAGACGCTCACGTGGCATAGCATCATCCCAAAAAATGAAATTTGGGTTAAAATTGGGGGTGACCATGGAGGAGGTACTTTTAAAGTTGTCCTAGAAATAGCTAATCTCCACAATCCAAATTCTAAGGAAAACTCCCAGCTTGTTGTGCTTACTGAAGCCAAAGATTCTGCTCAAAACCTTAAGACTATTTTAGGCTATAAGATTAAAAATGGAATCAATGCCCTGCGCGAGATGTCTTGGAAAGGGAAAAAAAATGCGAGTGTTTATGTTCGGGGATTACGATTTCCTGATGAAAATGTATGGACTATCAGGACCCCAGAGTAATCATCCATGCCTTTGGTGTCAGATTTCAAAAACGCAGATGCAATTGAGTCCCGCAGAGCAAGAAGCAGTCCCTAAAAGAACGTTAAGCAACATCAGTGAAGACCTGAAGGAATTCCAGGAATCTGGCAGTAATAAAACGCATGCCAAGGAGTTCAACAATGTCGTTCGAGGACCAGTATGGGACATCAAACTGTCTCATGTAGCACCACCTTACCTTCATCTGCTTCTAGGAATTGTAAACAGACACCATGAGTGCCTTGTAAATGACTGTCACAATCTTGACAAGCAAATTGCAGTGGCACTGTCCAAAGAAAAAAAGCCAGACCTCAAAAACAGTACACCAGCATTCATAGCCTAAGTTAATACCATTCATCGCATTCGTCAAACAAATCGCGAAGTGCGTTTGAACGACATAGCAGTCTTTGACAAAAATGAGGGGCCAATTGTAGCTGAGATTAATTATTAAGAAGTATCATATAACACCACAGGCCTACTTTGCAGGCACCTTCATTGGGAATCACCGCAACAAGTACCTGAAAGATGAAACGATTCGTGAAATAACTGACAGTGTAGATAGGGCAGATACATTGACCGATGACCTTGGTGTTGTCACTGAGGCATGCGATATCAGAAAGAAATACTTCAAACTGAACACGCTTTAAGCTAGAGTACACAGGTTTCTCTCTCACAAAACACCAGTTAGTCACAATGATCTCAAGAACTCTGAGGAAGCTATTTCCAAATACATGGAGTTTTACAGGGCTCGTTTCTGTCCAGAAAAATATGTCACCCCAAAGCAGCACATTCTTGAAACACAATGTGTAGATTGGATGCATAGGTGGGGATTTGGGCTGGGTTTACATGGAGAGCAGGGAGGTGAAGGAATGCACGCTGAAGTCAACTCCCTAAAAAGGAGAGCATGGGGCTTGAAAAACAAGGCAACACAACTTCACTTGTTAATGAAAGAGCAACAGATTAAAACTTCACCCATGCTGCTGGCCACCCCCCAAAAAAAAATTAAAAGGATGGAAATACAGGTTACACCCTCCCCTTAATTGTTTCCCCCTTTTTTAGACAGAGAAAGACAATACATACACTACCGTGATAAAAAGAAGAATTGTTTATAAGGTTTACTATTTTATATTACTACCATCATCGTCTTCGTCATCACCGACGTCATCACTATTATCATCTGCAGCAGTTGCAGATACATCATCATCCTCATCATCGTCATCATCATCATCATCATCATCATCATCATCATCATCATCATCATCATCATCATCATCATCATCATCAGCAGCAGCATCCCACTGTATCTCCTCTGTCAAGGTCATCAACACAGGTGCGCCACAGGGTACTGTGATAGCCCCCTTTGTCTTTACCCTTTACACAAACAACTGCCAAATTTCCAGAGATGACACACATATTATCAAATTTTCTGATGATGCTGCTGTTGTCGACCTTTCAGACTCTGTGACATGTTACGAGCAAAGTGCCAACTCTTTTGTTAACTGGTGTGATAGGAACCATCTTGAACTGAATGTCAAAAAAACTAAAGAAATGGTTGTGGACTTTAGGCGGAATGGGACAGATTTGCCGGCACTCTTGTTAAAGGGAGAAGAGGTAGAAAGAGTAGACACCTATAGATATCTTGGCATTCTCATTGACAATAAGTTAAAGTTCACAGCTAACGCTGAGGCAGTGTTCAAGAAGTGCAGACAGAGGATGTATATGTTGTACAAACTGCGTTTACTGATGGTGTCGCAAAGAATTTTGCAGCAGTGCTATACTGCTTTCATTGAGTCTGTGTTAACATTCTCATTCATCTGTTTCTATCAGTCTCTTAATCTCAAAAACCAAAATTCTCTTAACAGTATCTCCAGAACATGTAGCAAGATTGTAGGCAGAAATCTCCCCCGTCTCTGCGATTTGTTCCAAACAAGGGCCCTGAGCAAGGCCATGTGCATCATTAAAGACCCCACCCACCCCATGTGCCCCCTCTTCCAGTGTCTTCCGTCCGGGGTTCGACTCAGGACAATGCAATGCCGAACAGTTCGCTTTAGTTCCACTTTCATCCCTACTGCAATTACCCTTTTCAATTCAACCAACAAACGCTGATGGCTCTGCTCAGGACACCTCACCACCCTCAAATTAATAACCCCATCATTTATTTTTATCTGATTAATTGCTTTTATAATCAAACTTGTATGTTTCATTTTATTCTATTACCCACATGTCCATTGATAATTATTGTGTTTGTAAGTGTGAGTGTATTACCTTATTTGTCAAGGACTGTTTGGTATTTTTTATTTCGTTGTTATAGCTGCTTATGATGTGTTCTGTGTGGATGAGTGCACGGCTGCAGTGATGAGTGGGCAAATGTAGTGCGTGAGTGTGTTGTAACTGCGCGAGGCTTTTATGACTGAAATAATAGTGCCTATTCTTTAGTCCTATTTCTTACCTGTAATATTTTTACCTGCAAGAGGCGTTCGCTCAATTAATGCATAGTTAAATTATGTACGGATGATGTGCGTACGGATTCTATGCTTTCTGAACCTCTTATATTAGTCTGTGTCTTATTATTGTTCATTATAACTGTCTTGATGTGTGGAGCCAACATAATGTGATGAGACTTGTACAATATTTCCATTCCTGTGGTAATAAAGATGTGTTGAATTGAATTGAATTGAATTGAATTGAATTGTAGAACTTTTCTAAAACTATAATTTGCATACATCTTTGTGGCGTTTTCTTGGTGAGGCATTTGTTAATTGTCTTTGTTCAGTCTACCTGGCCCTGTATCTACCACTACCAGTACAGTAGTGAAGCTTGGTCAGTGTGCCCCTTTTGTGAAAGTGACATTTATGATGGTCATTGTTCAATGTACTGTACCTGCATAAGTGAATCTCTTGGCCAGTGGGCCATGTTGAGTGACAGTGAACTCTTACTTCATGACTCAATCGATTGAACAGTGTGCCGTGTTGTGTGACAATGACAGGTATAGTGGTGATTTATTCAGGATATATCCCTATCAGCATGACAGAATGTTGGGTGAGTACAATAAATTTTTTATGTGATGTTTCCTACACGCACTAGGTTATATCGAAAAACACACAACCATTGTACATGCACTGCATAGGCATGCCTAGGTATGTTATTAAATGTTGCATCAACTCCTTGTCCGGCACCCGATGATCCCGGACTATCTCAGTGACTTATGCATAAGAGAGAGAGAGAGAGAGAGAGAGAGAGAGAGAGAGAGAGAGAGAGAGGGAGGGAGGGAGGGGGGGAGAAGTGTGTGAAAGAAAGACAGAAAGAAAGAGAGGAAGAGAGAGACAGAGAGAGGAGAGTGAGTAGAGGAAGTGATAGAGAGAGAATTTATAGATGTATGTAGAGTGTGTAAGATAAGAGAAGAGAATTGAGAGAGCAAGAGATAACGAAGAAAAGCGCGCACGTGTGTGTGGATGTGTGTGTATTATTCTATATTTGATTTGATCATTCTGTTTCTACTATATTCCAGTCAGTATTATTTCTAGTCTTGTATGAGTGTGTCAGCAAGAGGATGGTTGCGCGTAGGTGTGGTTGGCTTTGTTATTGTGTTTTGTATAATATGTGTGCCAACATCAAAGTGTATTCCTCGTGCTTGTCACCTGGCGAAATAAAGTTCTGTTATCTGTTATCTGTTATCTGTTATCATATCTCTTCCCTACCTCCTCTCTCTCTCTCTCTCTCTCTCTCTCTCTCTCTCTCTCCCCCTCTCTCCATAAAGTGAATGAATGTCTCCACTGAAAAAAGAACACAGGTCTTTTTTGTGTGCATGTGTTTACTATTGTGTGTTGTTTTGTTCTGTTTTGTAAATTATTGTAAGGGAAAGTCGGGTAATATGAAACGGGATATATATATATATATATATATATATATATATATATATATATATATATATATATATATATATATATATATATATATATATATATATATATATATATATATATATATATGTGTGTGTGTGTGTGTGTGTGTGTGTGTGTGTGTGTGTGTGAAATAAGGTTTCCCTGGAAGGTCTCGATCGTTTCCTAATACACTCCATTTAATATTACCCGACTTTTCCAAACATGCATACTCTAGCTATGATGCTTTCTCATTTGTGTTTTTTCATTGTAAATTGCAGTATTTTGGTGAGTAACATTAATTGTTTTTGCATGGTGTTCAGTTCCATTGCTCATATTCTGTATATAGACTTCCTGTGACTTTTATTTACACGCACTAGATTATCGCAAAACACAATACACATTCTACATGCACTGTATATATGGATATGATGACTGATATGTTATTAAATGTTTAATCTCTCTCGTTCTCTCTCTCTCTCTCTCTCTCTCTCTCTCTCTCTCTCTCTCTCTTTCTCTCTCTCTCTCACAAGTGAATGCATGTCTCCATAGAAAAAAAAAACCCCACGAACACATAACATTTCATTACGTGTTATTTTCCCCTAGTCTTGTAAATTGTTGTACTTTGAAATTTGCTTAAATGTCTCATTTGTTTGTTGCTTTGTTTTGTGAAGTCCTTTTAAACTTGACTGTATTTACTCTTTGTTTGATTGTGTGTTTACATTCAGTTTGTGTGTATGTGTCTACTGTGTGTATCATATCGATTATGTGTGCATGTAGTCTCTCTCTCTCTCTCTCTCTCTCTCTCTCTCTCTCTCTCTCTCTCTCTCTCTCTCTCTCTCTCTCTCGGTTGTGTGTTATAGGTCTAGCATGTCTTGTAAATTGTGCTGTTTTGGATGAGGTTTTAAATGTATTCTCATTTGTTTGGGCTCTCTTGTGTATAGTAAATAGTGGATGAGTTTTTAAAATACATTCAGTTTCAGCAGGAGTTTTTGTTAGGCATAAAATACTTATGCACAGCGAGCAAAAGTAGTTTCTAATAGTGTGAGGGACAATTGTCATTTATTTCTAAAATGTATAACAAAATCATAAGAGAGGGCGCCGGCGCTTCGTTAAGGTCTGGCTACAGCAATGCAATGGGCTTGGTTAAAATAATTTTAAGCTCCACAGAGTACTAACGGCAAGTGCCAGTAGGCTAGACTACACCAACGCCAGCGGCAGTCTCTGACCTGGTTACGGGTGGTTCAGCCAGCGTGAATGGAACGTAAGAGGCAGAACAAGGGTTGTAAATAGCTACCGTCTGACCGTACCCCTTGCACACAGCCGTGGTCATTGTCATTTGATGACACTACTGGGATCTATCAAGGCCTAATCGAAACATGACGAATAAAAGTAACAATTTCCTATTAGAAAGTATCTCAAATGTAACAAGGAGTTAGTTATTCATTGCTTACAGGCCAACGGACTGTAAAGAGTCAAATCAGGATCACAAAATCAAGACCACAACTTTGATTGATTGATTGATTTATTGTTGCTTTAGGTCCAGCGGACCCTTCCGAGCCAAATCAGGACCGGACAACCCCCGATCCGCATAAAAGATCTGCTGAAACAACCCCAGTGGGAAAATTGAATGCCCTCCACCGGCCAGTCACTTTACAATAAAGACATCCCACGCGGGGGACGGCTGAGGGTTGACCTCAACTACGCGAACACCCCGGTTACAAAAACAAAATAGAATACAAACATCATTATAAATCATCAACCAAACACATACATATAAAATGCCTATAGTGCTAAATAGTACATTCATAGGAAGCCCTAGTGACCACCCGGCAGAAAGCGTCAAACACTCCCAAGCTGATCCAACAGACCTCATACACAAACAAGGAGTCTTGTCCAGGAAGAGTTTTCAAGAAAAAAGGTAGGTCATTGATCTAGCGAAGAAGAAGATAGTATAGCAGAGTGAAGGACAGAGCAAGAATAGGAAAGAGTAAATGAGGAAGACAGCGACAGTGGGAATTTAAAGCACTAAATTTCCATAAAGTGGGGATACTATTTATACTGAAAACCCCCGGCACTCCAACGGGGGTACTGTTGCCGCAGTGAAGCGTCTTGCCTATAAAGGAAAGACAGGTTTTCAACTGTGGCTTTCACTGTTCCCTTTATAGGTTTGAACAATCTACAGTGGCAAGATTGCTCATGACCCCAAGGGGTGAGACCACAACTTGGCCGAAAGGGCTCACCCCTGATCCATATAAAAGATCTGCCGAAACAACCCTAGTGTTAACACTGAAGGCACTCCACCAGCTGGTCACTTTACAATAAAGGCATCCCATGCAGGGACGCTGAAGCTATACTCTAATTTATCGAACCCCAGTTTATAAAAACAAAATAGAATACAATCATCATTATAAAATATCAACAAAACACATATGATACATATAAAATGCCAATATTCAGAGGTGCCAACCCCCTAATCTTGTCAGTATTTCCGGACCCGTTTGTCAGTATTTTTTAAGACTTGTCAGTATTTTTTTCTCGCAAAACCCAGCCTATGACACTATAAAGTAACGACAGGCTTCCCTCTGAAACAGCAGGCTATTTTCAGTCCTCTAAAATCACGATGAAAATCAGCTTATTGAACACACTTGTTTTACTCTAAAATCACCATGAAAACAGGTACAGAAGCACCGCTGGCAAAGATAAACCATCGGCAACTTCTCCTCCATATTTTTATTAAAGCTACCGTATTTCCGTATTTAATTCACTTCGCCGGAATTAAATATGGTCAATCCGTACTGGTTGGCACCTCTGAATATTGCTAAATAATAATATCATAGGAAACCCTAGTAACCATTTGGCAGAATACGTCCAATATTCCCAAGCTGATCCAACAGACCTCACACACAAATGAGGAGTTTTGTCCCAAAAGAGTTTTAAAGAAAAAAGGTAGGTGACTGGTCTAGCAAAGAAGATAGTACAGTAGATTGATAGAACATTGTAGGAATGAGAAAGAAGAAAGGAAAAAAACAGCGACTGTGGGAATTTAAATCACTAAATTTCCAGAAAGTGGGGATACTGTTTATACAGAAACCCCCAGCACCCCCTTGGGGGAAATGTAACAAGAAGAAAAAAAGGGAGAGGAGTGAGAAAAAATCTGCAAAGATATACAACTTATAAGACTCACCATGTCAAGAAAAGAACCGAGTTAAACTGATTCAAGTCACGGTCTAAAATTACTTTGCTCCTGACAACCTATTCTTGACAGCAACAAAACTGTGATAGTAACAACTATACTCTATAAATATAATAACATATCCTATCCTATCCTATCATGTAACTCGAAAGTCGCTAGGGCACCACAGATGATCGTTTATCTAGCGTATTCCTCCTTTGTCCTCAATAGCCCCATGGTTTCACTCAGTGTCAAGCCAGTCCATTCTCTAATGTTGTCCTCCTACCTCTTTTCTGTCTACCTCTTCTTCTGCCTCCTTGCACCATGCCTAGCAGGATGGTCTTGCAAAGGCCTGATGCTCTGATAATGTAGCCATATCATCGGAGTTTCCGTTTCTTCACTACTGTGAGCAAGGAAGTTCAGTTCAGTTCTTCTATTTAAAGTCTATTCATTTTTTTAATGATTGTAGACATTCACTATTTAAATAACACACACATAATCAAATGCACACATTTTAACAATGTATTCAGAAATTATGACAAAGCATTATATGATTATATTACAGCACTTCGTCTTCTGATAATAATGAAATGTAAGCATTGCAAACAACAGGCGCACAATAACATGAACAAAGGAAACTCACAATCAAGCAATCAAAAGGCACCCAATCATTCTCCCTAGCAAAATGCACAAGTCGTAAACTAATAATTTTTCTTGGACATGAATCATTGCTAGTCATTATGGATGATTATCCAACCATTTTCAACAGTTTTGTGTTAATTTGTTAAATAATAAATATAACAAGTTCCAGGATTGTATGCTCTCTCTCTTTTTACCTCCCTCTCTCTCTCACATAAACCCAAAGCACAATACATCACCATACACATACTATACACACTCTACAGGAGTGAGATTTAGCAGTCACCCGGTCGCCCGAGGCAACTTAAAACGGGCTCGGGCGACTTCAATTTATAATTCAGCCAGCCCGCCTGGCGACCTAAAAAAAATGATACTACAGTACTTGCAGACTTGTTGAAGCTCGGTCCGAAGCGAGAGCGTTTTTAGGTCACTGTTCGTCTGCTATGAGTATGAAGCAAACGCGAGCGTTATTTCCCTTTGCCTACTTCCCTTTCGCGCCAAGCGCGCTGTCTGCTTTGTTTGTGACAAAGACACTCGCTACAAATTACGTGTATTGTCAAGGTGACGGTTGTTGATCCGAAAATGTGGAACTTTATTTCTAGAATCTATCTCATCACGTCCGAACCCCGTAGCTACAAGACTCACCCGATCATCCTGAGAGGCAAGAACCCTCAACATGATCAACAGACTCCAGCTCATGCAGCAGTATTGAAGTGAACGATTGTCGGGCTGCCTAAAAACCATGCTGGCTACCTCACTTTACTTACTAGCTAGCCCGGCGGGCTAGTTAGTCTCCTGGGTTAAATCTCACCCCTGCTCTATATATAAACATATGCATTTAAAGAAATGTTTCATAAATCAGAATTAAAAGTAATACTACCTATTTTTTAAATTATTAACTTATGGTACAAAATATTATTATTATCAGTGTTTTTTTTACTATTGGCATTACATCTTTTCTGTGTCTAATGGCAACAAAAATTTACACACAAATAATAAATGATTTATATTAATTGGTTGCTGGGATATACAATACCTTTTACATATTTTGTAATCCACGCATCCAAGTGCATTTTGTATATATGTTTAAAAATATTTCTTAACTAGGACATAATATTTTGCTTATTTACTATTTTTCAAAAATGTCTTTCTACTAATGAAATGAGTTCGTGACTAGAAAATTTAAGATTAATTTAATTTAATTTAATCACTTTATTTATATAGCGCTTTACCAACTCATGCTCAAAACGCTGGCCGATACAGGATCTAACTCAAACCACCCGAGACGCCCACCTGCTGCCTTTGGGCGCATAGTCTGACGCCCGGACAACTGAGCACAATTCTGGGCGGCCAGGGATGGGGGAGAAGGACCAAGTGCATGCTGGGTGTGTTCTTGTTACCGGCACTCATCCGTCTAGGACATGAGCGTCAGGATCTTTAAAGTTCGCTATGATGGAATGTATGCGACACACAGACTAGACCTCGGTTTATACTCTCATCTGAAGGAGTAGGAAACGGGAGTAAAGTGTCTTTCCCAGGGACACAACACAATGGCCCGGCCAGAGCTCGAACCTGGGACCTTCAGATCCGCAAGACGAAGCACTACCATTAGACCACCGTGCCTCCACAATTTACAATTGTTTACACAGGTTACAATTGTTTATCGATTTGACGTTTGTAGCTCCTCTTTTGCAAGTTTGTCTGACTGTTCATTCCAGTACAATCCAGAATGAGATGGAACCCAACAAAAATCAACACCGATCCCTCTGCTAATAATGTCATGTATTAAGTATTTAATCTCAAATATTAAATCTAATATAGTATTATTCTCCCAATTTTGGAAGGACTGTAGAACTGATTTTGAATCAACACAAATTCATATGATAAATAAATCCATAGATGTTTCAACAATGTGTTGTACTGCCATTAAATTAGCATATAATTCACAAGTAAAAATTGACAATCTTTTTCCAATATAATAGGATTTTTCTACATTTAGATCTGGTATAACACATCCTGATCCACTGTCACATGACTCAAGCCATCTGTCAATATTTTTTAGATGAAATGGATATTTTTGTGTTCTTTTAGTTCATTTACAAGAACATTAATATTTTCACATTTGGTAACTTTAGAATAATCTACTTAAAAATCAGCAAGTCATTGTGTTGTCCAATGGCTTGTGTAATGGTCTGTTGGACTTTATTATTGGTGATGTGCTGGGTATAGGAAATGCCCAGAAGTCTTCTGCAGCACCTCATCTCTATCCTTTGTATTCTTCGTTGTAGCTCTGCTGTGAGGGTCCATGTTTTGCAAGAGTATAGGAATATGGAGATGACAAGGGGGTGCAGCAACCTCAGTGTTTCCCACAGCTTTTTTTCAGAGAGTCCTTGGGACTCTCTGGTGCAAAATTTCAAGAGTCCCCTTACAAAATTTGAGAGTCCCATTACAATTCCTACATTTACCTTGATTTTGATTACCAACATCACGGACACACAAATACGCCTCAAAGTCAAACAAAGCTTAGTTTTCAATGCAACTTTATTGAAAATTATGAATAGCCATAAAACAAGCAACACAACAAAAGGAATAGGCCTACTGTTCTGATAAATGTTACAAAGGAATCCATCATTGACTAGAGGAACCTTAAAATCACATAAAATGACCATAGAACAAACATGAAATGGTCATACGACAATTTACACACATCAATCTGCATGTACTGACAAATTGTCTCTGTAAAAGCAGTTAGTGTTAGACTAGAGGGGACTAAGTCGATGACCACATGAAAAAAAAAAAGAGACAAAAAAATCTGTTCAACTGTGTATTACAGACAAGATCATCATTGCCTAGTCTATGGAGAACTGAAAATGATGATTCAACATTCGACGATTGCATCGTCTTCCGCATTTCTGCGGGTTATCGTTTTCCGTAGCCATGTGTCAATCGACATGTTTCAGCTTTTCGGAAGCAAACAAAAAGGTTGCGCATGCGTGTCAGCGCTCTCAGTGGGTAGGGGAGATCACCGCGCTTACTCGGCTCGGGCGCACGATAGCTCAGAGGTGCCAGGATACATAACGGCAGTAAAAACAAAACAAAACGTTGCGTCCTTTGTGACGCACCTTTTTTTTTTTCCATGCGTCCTTTTTCGGTTTTTGTGCGTCTCTGACGCACACACGTGCATTTTGGGAAACACTGAACCTTATCCTGGAGAGTAGACTTAACCTGTCTTTCCAAATGGGCTTCAACCTGTTCAGCAGTTGTTTGTGTTATTCTGGAGAGGACTTCCTATTGGGACCCATTGTCTGATACAACCACTCCTAAATATTTGAAGCTGGGCACCGTGCTGAGGGACTGATCTTGGACTGTAATGTCCGTATTGCTGCCATTGGTGGTTGGTCACCATTTTCGTCTTCTCTGCACTTATTTCCATTCCAAAGGCTCTGGAGGTGGTCTCAAGCCTCTGTACCAGTGATTCTTGTTCCTCTCAAGCTAATTTGGTTCCTCTCTACTGACTGTGCCTTGATTATCTGCAAGAGCATCTGCCATGATGCACTTCAGAAAGATGTTGAAGAGTGCTGGAAAGAGTAGGTATCCTTGACACATGCTGATGGATGTTCTGAACCAGCAGGGCTCGACACAACCAAAGTGTTTGAATGTGCAATATGCTGCAATACAATTTGCTTAACTATTTTACTTTTTGTGGTTTTTTCATCAAAATTGTAAGGAAAGTTAGAAGAGGCTGAAAATGTTGTGGGACAGGTAAAATATATGACAACCTATCCGTAAGGACCGGTAAAATAAAAAGTTGCTGTCGAGTCCTGACCAGTTCTCGATGGAACTGTTGTGGATAACTGCACTGGTAGCCTTGTCTTACAGCTTTTTGATGACTTCGATAATGTTTGGGCTGATGTATACTCTCATGGTTGCCCATAGAGCTGCATGCAAGATTTGCTTAAACACTTTCTTGCAAACACATGACACAGATGTTGTTGTTGCGGTAGATATTTCTCGCAGATTATTCTGAGGTTGAAATTCTGCTCAGTGATACTTTGCCATGCCCTAAATCCGGCTTGTTCTTCAGCTATGATTTGTTCAGCTTGGGGTTTCAACCTGTTGAGTATTATTTTCAGGAGGACTTTGCTGGGATAGCTGATAAGGTAGACGGTGTGGTGGTTTTGACACTCCTGATGGTTACCCTTTTGGGGAAGAGTGATGACAAACGACTGGGTCTATGGTGTAGGCCACTCCCAACTTTGCCAGACCAGATAATGATGGGAGCATCAATCATCGCTTCTCATCCTGCTTTAAGCACCTCTGCGGGTATGTTGTATACTCCCGCTGGCTTCTCCTTCTTCAGCGATTGCACCGCTATCCCAACAACTTCTCAGAGAATTGGGAGGCCCTCTTCTTCTGGGGACATGCTAGAACCGACAGGTCTCCCTTTGGTGTGTGGCTGTAAAGGTCCATCTATCCAAGACTTCTTGTACTTATAATGCACAAGCTAGACTTGCTTTGGATCGTGGAGACATTGGGCTGTTTAACACATGTCAGCTGCTTCACAGTCTGGTAGGCCTTCTTGCTATTGTTCTTGTTCAGACTGTTCTCTATTTTCTGGAATTGATCTTCTATCCAATTCTGCTTTGCTGTGCACATGCCTTTTCGGATGTCATTGTTGATTTTTCGGTAGGCATCAGCTCTCTGTGAGGTGTTCATTTTTACTTTCCATCTCTCCTTGTTTGTCACACAGGTCCAAAGGCGTGTCCATGTTTTCCTCTTTGGAATGTGCTTGACAGAGCTCACGCAGTGGCCATTCTTCTAATTTTCCCTCGGTCTTTAGGGTCATGACTTTTCAGATTCCTATGACAATGTTGTCTCTCATGCGAATCTTGCTGAGGTAACCCACTTATCACCTCCTTCCAGGTGGCAAATGGAAGGCCATTGGTGACCCAGGTGATAACCGATCCTGTATGTAGAGAGAAGTTCTTTTCATTTTATGGTGTGTCTTGGGCAAGAAAGACCTGGTGAGGTCCAATTCTCTTAGGCTGTTGGCCACAGCTGAAATCCACAGTTACTGTATGGCTCATCTTGGCGCCGAGCACGTAGTCGTTAAACCTATTGTAACGTGAGGTTCCTCCGCCCTGGTTGGTGACTTCTCTGTGCAAGACATTCACCCAGTGATGCCATGCTGACATCACCCCTGTTAGTTGCCTCTTAGGACACGCCAGCAAACGTTGGGTCTATTCTATTCTATTCAGTGCCCGAACCCACAGGAATAGATCCAGATAATACAAATTTTAAAAATTGTAGTCTTTGAGCTCCATAAACAGGTTGCCAGCAGGGATTTGAACCTTACATCATCAACAACATCTAGATAATGCAACAATAAAACAAATTTTTTGTTCACCTTCATCTCTGCCAGCTGTTGCTCCATGGCTGCACACAGCATGAGAGTACACACTGGCCTCTTTGCCATTTGCAGGTGGATGAAACTTTTTTTGTGCAGCACACGATGAGAAACACCATCCAGGTAGCCAAAGACATTTTCAGGTGAGCAAACCATCACAGAACTGATAGGGCTTGCACCTGAAACATTAGCACACCTACGCCATTACCACAAACACATGATGCAAATGAAAATCAACACAAATTGTTTTTGTCTGAATCTGTATACAATAAGCAGGCATGTGAGCAAATCAGATACTTCATCTGAATGTGATGGTAAGGAAGGTCAAGGTCGCTTACATTAGAGGGGCGACGGGGACCGATGCTCTCAATATTTTTTTCTTGTAATCAAGTTTTTATACACTACCAAGACTGTTTATATATAGTGATTGTTGTGTTGTATACTTCAGGAAGATGTTCGTGTGGAAATTTTTGTGTTTACTGCAAGTGTACCTTGTATTTTTCACTTTCTTTTCCGTCGTGAGTGGAAACCAAGATCAAGATGGCCGTTTACAGTACAGCAGTGATTTCCTGTTGTCGTTACGAACGCACAAAGAGATCATGGATACTAGCGACTTTCCAACTGATATGCTTCCATCTGAACTTTCACAAACGACCAGTAGCCATCAGAAAAAGAGGCAAAGAGGAAAAAGGGGAGGATTACAACGCCGTATGCGGAAGTTTAGCCTGAATAACAGAAGACGTATGCCGCCTCTACCCACGGTTCTACTAGCTAACGTACAGTCTCTTCGCAACAAGGTTGACGAGATAGAGGCCTACGTGCGATTTGCGAAGGAGTACCGAGAGATGTGCTTACTCGCCTTCACTGAGACCTGGCTAACCGATCGAGACACCGATGATGCTCTTCATTTGACAGGCTTCGGCACTCCTATCCGCCTTGATAGATCTACAGAGATAACTAAGAAATCAACAGGAGGGGGGGTGTGTTTTTACATTAACCAAAGGTACTGTAACAACGTTATTATACGCGAAAAGATATGCACACCAGATATCGAACTTCTCTCTATTTCACTAAGACCTTTTTATCTACCTAGGGAATTCCCGCAGCTATTTTTTACCCTTGTGTACATTCACCCGCGTGCTAATGCCAGTGGAGCTAGACAATTAATTGCTGATGTTATTCAAAAGCAAGAATCTATTTCTCCTGACGCTCCAAAATTTATTTTGGGTGATTTTAATCATTGCAAGCTGGATACAACTTTGAAAGCTTATGATCAGTATGTTACTTGTGCAACATCTATAAACAACACCACTTTAGATCTGTGTTATGGCAACATACCTTATGCGTACAAGTCACGTGCCTTACCTCCACTTGGGGCTTCCTATCATAATAGTGTGTTTCTTGCGCCTGTGTATAAACCTGTGTTTGAGAGAGTCGAGTGTGTTGTGCAGAAAGTGAAACAATGGACTGTTGATAGCATTGAATGTTTGCGTGGATGTTTTGAGTGTACTGATTGGGATGTGTTCTATGACGCATGCGAGACTTTGGACGAACTTACGGATGTTGTTTCTTCGTATATATCTTTTTGTGTAGATAATGTTATTCCATCTAAAGAAATTATTATATTCCCTAATAATAAACCTTGGGTAACGAAAGAATTAAAGAACGTGTTGAATAAAAAGAAAAGGGTGTTTTTTACAGGTAGTGCCGAAGATAAAAAGAGGGTAAATAGGGAAGTGAGAGACGAAATTAGAAAAGCAAAAATGGTATATAAAGACAAAATAGAAGAACGTTACAGTTGTGGGGACTTGAAAGCAGCTTGGAATGGAATAAAGACAATGGCAAATGTAAATAAATCTACAGAAAGCAAGAAGAAAACTGTCAAATTAAATAATGTACATGATAGTGACCTTCCTAACGCTTTGAATATTCACTATAACCGTTTTGAGAAACATGATTTTTCTAATAATATTAAAGCTCTTAAAGAATCTTTGCATCCCCAAAATGATATTGTTATTTCACAAGAGCAAGTAACAGGTTTGTTTAAGAAAATAAATGTACATAAAGCCCAAGGTCCCGATGGGATAGGTGGGCGTGTCTTGCGTTGTTGTGCAGAACAGCTTGGCGGTGTGTTTTCTCGCATCTTCCAGCTCTCTCTCGACTTTGGCTCTATCCCTGCTCTCTGGAAATTCTCCAATATCGTGCCCTTGCCTAAGATTGCCAATCCTCAAAATCTTAACGACTTTCGCCCAGTAGCATTAACAAGCTTAGTTATGAAAACACTGGAAAAAATTGTTAAAGACCTACTTTTATCTGCAACAGAATCACTCTTAGATCCATTACAGTTTGCATATAGAGCTAGGAGAGGGGTTGATGATGCCAAGCTGTTCATCCTTAACACTCTGTATAAACATCTAGAGAAACCAAATGCACATGCCAGAATTCTTTTTGCAGATTTTAGCTCTGCTTTTAATACTGTTCAACCACATATTTTAATACAAAGACTTATCTCAGATTTTCACATTCAACATCAGCTTGTCTCTTGGATTTTAGATTTTTTGACTTGTAGACAGCAACGTGTTTATGTTAATGGTCTTTTTTCTGATACTGTTATAACAAACACTGGATCACCTCAGGGATGTTGTCTGTCACCTTTTTTATACATTTTGTATACTGACAGTTGTAGAAGCTCAAGGGAGGGAACCTATCTTGTTAAATTTTCTGATGATGCAGCCTTGTTGTCTCTCCTTATAGGTAAAGAAAGCAGTCATACAGAGAGCTTGGCAGAATTTGTTAATTGGTGTGATGAAAATTTTTTAGAGTTAAATGTATTAAAAACAAAAGAAATGTATATTGATTTCAGAAGGAAGAAAGATGAGGATGTGTGTAGTACGATTCATGGCAAGCCTGTTGACAAAGTGGATGAATTTAAATATTTAGGAACTGTTTTTGATAGTCAATTAAAATGGGACGCCAACACTGCGAACATCATAAAAAAAGGCCAACAAAGAATGTATCTTCTTCGTAAACTTAAAAGTTTCTCTGTTAGCTCTATTATTCTTAGCCGTTTTAATCAGTCTTTCATAGAAAGCTTGTTGTGTTTTTCATTTGTCAGCTGGTTTAACAGCCTTTCTGTACATGACAAGATCAGTCTGCGCTCAATAGTAAATATATGTTCAAAAATAATTGGTGACAGGCAAAGAGACCTGAGTACTTTTTGTGATCAACAAACACTTAGGAGGGCTGTTTCGATTATTTCTATGCCACATCATGCGCTAGCTGAGGAATTTGTTTTGATGCAATCTGGGAGGAGGTTTAAGATGCCACAGTGCAAGACCAATCGGTATTTAAAATCGTTCGTGCCTCATGCAATACAGTTGATGAACAAGAGTAAGAACAATTAATGCATAAAAACTAAAAGTTAAACAATTAGCCTGATAATAAC
Organism: Oncomelania hupensis; assembly: GCA_036898135.1. Taxonomy (NCBI): domain Eukaryota; kingdom Metazoa; phylum Mollusca; class Gastropoda; order Littorinimorpha; family Pomatiopsidae; genus Oncomelania; species Oncomelania hupensis. The sequence goes on from CM072513.1 coordinate 37,563,339, forward strand.
TAACCTTAGCTGCTTTTTCCTTTAATGAATCTTCTACCTTGTTATTTTTATGCCTGTGTCTGTGGTGAGTGTAGCTGGTGATGTATGCCTGTGTGGGGTAAATGTCTATGATCTGGATGTATGTGTGTGCATGGGCAGTGTGTATATGCGGATGCTGTCAGGGGGCTGCCGCTGTGTTTTGTGCAAGTTGTTATTGTTTGTAGACATCCTCATGTATATCAGATATTGTTGTGATTTTTTTTTTAATTAGAGAGCATTCATACCCCCATTGTAATTGCCAAATCTGGATAAATAAAGTTGTTTGAATTGAATTGAATTGAATTGAATTGAATTGAATTGTCAAGTTTGTCTGAAAGAACATCAAAACAGCCAAGTTAAAGGTAAGCAGGTTAAATCAGATGCAATGCTCATGATCCTGGAAAACTTTTAATACCTCCAACATCAAATTCTAAAAAAAAAAAAAACTAATTCAGTAATTATGGTTAATAAATAACACTTCACTATCTTGTTAGTACAGCAACAGAATAATCAGCATCATGATTGCATTTGCTGAAGAGGAAGAAGATCTATCTACTAAACAATAATCAAATCCTTACCAACAAGGTCTTGAATGTAGTTCATAGGTTGTAATCCAAGGCGCTCCACAAACAGTATTCCCTTTGACCGCAGATAGGATTTGACCTTGGGATGAATGACCTTTTGACAAAGCAGCAGCCCAACTCTTTCACTGAGCAGCCAGTCACAGAATTCCAGCATCTTCTGCAACACCAGTTCATCAGCTGATTGTAAAACTTGATGCTGCACTTCAGATATGTTTTTCAATGCCTCATCTACATCTCCAGACATAGAGACGCTTACCAAGGCAGTTCTCAGTCTGTTAGATTTATCATAAATACAGCACAATGCTTGCTCCCCAAGCAGGATTGATTTTTCTGGCCACTCCAAGAGTAGACCACCAAACACTTCCGATGCCATCATGTCTGTTTTGTTGAAAGTGAGAATGTACACCCTGTCACAGAGGAATGAGTGTGCACAGTCTGGCACAGAGTTGAGAAATGCTTGCAGGATAATGCGGGATAAATGTTCAACTGCTGCTGGCAGCAGGCTGCAGACAGGCTTTGTAGAAATGATGCTCGTTACACATGCTAGCATTATTTTAATGTCTGACGTGTTCACATTTATGCTCACAGCGCACTCATTAGACTTCAAATAGTCATCAGCAAATTTAAGCAGGCACTCGTACACTTCACGCACACATCTTCTCCCTACAGACTCCTCCTCTAAAGCTTTCCTGATGAGATGAAGACACAGAGCCCCAGTCAACAGTCCTCCATCATGATGAGTCTGCAGGTGACCCTGAATGGCGGCTACTATGAGGCGTAGACAGGGGCGGGTAAAAGACATGGTTGACAGCAGACGACTGGATGATGTAGTCATGGTAACAGGACCACCGACTCTGTTCCGGATGGACTGGATGCTACCATGGGGTCCCGATGCAGAGTCAAGGAGTTGATTGAAGACTTGCAGTGCTGCACGCAGATCAGGGTCATCCAACGACTGCCTCGAAACATGCGACTCTTGTGGTGTGTCTTTGCGAGACCCCATGGTAGACGTTATGAATGTGGAATCCTAACTTCCCTCATCTGAAAACAAATATACGATGATTGTTTACTTCTCCATGGCATTTTATTGTGAGTACTACAAAGCATTATTTGGGCTATAATGTTTTCCAATTTTCAACCAGATTCTTCATGACATCAATAATAATTATAAATTAAAATATTAATAATAATAATGTAAAAAAAAACAAAAATAAATAATAATAACAAAAATTGTTACATTCGATTGATGGTGTTTTTCTATCAGTAGTTGATTCAGCCCCAATGCTGAAGTCCTGATAAGGTGTAACTCAGATTCGTTTATCCACGCAGCCTGCTCACTCAGCAACAAGGCAAAGTCTTCGTATGTAGTTTTCCAACTTTATTCAGCGTTCATCAACAACTGCATACAATCGCCTTTTCACTCTCCTCTCTTCTCTCACACAGAGCATCGAATATATAGTTTTTCTCTACTCTAGAACACGGTGGAACGATCGAGTATGACGCAATTATAACCAATCATAAATAAATTCGCCATCACTGTTTTACGTCATACAATTTCCCTTTCTGTCAAAGAATGTTCTCAAATATCGCGAAACTTCGATCGATAGTAAAAAAGCAGATCTAGAGAATTCTCCAATAATATCGACTAACAAAAATTATCAACGTTTTACAAAGCTTCTTCTAACAACAACGCAAACTCAAATCAAAGGTAAATAGACTCTATTATTGAATACTTTGCAAAGCGAAACAATTAGATCTATCGTGCGTGTTTCAGACATACTATCCTTCGCGTTTCAACGTAACAAATATAATAATAATAATATAACTCATGAATACAACAATTATATAGTATCATGAAAATTACCATATTATTATTATTATTATTATTATTATTACCTTATTGTTCTTTTTTGCCCCCTGCCCTCTGTGTAGACGTCGACACTTTTGGCTCCACAATTGGGATGGTTCCAATGTAACTTGCGGTGAAGATGAGCAGGAAAGAGACAAACTTATTCTTGTTTGCCCACAAGGCTGCGCACCTCACAAATGAAAATGGGCCCTGGGGTTTGTGGGGTTCTTTGGTAAACATGGTGATGAATGGGCTGGTGGTGACTTTACAAACCTGAAATCATAATCTTCGACATTATAATAAACCATTAAGTACAAAACATTACACAAAAATACAACTCACGAAATCCGTTTTCTAAAATATTAAATCCACTATCATCATCAAATTGACAGAGAAATTAAAATACAAAAATTATACAACTCCCCAAATCATTGATCAATCTGAAATCTACTTCCATGGTGCCACCTGCTTCCACCCAAACAAAATGAAAGTAGGGGTATTTGTGTGTTCTTTTGTGTTTGTGTTTTTTTTTCTTTTTAAAAGCATCACTCATTGTAACCTTTTACTGTAATAATGTGGAGGTAAGACTTCTGCGCTCCCTTGTCATCTCCATCTTCATATACGTTTGCTAAACATGGACCCTCACAGCAGATCTACAATGAAGAATACAAAGCATGGAAATGAGGTGCTACAGAAGACTTCTGGGCATTTCCTATACCCAGCACATCACCAAAAACGAATTCCAACAGACCATCACGCAAGCCATTGGACAACACAATGACCTGCTCACAGTGGTGAAGAAACAGAAACTCCGTTGGTATGGTCACATCACCAGATCATCAGACCTTGCAAAGACCTTCCTGCAAGGCACAGTGCAAGGAGGTAGAAGAAGAGGGAGACCAAAAAAGAGATGGGAGGACAACATTCGAGAATGGACTGGCTTGACACTGAGGGAAGCCATCAGGGTTGCTGAGGACAGAGAAAGATGGAGTACGCTGGTTAAACAATCATCTGTGGTGCCCCAATGCCAATGACCTCCGAGTTACTGGATAGGATATGATAGGATAGAGGTTTATTTAAAAGCAAAGATCATGAGAATACATAAAATGCAAAAAAAAGTATATCATTCCATGAGAATACATAAAATGCAAAAAAAAGTATATCATTCCATGCTACTTTTAAAGTTAGAGCATAATTTCTGAATTGAAGGGTGGCAAACTTGAGAAAAGTAGTATAATAGTAAACATCTGCGCAGATGGAAAAAACAAAAAGATTTGAGCATGACAACCACCAGAAAGGTAGAAGTGTACCTTGTAAGTAAATTTTGAACATTTCTGTGATTGAAAATTACATTTGAGTAACACTTTTTAAGACTTAAAAAAATTGCAATTTTGGCTCCCATCGGAGACTAAAATTATAGTACATCCTGAAATAGTAGATATATTTGACTGAAACTTTGCAGGCATATTCATTATTAACACATTGTTATTCACACAAAAAATAAACATAAGTCGCCATTCTAAATTTTGATATATAGAGAAGCTACTCTTGGTATACCCCTTATTCAAAACTAGCTGTTTTTGGCCCACATCACAGTTTACATGAAAGGATAATCAAAATGTTTTAAAACATTGTAGAAATAATCTGCTTTATTGTCTAGTAACATTTCCTCTTTAAAGGTGAGAGTGCATAGATTGCATTATGTATGCCTGCCTGCTGGCTTGAATGTCTGTCTCATTGTGTCTTTGTGCTTGCCTGTTTGTTTGTTGATCTTTGATGTTAACAGTCCAATTGAGCTGAAACTTGGTATACACGTTTTATTCAATGCTAGGTAGATGCTCACTGAAAATGGTTCATTTTTTCCCCTCAGGAGACGCGGCCTCAATGCAGCACTACAATCAAGGCTGGATATCTGCTGTGTTTATTGTCCAATAGAATTAAAGATTGTGAAACAGATTTGTAGGGTACTATGTCAGTGACCATCAAATATGGGAGTGACAGACTCAAAATGTTATTGTTGAAACATTCAGAGGACACGTGTTTCCCTTCTTGCTATTTCTGCTTTGTAAGAGAGCAATTACCTTGCTTTGGAATTAGCGACTTTTCTATCCTTCATATTCTTTCCATTGTGATAATATTTGGTAATTATATATTTTATTCAAATACCTAAATATGAAAATATCTAGATCCCACCGGAGAATTAATATACAGAGCTGAAAAAAACAACAGCATTTTGATATATCGTCAGCTTATATCTGATGTCATCCCTTGCAGCATTTTTTTTTAAAATCTGTTCCGCAGAAAGAACCTAATTGACCTATTATTAATGAGATATTTCCTTGCACAACTATTTCTATGTTCATCTCTTGTCTGAACGTTGTGATCATCTACACAGTTCAGTTTCTTCTGTTAGTTATTCATTGTTAACAGGGTCCTGTGGACTGAAAGAGCCGAATCAGGACCACAAAATCAGGACCACAACTTGGTTGAAAGAGGACTCACCACTGATCCGTATAAAAGATCTGCTGAAACAAGCCTAGTGGTAATACTGAAAGCACTCCACCAGCTGGTCACTTTACAATAAAGGCATCCCACACAGGGGATGCTATAGCTATACTCTAATTTATCAAACCCCCATTTACAAAAACAAAATAGAATATAAACATCATTATAAAATATTAACAAACACATACATATATATAAAATGCCTATACTGCTAAATGTGTGTGCAAGGCACAGTGCAAGGAGGCAGAAGAGGAGGGAGACCGAAAAAGAGGTGGGAGGACAACATTCGAGAATGGACTGGTTTGACACTGAGCGAAACCATCAGGGTTGCTGAGGACAGAGAAAGATGGAGTACGCTGGTTAAACGATCATCTGTGGTGCCCCTGCGATCCTCCAAGTTAGGGGATATGATAGGATAGAATACTGCTAAATAATAATATCAAAGGAAGCCCTAGTGACCATTTGGAAGAAAACGCCCAAATTCCCAAGCTGACCCAACAGACCTCATACACAAATGAGGAGTTTTGGAAGAGTTTTCAAGAAAACAGGTACATGTAGGTGACTGGTTTAGCAAAGAAGAAGATAGTATAGTAAATAGAACAGAGTAGGAATGAGAAAGAACAAAGGAGAAAGACATCGACAGTGTGAATTTAAAGCACTAAATTTGCAGAAAGTGGGGTAACTATTTATACAGAAACCCCCGGTACACTCACAGAGGACTACGTTTCTGTTGATGTGAGATGGAAATAACAATGTTCATTGTGCAGGCACCTAAATCTAAATAAACATATGTCAATAACTGCACAATTCTGAAACTAACTAAAGGAATTAACTTACTATTAATTGTTTAACATCACCCAGTAATAAACTAGTAAAGAAATTAGGCACTTTTTCCATTTTTACATCATCATTTGCACTGATTGCGATGTCATGAAACACATAAGACCCAGTTTTTATTTTGGCACTTTTCATGCTTTGTTTCTTCACAAACAAATGCCATCACATCATCACCAAACTAAGCGATTTCATTTTAGTACTCTTAGCATCTGTGCACACACAACAATTCGAAAAAGATAAGAATAAGATGATGAATTGTCCCCTACTAGAATTTTCTTCTTCATTTTTTTCTTGCTCTCTGCTAGCCTACCATCAATTTTTTTGTTGTTGTTGATAGGCTGAAGTAATTTCGTCATCAACATGACGTAAAAACGTATAGGCATGTTTTGCTTAATAACGTCATGAAAGATTTAATCTATTGCATTTGTTTTGGCTAAGAATTTAGAGTCAGCGAGCGTTCACGACTGCTTTATACAGACCTATTCACAATCATGATCTCCGATGTTGGCATATCGTAATTGAGAGTTGTCATGTTGACAATAATAGAAATATTGATAAATATCTCCCGGAAGAATGTTTTGTGCAATAATTCCGCGAGTTCAAAAAGACTTCACTGTAATTTCTTTATACTTAGATGCGATGGAAAAATCTTTTGGACAATAATAACTGTGATATAACAAACACTTGCATATAAATACGCAAAACGATGTGCGAATCAACGTACCCGACTACCTTAAGAAGGCTCTCAAGACATTTTTCTTCAAAGCCTCAAATAAAACTAATCTTCCTTCACTGGTCATACCTGTATACAGTAGTGTAAATTTAAACATTATAAACATCTGATGGCCACTCCCTTCTCCCTTTTCAAACGCAATGAGCATGAACTTTTTCGGTGGATACCTGGCGCTATACAAGACTATATCATCATCATCGTAATAGTATGTTCTCTTAAGCATGCCAACCTAATCAACAACATTGTGTATTTGGTAATACTTACAGTTACAAACATACAGACAAAACAGGCTGAAGGACATTAACTTCAATTGGCTTTAGCCCTGGCCTCTGCCTCAGCCTTCAAATCGTGGCCAAATAACTTGACTTTGTGTTCCTTGGGTACAAAGGTTTCATTGAACTGCATATGATACCAGCCGTAATGTAGCAGTGAAACAGAAGTCAAAGTGAAAATAATAATAGCGTTACGCTTGATGAAGCCAGTGACGGGATTCATGATTGTCTGCCGACTACTTGAACTCTGAAACAAAAAATTGCAATTAACAATAAACCAAAAACAAACATTCTGTTTTCTTGCTGAAATTGTGTAAACCATATAATGGCTATGGAGTATGAAGAAGGTATTTGGAATTGTAATATTAATACACGTTTTATATTCCTACTTAATTAATACAGCTAAATTCACATTTCTACTGCTCACACTTTAGATCTTGCTTCCCCCCCCCCCCTCCCCCCAAATAAGCTACCTTTAACCTTGTGCTGGATATATGAATTGTTTACAATATTCTGTATAATTTACATTTATTGTAATATAATTATAAATGCAACATGTGTGGCAAGCATTAAATGGGATTTTAAAAAATAATAGACATAGATAACTTTTTCCTCCCTAATTCCAGATTTAATTTCATAGGCTAACAGTAAGGCCAAACAAAAAAAAAGTGTTTACGGTATCTCTCTGGAACCTAATTTTTTGGGGTCCAATGCTAAACTTTTTGGGGGGATCATCTGGGAAAAAGGTGAAAAAAGCCCCCCAAAATCATACCCAAGTTGAAAAGGTTTAGAAGAAGAAAAAAAAGTCTTTCTACCCGCCCTTTTTTCCCTACGTTACCTTAAACAGACTTTTTTTTAAAATGTGCCTAATATGGACCATGTGCATGGACTTCAGTCTTAACGTTATTCTGATTAGCCACATCATGGTGAACACCCAAGATCATGATGAAAACACACCCCGGTGGCGTGCCGGGGTTTTCTATTAAAATAGTATCCCCACTTTGTGTAAATTCAGTGCTTTAAATTACCACTGTTTGACTGTTTCCGTCATTCTCATTTATTCTTTCTCGTTCCTAATCTGTTCTATCAATCAACATATCTTCTTCGCTAAACCAGTCACCTACCTTTTTTCTTTAAAACTCTCCCAAAACTCCTCGATAATTTGTGTATGGGGTCTGTTGGGTTAGCTTGGAGATATTGGATGCTTTCTGCCAAATGGTCACTAGGGCTTTCTATGGTATTATTGAGCAATTTAGGCATTTTATTTCATATAATTTGTATGTGTTTTGTTAATATTTTATAATGATGTTTATATTCTATTTTGTTTTTGTGATTCTATGGTATTATTATTGAGCAATTTAGGCATTTTATTTGTATGTGTTTTGTTAATATTTTATACTGATGTTTATATTCTATTTTGTTTTTTGTGAACGGGGGTTCGATAGAGTATACAGCCTCAGCGTCCCATACATGGGGATGCCTTTAATGTAAAGTGACCGGCTGGTGGAATGCCTTCGGTGTTACCACTAGGGTTGTTTCGGCAGATCTTTTATACGGATCGGGGGTGAGTCCTGATTCGGCTCTTTGCAGTCCGCTGGACCCTATAAACAATTACTAACTAAATAATAATAATAACGGATTTTTATATAGCGGGTACTCCAGCCTATGACTAGACTCACCACGATTTACATAGTCATTACATAAAAATACATGCACTCGATCAAACATCACTTTTGCTACGATACACCGAAAGACGGAACAGTAAAGGTAAAAACTATTTACAACAATGACAAAAAAGACAGAAATAGAATATTTACAACTATATACATAAATGACAAAAAAGACAGAAATAGAATAGCAAAAATCTATTCACAGCCCGGTTGGACCCAGGAAGAAAAACAGTATAAATATTTACAGGATTGTATCCTCTAACTAGTAACTAACATGGTGAACATCCACACAGGAATGCAAGTTACCTTCATCTATGCCTACTTCTCTCCACCCGCCCAAATCCTTGAGCCTAAAATGTAACTCGGTAAAATGTCTCTCAACAGTGTCAACTTTGTTAACATGTGTTTGCGTTCATTGCTATGCATTGCCACTCTCCAGTTAGGCCTAGTCCAAACAAGAGCCAGTCTCTTACATTGTGAAATAAGGAGTGCAATTTAAATCATCAGTTTGCAAAGATACAATCACTACACACTCAAAGCTGACACTTACCTGGAAGTGCAAAATACACTACATAGGTCATCAACTTGTGTCCTTCCTTAACTTTTTACTATTTTACGCAACAAGCCAGTGCTACGACGTGCTACTTTCGATGACCTTGACCACTTCCTGCGAAGCTCGGCTCTCATTAGTTACGTAATAAGTACTTTTGTGTTTCGTTAGCACTCTGTATAATTTTGAATAAAATTGAATGAAAGGAAAAATTACCCCAACTTAGAATTTATTACTACAATGTTCTACTCACAGTTTAAAAAATGCATGCGTAAACGAGAAACCAAAGTCTTTATATCAATGTCGAGTGGTGTCGACCAACGTCCAAGATCGCCATGTTGGTCCAGGACCAGTACATATGTACTGAAACATAACACGTCCCACCTCCAGTGCCATATATCCCCGATTTACTAGAAATCCTACTTTCTGCCCCCAATTTGAATCGTTTGGACGCTTAGAAATTGATTTTGTTGCAGATCGTTTCAAGCGTTGGCCTGATATTTGTAATAAATGCACCCATATAACTTTAGTGCCATATTATATAAGTCAGTGCTATATTATTATATATGATCAGATCGCTGAATGTTATCTAACTGGTGTATTAATTAGACTGAAACTAAGAAAACATGGTTCAGACCAGGAAAACTCTTTTTTCTTTGATTTTGAAATTCAGAAGGGGTTCGGATAGCATGATTTTTGGATATAGGCCACCGGGGCCTCAGCGAGGTCAAAGCTAACGGTCCCTTATCTGAAACTTGCGATGTGCTGCATGGTGGTTTGTATTCGAAAGGATCTCAACTTACACTCAAGCTTTTCTCTGTAAGGTTTGAAATTCTTTGTTGTGGCTCTTGATATTTGGACAAGGGATTTGTTTTTGGGACAATGAAATGTTTGCTATGTTTGAAAACGAGCTCCTCTAGCTTAACTACTTAGGGCTACTCCGTTTCGTTACACTTTGTACCGAGAAAGTACTTAATACTGTTACGATTCGATCGGTTATTGTCAAGTAAAAGCTTTAGGTATACAAGGAAATAGCTTTGGTACATGAAGCAACATATCACAGTAAACAAATAAATAAACAAGTATAGTAAAAGCAAACCATGGGTGGACCATGCTACTCTTCGGCTCATCCGTAAAAGAGACCGCCTATACAAGCGCTAGAAGAAAACGGGAGACAAAAAATTGCAAGAAGACCTAAAGAAAATCAAACAGACGGTACAGAGAAACTTAAGACGCTCATACTGGTCCTACACAGAACGACTCTTCGCGCAGGATCCTGAAGACAACAAACGCAACCCCAGCATCAAGTGCTTCTGGACCTACATAAAAGCCCAACGGACAGAAGCGGCCGGCGTATCCCCACTCAAGGTTGAAGGAAAGCTTATGACTGGAGCGAAGAAACGGGCTGAAATACTAAATAAGCAGTTCAAGTCCGCCTTCAGCCCAAGAGTGAATGACACATTTGAAGATTTTAGATCAAAGACCAAGCTTCAACCTCCACATCCAGACTCCCCATCCTGCAGCAACATCACCATCACCGCCTCTGGTGTCTCAAAGCTCCTGAGAGATCTGGACTCAAGTAAAGCCCCTGGGCTAGATCAAATAAACCCCCGACTCCTCAAAGAACTAGCTGATGAAATCTCCCCAGCCTTGACTCTCCTATATCAAAGTTCGCTGAAAACCGGCGTTGTCCCCCAGGACTGGCGAACAGCTGACATGACCCCAGTCTTTAAGAAAGATGAAAGATATCTTCCTGAAAACTATCGCCCAATCTCTCTGACTAGTGTTTCATGCAAAATCATGGAGCACATTATCACCCATAGCATCATGAGCTTCGCGGAGGAACACCACCTACTCAGTGAAGCACAGCACGGATTCAGGCGCCACCGCTCCTGCAAAAGCCAGCTCATAGGCCTTGTGGATGTGGTCTCTGACGACCTGGAGAATGGGAAGCAAACAGACATCATGGTGATGGATTTCTCCAAAGCCTTCGATAAGGTCGATGCCATTCCTTACTCATTCACAAGTTGAAACACTATATGGCATCACAGGAGATATGCTGACCTGGATACAAGCCTTTCTTACTGACCGGCAGCAACGCGTGGTCGTCAATGGCGCCACATCCGAACCAATCCCTGTAGAATCCGGTGTGCCACAAGGCTCCGTCCTGGGCCCCAGTCTTTTCCTACTATATATTAACGACCTCCCCGATGGACTGTCCGCAGAGGCTCACCTTTTTGCAGATGACACACTGTGCCACAATTAAGACAGTCAGCACTGAAGATGACCAACGTGTTCTTTAAGCTGACTTGGACCGGCTTGCTGAGCAAAGGTGGCTGATGTCCTTCCACCCGGATAAGTGTCTGACACTCCAAGTAACCAGGAAGAGGAAACTGCTTCAAAGCGCATACCACATCCATGGCCACACACTCAGCGCCGTCAAGGAGGCCAAATACCTTGGTGTAACCATCAAGAGCGACCTTCTGTGGGACAGTCACATCACCAACATCATCAACAAGGCAAACAAAGTTCTCGGCGTCCTCAGAAGGAACCTGCGAGTAGGTTCACAGTCACTCAAACAGCGAGCATACTTCACACTGGTCTGCCCGCTCCTGGAGTATGCGAGTCCCGTGTGGGATCCTACCACAGACAAAGACATCAGGCGGATTGAGGCAGTTCAGCGCAGAGCAGCCCACTGGGTGGTCAATCGCCATCGGCAAACATCAAGTGTGGATGCTATGCTGGAGGGACTGCAATGGCCAAGCCTGCAAGACCGACGCCATCAAGCCCACCTCATCACTTTTTACAAGTACCATATCATGGCCTCATAACCATCACATCTTCAAGAAAACCCACACCCACCCCTCCTGTCAAACAGACCCATCATGTCCACCCAGAGCACTACCAGCTTCCTTCCTGCAGAACCCAATACAGAAAGCAGACCTTTTTCCCCCGCACAATTGCAGAGTTAAACCAGCTCCCTGCAGATGCTGTCCTCAGCACCTCACTGGAAGCCTTCAAATCCCAGATCTACCCCCCCCCCACCCCCTACTTCCCTCTTCCCCCTGCCCCCTCATCCTACCCTTTTTCTCCCTTGCTCCCCCCTTCTCCCCCCAAGGCAGTTCATCTGGGCAGCACAAACCCAACCCGACTTACAAACAAGCGCCATTGCATCAACCCCTCAAATCTGCAGTACCTTCACAACAATGAAGTCGGCAGATTAATGAAAGAAGAAGGGATTCAGTTAACACAAAAGTAAATTTTCTTTGATATAGTCTATAATTATACAAGCAATAAAATCTCTTTAACACAGCATACAAACTTGCATTCACACCCATGAGAAGCAGCTAGGGAGCTCTAAAATTTAAAATGGCAATAGGCCTACTAAAAGAACTGTACACAAAAGCCGAGAAATGCACGCGCACATCCCTTAGTCCTTACCCATCCATGCACACACACACACACACACACACACACACACACACACACACACACACCCACACCCACACACAAACACATACCATGCAGTCTCCACTCAACTTCTTGCACTCATTACGCAAACAATAGTAAATTTTACAGAATATGTTACAGCCTCAATTTGCAAAGTGACAATTGACAATGTGCATGGTTTGATTAAAAAACAAAGAAAAGTGGTAATTAAGATTCAGAATATTCCATCCTGGAAGCTCTTCTTCTTCTTCTTTTTGGGTGTGGCAGCAAAACGTTTTGCCAGAATTATAAGTGTTTCATGATAATTATATATATGCTACATTTTTATTTAAACATCTATATATGTTGTATACATTAGCATGTGTTTTACCACGTTTTCAGATCATGGCAATGTCAAGAAATTTTCTGGCCATTGGAAGGTCTGTTTCAAGCAGGCTGGTGCTCCAGAGAGGTGTGCTTCAAACTCTGAATGATAATTACACTATGTAACAAATTTTCACTTTTGTTCTGTTCCTGGGTTGAAAGTGTGTTTTCCTATCCTGTTAGGTCTAGAACAGAAAGGAAATCGCTGTTATTCCAGAAAAACTTTGCTTCTGTGACCGGGACAATGAAATTTGGAAAATCGCGTGTGTTCGAGAAAATTATCGATTTGCTTTCAATGCCGAGCTTCCTCCCTGAACTGCTAGAGTTGTCCACATGTTTCTACAATTCTCCTGAACACTCTAGAACGTTCAAGAAACTTCCAGAACTTTCGAGAAACTCTCAGAACTTTCTAGAACATTCTTGAACGTTCCAAAAGTAGCTGTACAAGTATAAAAGCACACGACCACTGTGTCCTTGAGTGTCTGGCCCTGGAGCCTGACTTCTCCGCGGTTAGGATTGCCTGCTGCGATGATGATTGCATCTGGACTCCATGGCCGACCTGGTAGCCTACTCCTTGTCGACTAACTTTGGACTGCTGTTCATGACCGCGGTGTGCACCTACCGCTCACGAGTGTCTGTACACCTTTAGACCCAACCGCCTGGCCGTTTCTCTCCCCGGAACTCGTCTTGGGTTCCTTTGTCTTACAACTACTAATGATGGCTATCCCCACTCAGTTACCTGTTTGTAACCTATTCCCCCACCTGGCCCATGGGCCTTTGGTTCGACTCTACCTTCTCGGGTCCTGGGTATGCTCTACTCAAGTGACATGTTCCCACTCAGCTACTACTACACGGATTGTACCCTCAGCTGACCCATTGGGTCCTGGGTATTACTACCACGTACTGACTTATACCGCTCAGCTACCTTGCTCTCATACCACATGGCTCATACCTCCAGTCGACCCCATGGGTCCTGGGTATCCGTTTCCATGACTGACCACCCCCCTCACATGACTCATACCTTCAGTTGATCCTTGTGTCCTGGGTATTAGATACCACTACTGACATTTCTCACCACATGACTTATACCTCAGTTGATCCCTTGGATCCTGGGTATTCGTTTTCATGATTGACATCCCATACCACATGGCTCATGCCTTCAGTCGACCCCACGGGGCCTGGGTATCCGTTTCCATGACTGACCATCCCCTCCACATGACCCATACCTTCAGTCGACCCCACGGGGCCTGGGTATCCGTTTCCATGACTGACCATCCCCTCCACATGACTCATACCTTCAGTTGACCCCTGTGTCCTGGGTATCCGTTTTCATGAATGACTTTCCCTACCTCACTGTACCATTTTTTTCCCATCCTTGTTTTATGGGTCAATTTTTGATTGTTTATAGCTTTTACCCGGCCCTCCTCGACTTTTAATGTGGTCCTGAAGGATTTTTATCTACTTAGGTACGTTCCCCTCCCCCCGCCCTCCTGGTCACTGCTAGGCCCTCCACCCTTCCCCCTCTGTGCTTGCCCTCCCTTGGCCTTGGCGGCCTCCCTGGCACCCCGGTCCTACCCCTGCCGCCGTTCGTTCGTACGCCTTCCCCTCATGCCTGCCATTGATCCATCTCCATCTTTTTCCGGACGTCGTAGCAGCGTCCCGCACTCCCTCTTCATATGACCTCTTACTGCAGCACGACCTCTTATATCAATGGACATCATAATACCAAAGTCTCCTATACGCATACTGTGTTGGGGACTATAACTGTATAAACTGAACTGAGAGAGTGATTCACAGTACAATCGTAAATCTAAAAAATCTACACATTTCTGAACCTTGTTGAGTGGTTTCCGACTGTGTTTGTCTATTCCTTGTGCAATTTTTGTTTTTACCTGATCATAATGACAAAAAATATAAAAAAATTCGTTCTATTTTCACAAAAAACTAGTTTTCTTCGTGCTGTTGTCGTGTAAGCAAAGTTTGTGCTTAATGAAGTCATTTTTTCACGTACTTTAGACATAAGCAATTGAAATATAACACTTAGAAGCCAGGAACAAAAATTGTGTTACATAGTGTAATTAGCAACCTTATATAGTTATATAGTCCCCCAAAACCTGCGGAATATATTATATATACAGTATATATATCAGGCAAAAATATTTACCAGATTGCCTATTTTGATCCTGATCGAGATGGTAGCTTGAGCAATTGAGGGCTGGGTAAAAAAAAACTATATGGGATGCATATATATTATATGCGTTTGTGTGTGAGCACGCAAAATGGAGAGGTGAGGAAGGGATATTGATGGTTGGTTTAAAATTAAACTCTTTGAACAGAGAATACATGCTGTTACAAATTATTTGAACAGAGTGGAGAGATAAACACCACTTTTAATTTAAATTAATTTTTACAAATGATTTATTAAAAAGAGTTTTTTTCAGTTTGATCTCTACTGTTTAAATTTCAGTTATTAGAGGGACAAAGCATGCAACACCATTGGCAGCATTTTCTCAACATTGTTATTTGGCACAGAGTGTGAGACCGCCTTCCTCTGGTGCACCAGCTGCTGGCAGAAAAGCTGTAAGTAAATACAATATGTTTACTACAGGTATAGTGATGATCTTTTCAATTAATAATGTGAAATCCTTTAAGATTTTTTATAAGTCCTGCTGAAACAAATATTATGTACGTACTTTTTTTTTCTTCTAGTTTTGCCTCTATCTGAAAAATTTATGTTCTCTATTACATAATATTCTTGTGAGTGTGGTCAAACTTTTTTTTAACCAGGATAAACCTTTGTCAGCTCAAGGGAAAATTGAGACAGCACATGCAGTGAACAGTGCCAAGAAAGTCCTCACAGTAACGTGGCCAGATAGTCTCAAATCCAAGTATGTTTATTGATTTGATTGATTGATTAGTAGTAGTATAGTTGTTTGATGTTTAAACATTGTTTATTTGTACATGTCGTTTTTGGTCTAACTGATATATGCTATTGGAGGTTCGTGCACTGAATAGAATAGACCCAACGTTTCCCAGCATGTCGTAAGAGTCAACTAACAGGGGTGATTTCAGCACGGCATCACTGGGCGAAAGTCTTCTACACAGAAGTCATTGGCCAGGGTGGAGGAATCTCACGTTACTATAGGTTCAATGACCATGTGCTCAGGGCCAATGCGAGCCACACTGTACTTGTGGATTTCGGGTATGGCCAACAGCTTGGAGAGGATTGGGCCCTGCCAGGGTGAAATACCACTGAGCAGATTTTCAACCTCAAAATAGTCTTTTTATTTTCAATAATCTGTGAGAAATACATACAGCACATGAAGCTCAAGGTCAGTTTAGGCTTTATAAAAAACATTTTTAAATGTATCCTTATATGGCAGAATGGCTTTATATTGACCCATCATATTCACAACTTTCCGGCACCTCTCATAAAAACTCGTGGGTATCGCCATTATAAATTAAAACGAGGTTACTATGAAACCAAGTTCCGGTTTGGCTTGTTTTGCTTTTATCAAAGCTTGATGCGTGACTTTTAACTATGGCAAATTGCTGAAAACGACGATTGTTAGAGCCAGAAAACGAGTGGGATAAGTATAAAAACGGTGGAGGAAGTACATGCTCAGTGAAAGAATGCAAAAAACAATCGTAGAGGCCTGTATTTGTGGCGACTTCGGAGGTGCGTCGATCATCGACAGAAAGTGAAACAGGACCTGAAGACTCTTGTAGTTTTCCATAGCTTCGCCGTCGCAACCTTCACAAAACACGAAGTAGTTGACGATGTTAGGCGAGCGTTGTGGCCAAGTGGGCTAAGGCGGGACTAACTTGCCTTGTCCACAAGTCAGAAACCAATGGCGCCTGACAGGTGTGGGTTCGAGCCAGCATCTGGACGTTATGTTTTTTCGAATATTTTTCAAAAATTCACAAATAATGTTAGGTAGGTAGGGTTTAGGCGCGCCACTAGCGATAGAAAGAGATAATAAACTGCAGCAAAAAAAAAAAAAAGTGAGGGTACGATACTGGTGGCCCATGTTATTATTCTTGAATATTTGGAAATAACTCACTAAAACACGCGGAGAAAGAAACCGGAAGTATGTTTCATATCGAGGGGATTCCCGTTGGTGCATAGGATAGCAGAAAAGTGTGAATACCTCAACATTGAATCATTTGATCATACATGAGCAGTAGAGGTCATGTGAAGTTCAAGGTCATCCAAAGGTCAAGGTCATTGAATGTCAGAGTCATCCCAATTAAGGTAAAATTTTTTGACAAAATTCAACTTGCTGTCATTTATTGCTGTTTGTACATGATCGAGTGTCCATTTGGAGCTGAAGGTCAAGGTCATCTCAAGGTTAAGTCAGCACAAGATCAAAGTCAGTATTAATTTGCATTTTTCGTTTGTTTCGTTTATGTTTTTCTGGGCACTCATTTCATGCAGAATATATGCAATTTCAATAAGGAGTATATGTGAGTCATATGGGCTTTGTCCTTCTAGTTAGATGCTTATTCTTAAAATTTTCACATCTGTGGGTTTGTCTTTATCTATATGCATAGTTATTTATCGTTGTTTAATTTTTCTTTGTATGTGCTGCATTTGAATAATTATTTCTCTGTTATTTCAGTTTCCATGCGCTGTGGGTACGCTACAGCTGCCACTGCAAGCAGTGCCTAGAGGAAAACAGTGGCCAGAGGCTATATTTAGTTGAAAACTTTGACCCAGAGATCACCATTGAATCAGCCATGCGAGATGGTGAGTTGGTTGGATGGTTGCTGGATTAGTGGGTTGGTTTATGGTTGGTTGGTCAGTTGGTTGTTTTATTTGGTCAGAATTGAATTGACTCCGTGTATGTGATGACAGTAAGACTGACAATGTGTTTCTAACCAAGCACATTACATTTTATTTTAAAAATATTGACTAAAAAGTTATTGGTTTGTTTTTATACATTTAAATTTTAAATGATTTGAGTTTTATTACTTATTTGTGTAATGATTTTGTTATTGCAGGGGATAATATCATAATAGAATTTGGAGGAAGGGAAAGACATTCTGGGTTTGTACCTGTTGCATTTTTCAAGCATTATGATTGCTCTCCGACTGCATTGAAACAGAAGAAGGCTGCCATTGATGTCAACACATATGCAGAGGTGTGTGCTATTGTCTTCTCATTATCTTCTCTAAAGAAAACCCCAAGAAGTCCTTGTGTAGTAATTGCAAATCTAATAATTTTATTTTAGTACTTTGCAGGTATTCTGAAAACGTTCTAGAAAATTAGTGTGTTGTGTTGCTTTTACCTGTGTAATCTGCATTTACTTTTTAGTGAATCTGTAATTTTAATTATTATTTTTGTTATGTTGCCAACTTACTTTATTCAACAGAAAATTCCAGAATTGTCTTATCAAGATGTCACTCAAAGAGAGGATGGAGTATATCAGTAAGCTAATTGTTTGTTTTGTTGTGTTATAACACTGATTGTAATAATAATAATAATAATAATAATAATAATAATAATAATAATAATAATAATAATTAATAATAATAATAATAATAATAATAATAATAATAATAATGATTGATTGTAATAATAATAATAATAATAATAATAATAATAATAATAATAATAATAATAATAATAATAATAATTATTATTATTATTATTATTATTATTATTATACACAACATTGATAAAGTGCATTCCTAAAATCAGCTCAGTGGGCATTTCAAAAGAAAAAAAATAATAATAAAGAAACAAACAAAAGGTAGAACATCTGCAATGAGGGAAAAATCACAAAACTGAAACATTTAAAATTCTCTCACTCACACCTCTCTCCTTCACCACACACACAAACACACACACACACACCCACCCACCCACACACACACACACACACACCCACACACACACACACACACACACACACACACACACTCACCCACACATGACAAAAAACAGAAGAGACAAGATCTGTGAAGGTATTACACACTCACACACACACACACAAACACAAACAGCCACCAGCAGGAACAGAGAGGAAGCAGAAATAGTGTCAGATTTTAGTTTCCAGATAGATAAGCCTGAAAGAGATACGTTTTAAAATTTCTTTTGAAGGAGGACAAAGAAGGTGATTTCTTGAGAGTGTCGGGCAGAGAATTCCAGATAAGAGGCGCTTGGACATGAAATGTTCTGTAAACACATGTTTTTAGAGAATATGTCATTTTCAAAAGCTTTGCTCCGGAGGATTGAAGAGATTGAGATGGATTGTAGCTTTCCAATTTGGATGAAAGATATGATGGGAAAAATAGGGTTTCTTCAAAATGTTTGAAAGCGAGTGTGCAGTTCTTGTATTTGATACGTGCCTCAACAGGAAGCCAGTGAAGTTGCTTAAGGAGAGAAGTAACATGGTCTGTTTTTCTTTTTTTTTAAACAAGTTTGGCTGAATGGTTTTGAATCTTTTGTAACCTGTGCAGAGAGGATTGAGGAATTACAGAGAGGGTGTCGTTACAGTAGTCAAGCCTATACAGGATCATTGAGGATGCTAACTTTGAGGTACTTTCATCAGACAGAAATGATCAGATAGAGAAGATCTTGTGAAGATGAAGATCGCAGGAACGGCAAAGAGAAGAAAGTATTTCATCAAAGTACACTCCAAGATATTTGTCAGAGGACTGAAAAGGAACTAATGCTGAACCAATAAGAAGAGGTATTTTATCTAACTGAGGAAGTCGAATGCGGTCTGTAACAGCAAGAAGTTCAGTTTTGTCTTCATTGGGTTCCAACTTATTGTCCATCCAGGTTTCCATCCAGGTTTCAATGTCAGAAATGCATGAAGTAGTGTCTTGAGACAGAGTACGGAAATGAGAAGGAAGAGCAGCTTTCTGAATTTCAGTGTCATCAATGTACTTGTGATAGTCAAATTGATATTGCATTGGATGATGTCAGAGAGAGGTTGTGTATACAATGAAAAGAACAAAGGTCCCTGCATGGAACCCTGAGGTATGCTAAAATGAAGAGGTACAGGTTTAGAAGCATTGCCATTAATAGAGACTGCCTGTGTACGATCAGAGAAATACGATTTGATCCACCTGAGAGCTACAGATTGGATGCCAAAGATAGAAGACAGATGTTGAAGAAGGATTTCATGGTCTAGTGTGTAAAACGCTGCAAAAAAATCTAGAAAGGTGGTGATAGAAACCAGTCTGGAGTCCATGTTTGTCAGAAGATTATCAGTCACCTCAGCAAGTGCAGTTTCTGTGCTGTGATTTTGTCAATATTGAGGCTGGAAGCCATTGCCACTGAAATGTCTCTGAAGCTGAGCTAATACAACTTTTTCGAGAATTTGTTAAATAAACGGTAGGTTTAAAACTAATCTGAAATATTTTAAAACATTCTGATCCAAGTTTTGTTTTTTGAGGAATGGGGTGACAATGGCATGCTTGAGAAATTTAGGCACGGTGTCCGTTTCCAAAGAAACGTTTATGATTTTGGTGATCAGTGGAAGCAATGGGTCAAGGACCGATTTCAGTAGATCAGTCGTGATTGGGTCAAGAGTGCATGATTTTGTTGGGGACGCCATTATGATCTTTTTGACCTGCTCTTCAGAAATGGGATCAAACTGAGCCAACACTGTTGTTGTGAAAGCGTCCACTGCAGTCGGGAGATTTTGGTAGGACTCGTTCCTTTCAACCATCATTGGCATAATATTCTTGAAGGTCGAATTTAGCTGGATAATGAAAGTGAAAAATGAGTGTAATTATTTTGGGATGAATCACTTGACATCATTAGTTTGTTATAATATTCTCAAAGGCTGAAGTGATGGCTACCTGCCTGATGAGCAGAGCCAGAAAGATAGTGGATGATGCCTCCCACCCCGGATACCACCTCTTCGAGCTGCTTCCTTCTGGCAAAAGGCTCAGAACTATGAAGACCCGTACCTGCCGCTTCAAGAACAGTTTTTTTCCACAAGCAGTGACAAACCTCAACTCCTTGTCTGGCACCCGATGATCCCGGACTATCTCAGTGACTTATGCATAAGAGAGAGAGAGAGAGAGAGAGAGAGAGAGAGAGAGAGAGAGAGGGAGGGAGAGGGGGAGAAGTGTGTGAAAGAAAGACAGAAAGAAAGAGAGGAAGAGAGAGACAGAGAGAGAGAGTGAGTAGAGGAAGTGATACTAGAGAGAGAATTTATAGATGTATGTAGAGTGTGTAAGATAAGAGAAGAGAATTGAGAGAGCGAGAGATAACGGAGAAAAGCGCGCACGTGTGTGTAGATGTGTGTGTATTATTCTATATTTGATTTGATCATTCTGTTTCTACTATATTCCATTCAGTATTATTCCTAGTCTTGTATGAGTGTGTCAGCAAGTGGATGGTTGCGCGTAGGTGTGGTTGGCTTTGTTATTGTGTTTTGTATAAATATGTGTGCCAACATCAAAGTGTATTCCTCGTGCTTGTCACCTGGCGAAATAAAGTTCTGTTATCTGTTATCTGTTATCTGTTATCTGTTTGTGTTGGAATAGAAATTGACCATATACATAAACATGTCACCAATGACTATAGTGATGTCCCAGACTTCTAGCTGGGTAATGAAATCAGCTGACATAATTAATTAATTTTAAACCACTTCTTACAGTTAGCATGCTATAGCCATGTAAGCTCATTGGATATTTATTGTTCTTGCAGTTGGGTGAAGATCTTGAATGATTTTGGCTTCTGTGTGATCAAAGGGGTTCCAACAGAAGAGTTTAAGGTTGTGAAGGTAATAAAGTTCATAATAAAGAAGGTTTTTGTTTTATTTGTTTCAATATTTATTCTGATTTTCATTATGACCATGAAATGTACAGTTTTGAAGTAAAAACCAGTAATATTGTTCTTTTTTATATTCAGTTATATGGTGTAATTTGAAAAGTTTTTGAGAAAGTTATTGAAATTATAGTTTTATATAGTCTCTCTTACCTCTCAGGACACTGACACTTGACAACCTTTTTTTATATTGAAAACATATGTGATTTATAACCATTATAAGTCGGTCTGTATAATTTTAATAACATATGATGTACTGTGCAGATGGCTGAGATGATTGGTCCTATTCAAGACACAATTTATGATGATGTAAGTTTATATTAAAGTATATTGAAGTATGTGTTGTTGCCTGTAAATAATACTGTCATTTCTGATGATTACATTACAGTTAGATATGACAGTATTGTTTTCCAGGGGTGATGTGTCTAACATGTTTGTGTTTTTAACTGGCAGACATTTTTTAGTGGCTCCATTTGTATAGTCTGTATATAATTTATGTTGGGTTAGTGCTTCCTTCAGTTGTTTATAAATTACAGCAATTTTTTAAAAGTATAAAGTCTAGGCTTGAAAGTTAAAAACTGATAAATGATTGATGTTTTCCTTCATTCTAGATTTGTTCTATAACCTATAGTAATTTTTGCTTTTTCATTGATTGCAGATTAATTCTATTGTGTTTCAGACTTTTGATGTACATGTTTCGGAATATCAACTGACCAACATAGCTTACTCTGCGAGTGCACTTGTATACCACCAAGACCTGCTGTACTATGAGTCACCACCTGGCCTGCAGTTCTTGCATACTCTCAAGTGACTTGCATTTTTTAATAGTTTTATTATGTATTTATTTATTTATTTATTTGTTTGTGTTGCGATCATACGAATACTCTACATTATTTGCAACAGTCACAGCTTTCTGTGCCAATGGCATCTTTTAGGCTCTATAGTATTGATTTTAGTGTTCATAATTGACCTATTGTCATTTTGCTGATGCTGATAATGGATGATGATGCTCATCTTCATAATGATGGTAGTGGTGTTAAAGAGTATGATGCTGATGATGATGATGGTAATTATGATAATAATGATGATGATGTTAATTATGATTTAAAACAATTATATATCTGTTGTGTATGTTGCCATTTGCAAAGTGTTTGTTCTTTCTGTGCAGAGCTTTTACCTGAAGTTTCAAGTATCTTTCTATTTACATGGGATGTACGTTTATTTGTGTTTGTTGCAGGTTTGATGACTGTGTAAAAGGAGGTGAGAGTCTTATTGTCGACCTCTTCAAGGTTGCAGCAGAATTCCGCCAGTCACATCCTGTTGAATTTGAGTCACTTGTGAAAATCCCAGCTACATTCCAGAAAATCCATTACGGCAGGTATGAGACTTGAATTCTTCAGAATTATTATGTCATGGGGCTTGAAAGTTGTATAAATAGGTGTGCTGTAATGTTTTATATTTGCTTATAATCCTTTTCCTGTTATTTGTTTATTTTTGTGTTTTAACAATGTACACTAATCTTGTTTAAAACAAATGACATTTTCTGATTTTACACCTGTCAACCAACCTGCAAACTTTCAGCCTATATTACATTCATTCTATTGAATTATATGACCTCTTTGGCCTTATATAAAGTTATATGCTTATTATACGTCTGAATGGTTTTACCATTTTACATGTACACGTTCACTCATACACACACACAAGCACATATGCACAAGTGCACTTATCCCATTATGCTATGGGAAAAGATAAATATTATCTCTAGTGATGTTTTGTTGTAGTGCTTTAGTTTATTTCCTGGACTGCAGTTATAAAATATGTTGTGGTTTTATGTGTACCCAGGAATGTGCCTGTACACCAGACCTTTTCACGACCCCTCATCACCTTGAATGCTGAGAAACAGGTATTTCAATACCAACTTCACTTTCTCAAATTGCCCTACCTGCCAAAATTATACAATATGTACTATATTATGTTTTTATCTTTTCTTGTCAGTTTTCTAGCAAAGTTATCCATGTCAGTAGACCTGCTCAAGTGGCTGGAGCCATAGAGAGAGGTTCTCCATATCCTGGGCAGTGGTTGCTGTTTGCTTATTGTAAAGTTTAGCTAGTTTTGAGATAAAAGGATTTGTGCAAGGCAAAGAATGGCAGATCACATAACAATCATTATATCCGAATAATAATTTCATGATGTTTGTTGTTGTTGTTGTTGTTAGTACATTTATTCCTAAATTTTATTCTCAACTTATTTTCAGATTGTTGGAGCCTATTGGGAACCAGCTCATGAAGGGCCAGTTGAGGTTCCAGAGGTACTGCATATTTTATTATTTCATGAAAAATGTTTTTATAGAAAGTCACAATACATTACTTCTTTCAAAATTTACCTAAAGGCTAAAAGTCAGTGCATCATTAATATTTTTCATTATTTATTGATGATTGATTTTTGTTTCCAAATATCCCAAACATTGAATCAATGTCTTTTTTCTGTAGGATGAAGTTAAAATGAATAATACTTTAAACATTTGCAGGATCAAGTTGAAGCATTTTACAAGGCACACATTGCATTTGGAAGAGCAGTGAAGGATGCATCTGTGCAAGTATGATATAATTTACATTTATTGGTGGAATTTCATTTTCCTGTAAATTTACTCTTTTGTTACATGGCTAGAGAAGTATACTTTATGAATGAAGGTATGCATTGTTCAGTCAGTCAAATAGAATTTGGAGGATACAGATACTAGACAGAAGATGAAGGATTTGTTCTGGTTTTGTTTTAATATGGCAGTAAAATTGTACTGTATTGTGTTGTGTTGCATCATGTAACGTTGTGTTGCAGTTTTATCCTTTATTTACAAGCACAGAAATAAACTGGGCCTGATGGTCTTTCTTGGCTTGTTTTAGTTTGAGTGGCGTCTGGCTGAAGGAGATTTGTTGTCTTTCAACAATCGGCGTGTCTGTCACAACAGAAATGGATTTGTTCTGAATGGTGGCACCAGACATTTGAAGGTACATATAACAGTACTTATCCACTTTTTCTCCTGCAAGTTATTTGATACAACATGTGCAGAAATCGACTTACTAAAGTATTTTTGTGTTGAACTTACAGGGTTGTTATGTGAACATTGACCACTTCAAAAGCAGAATGACCGTTCTGTCCAACAAGTTTGGTGGTGGGCAACCTGTCAAGAGGGTTGGCAACAACTGTATGTTCTAAAAAACTTGGTAAACCATAAATTATATGTTTTTTAATGATGGAAATGCATATGTGACTTCTTTGATTTGACAGTATGCTATCAAGTTTTGTGTATGTGATGTAAGTGATATTCATTTGAATAGATGGTTTGATATAGGGGTTTTTCAAACAATTTGGCATTATGTTGATGTCAGGAAATAATACTCATATTCTCATATTTCCAGACATCTACATATATATATATATATATATATATATATATATATATATATATATATATATATATATATATATATATATATATATATATATATATATATATATATATATATATAATACTCATATATATATATATATATATATATATATATATATATATATATATATATATATATATATATATATATATATATATATATATATATATATATATATATATATATATATATATATATATATATATGAGTATTATTTACCGACATCAACATAATGCCACACCGTTTGATATGTATATATATACCTGAACACACCTAAACTCTTGGACCTGTGTGATAAACAAAGAGAGATGAAATGGAAAAAGAACATCTCACAGGGAGCTGATGCATGCCTATTAACAAATCAACAGTGAAATTAGAAAAGGCATGCGCAGAGCAAAGGAGAACTGGATAGAAGATCAATGCCAGGAAATAGAGAACAATCTGAACAAGAACAACAGCAAGACTATGAAGCGGCTGACAAGTGTTAGACATCTCAAGGTCTTCCCGATCCAAAGCAAGTCTGGCTTGTGCCTTACAGAAGAACAAGAAGTCTTGGATAGATTGACAGAGTACTGCTCTGAACTTTACAAACACACACCAAATGGAGCCCAATCAGCTCTTGCATGTCCCCAAAACAGAAAAGAAGAAGTAATCCTCCCATTTCTCCTAAAAAAAAGTTGAGGCAGCAATGGAATCGCTGAAGAAAGGGAAGTCAGCGGTAGTGGACAACATTCCAGCATAATTGCTTCAAGCAGGAGGAGAAGCAATAATTGATGCTCTCACCATTATATGTAACAACATCTGGCGGAGTGGCTTTTACCATGGACCCAGTCGCTTGTCATTACTCTTCCCAAAAAGGGTTACCTTCAGGAGTGTGAAAACTACCGCATCATCAGCCTCATCAGTCATGCCAGCAAGGTCCTCCTGAAAATAGTGCTCAAAAGGTTGAAACCCCAAGCTGAACAAATTATAACTGAAAAACAAGCAGGATTCAGGGCAGGGCAAAATACCACTAAGCAGATTTTCAACCTCAGAATAATCTGCGAGAAATACCTACAGCACCAACATCTATATCATGTGTTTGTAGACTTCAAGAAAGCGTTTGGCCGAGTGTGGCATGCAGTTCTGTGGGCAATCATGAGAGTGCACAACATAAGCCCTAACATCAAAAGCCTGTATGACAAGGCTACCAGTGCAGTCCTCCACAACAGCGGCATTAGGAACTGGTTCAGAACAACAATCTGCATGCGTCAAGGATGCCTACTCTCCCCCGCACTCTTCAACACCTTTCTGGAGCGTATCATGTTAGATGCCCTTGCAGACCATGAAGGCACAGTCAGCATATGGATAGAACAACCTTCAACCTCCGTTGTTTTGCAGATGACATTGATGGATTGGCTGGAGAGGAACAAGAACTTTAACAGCTGGTACATACAGTGGCGCCACCTCCAGAGCCCTTGGAATGGAAATAAATGCAAAGAAGACCAAAATGGTGACCAACTATACCAATGGCATCAACACAGACATCAAAGTCCAAGGCCAATATCTCAACATGATGCACAGCTTGAAATATTTGGGAGCAATTGTATCTGACAATGGGTCCTGACAGGAAACCCTCTCTCCAGGACAGCACAAACAACTGTAGCCCTTACAAGATTGAAGCCCATTTGGAAAGACAGGACCATCAGTTACACTCCAATTGTAAAGTTGTCAAACGTGGGTAAACGTATGTTTGCATGTATGTTTTATGAATGTTACTGCCACATCGCAACATATTCCATATGCATGTTTTATGTCAATTTGGCCAATAAACTTCGTTAATCGTTATCTTCCTATACGCTTGTTAAATATGGACCCTCACAGCAGACCTACAATGAAGAATTTATAGCTTGGAGATGAGGTGCTACAGAAGACTTCTGGGCATTTCCTATAACCAGCATATCAACAATGACGAAGTCCGACAAACCATCACACAAGCCATTGGACAACACAATGACATGCTTACATTGGTGAAGAAAAGGAAACTCCGATGGTATGACCACGTCACAAGAGCATCATACCTTGCAAAGACTATCCTGCAAGGCACAGTGCAAGGAAGCAGAAGAAGAGGGAGAAAAAAAAGAGGTGGGAAGACAACATTTGAGAATGGACTGGCTTGACATTGAACGAAGCTATGAGGTTGCTGAGGACAAAGAAAGATGGAGTACACAGGTTAAATGATCATGTCAAGTTAAGGGATAGATTAGGGATAGGATAATATATATATTTAAAGCAGTCACATTTTCTCTAATTAAAGAGAAAAAAGACTAGAATTTTGCTGTATTTTTCACGCCTTTTACTTGTCAAATTTTTGCTTATTCAAGCATCTTTAGAAACAAATGACTGAATAGTTTTCAAATGAAACAAAAGTGCATAATAGATATATATATATATATAAATAGTGAGTTTTATGTACAGCTAATACCCATGTCACTATAATTATTGTGCTGAGGGTGATTATGTAATTGTAACCAGAGTCCTTTGCGGATATATATGTATCACCAATCAGAAGATGAATGCAAAGATGTTACAGTCAAGAGTTCGGGGCGATCACTGGCGAACCAATCAATAAATGAAATTGAAAAACTGAACACGATGGGCGTGGTGATGGGTAAACTTTATTTGTAAATGCAGCATGGAGAAATGTCAAACAACACTCTGACAACTCTTGATAAAACCCAACTATAAAATTTGCAGCGTGACCAACAGGTGCCAATTCACACCTGAATTAGGAATAATGGCCTAGCAGTTCACATTACACACAAGGCGTGAAAATCGTTCATGATATTCTATTTTATATGGAGTGCCAAACACCTCTTCCCTTCAGCACTAACAGAGCAAGAGTATGACCTCTCTTACAAGTCTCGCGCGACTACCAACTGCAAGGCATGATGGGAAAACAAACTGTTTAAATCGAATTCTCAATATTATTTTTAATTAGTAAACTTACATTCCTATTTTACAAACTTTATAGTATAAGCAAAAATTTAAATATACGTCAAAAAAAATTTTCAGTAACCCAAGGGACATAACATTATGTGAACCACTGAGAAAGAATTGTTTTTTTCCCTTTAACTTACTATGTAACAAAACTGCACGCAGTTGTGAGGTTACATAATTATCAAATGCATAATTTTAATGGTATGTTCTATTATATGCTCTGAATAGGGAAAGCCTGTTTTATGAATTTTATATAAATAATGCAAACCATTATATCAACTTTGACAACATACATTTATAACACCTTCCACACCAAACACATATGCTTCTACTTTAAAAAACATGTGGGATGCGGGATAACTGACTTAAAGTGACCTAATCACATTTTTCTCCTTCAACCATATCAACCACAAACTAATGGATTGCATGATTAATTTAGGTACAATAATTCTGTGTTTGCTAATATTAAATTGATATCAGTTCATCCAGTTCATCCATTCATCTTTTTGTTAAGAACAAAAATCAGAAATAGGCATTTAATAAGTGTATTGTTTGCAATATCGTATTGATTGTTGACTATGTGTACCAGAATTATGTAAGAAAATATATTGATGATATTATGATTAGAAGATATAAGAAGCTATTATATGATTATGTATTAACACTCAATGTATATTATTATTTCGTGTCAGTTTTAATTGGATTGATTATGGTAATTGTTTGACCAACTGTATTTTTTTCTTGTCTTAAAAAAACATTTCTTTCACTTTCATTAAGTTGCCCTTAATTACAACAATGTAAATGATTTTATTTCCTTTCAGGCACAACATATAATTCTTGTATTACCTTAATAGACTAGCTATATCTGTGATTCTGATTATAAACAAAAAGAATGCTGTGATATGATTGTTTAATTTGTATTTGATGTTATTTGATCTCTGTCAACAGGACTGGTACCTTTGGTGAATATTCAGTAATTATATGAAGCAACGTATGTTTTATTTATTTGCTGAAATAAATTATTTGACTTGAATTGATTGTAATGCTGATCAATTTTGACATGAATAAACAGTGACACATTTTATATACATTTGTGTGTATAATTTCCTTCTATATTTTGTTTTTTTGGATGAATGAAAGTAGTTTGCATCTTAATTGTTGTCTGCTATGTTGATGATAATGTTGATGATGATGATGATGATGATGATGATGATGATGATGATGATGATGATGATGATGATGATGAGCATTAGTATAGATCGAGTGTTATTCCTTCCAAGTTATACAGACACAGCTCAGGAAATTTTGACTCACATGCATAGCAATATGGGTCTTTATATTCACCCCCCAAAAATGTTATTTCCAGATTTTTGTAAATCTGTGCGAGGTGAGTCTTAAATAGTCCAAAAATGATATTTTAAAAACAAATCGGTCCTGTCCGTTTGTCTGTCCATTTGCCTGCCATAAGCTGGCTGTGCAAAGCTAAAAGTGGCCAAGTACTTGGATGGTGTACCTCCATAAGACCTCGAAATGATCAGTGAACAAATGACTTCATTTCAAGGTCAATGTTACGTCACAAGGTCAGCAAGTGTTATCAAAAAAATTACGTTTAACAAAATCTGCACTTTTCCCCCATTAATGATATTGAACTTAGGATTCTTTGAGGCATGCTAGATGTCAATGAGACACAGGCCACAAAATTTGGCTTACCTTGTCCAAGGTCAAGGCCACAATAAGCTGTTAAAAGTCAGTTCAAGTGGTATATAACACTACTTTGAAGTTAGTCATTGTTTATAGAGTCCAGTGGAAGTGACCTTGACCCTAAACTATGAGAAATAAAAATTACAATCTTATTATATGTAGAGATATGTGTTCTGTTTTTGCGTTGATCTTGAAGATTAAGATCATTTTAGGCCTTACAAAAAATAAAATATGTGTCATCAAACAGGGGAATGGCTCGATCTATATTTTACCCGTTGTATGCATCAACATTTGGTTATTTGATTATACATCAGCATATCAGAGATTATCCCAACACTGAAGGTCAAGGTGTTTTTTTGTGTGCATAAAACAACTTTTGCTGTAGTTTATTTGATCGACTAGTGTACATTCAGAGTCAGGGTTCAAGGTTATCTCAAAGCCAAGATCAACGCAAGGTCAAAGTTAGTATTCCTTTCAAAGTGAATGCCACTGTTTAAGTTTTTATGGGCACCTATTTTCATTTCAGTTATGTTTTCACTTTTGCTTTTGATTTGTACTTTTTGTCTTTTTCTTATATTTATTTATTTTGGTATTGTTATTATTTATAATAATGGCATCAACATGGACATCAAAGTCCAAGGCCAGTCCCTCAACACAGTGCATAGCTTCAAATATTTTGGAGCCATATTGTATCAGACAATGGGTCGATCCCAACAGGAAGTCCTCTCCAGAATCGCACAAACAACTGCTGCCCTTAAGCCCATTTGGAAAGACAGGATCACCATCAGTCTACATTCCAAGGTAAGTCTGGCTTGTCATCTCCATCTCCTATACGCTTGCAAAACATGGACTTTCACAGCAGTTCTACAACGAAGAATACAAAGCATGGAGATGAGGTGCTACAGAAGACCGGGCATTTCTTAAACTCAGAACATCGATCACTAATGACAAAGTCCGACAGACCATCAAACATTGGACAACATGATGACATGCTCAAAGTGGTGAAGAAACTAAGACTCCAATGGTCACCAGAGAATCAGACCTTCCAAAGACCATCCTGCAATGCACAGTGCAAGAAGGGAGAAGAAGAGGAAGAGAGAATGAGGTGGGAGGACAACATTCAAGAATGGACTGGCTTGACGCTGAGCAAAGCCATGAGGGTTGCTGAGGACAGAAAAAGATAATTATGGTACGCTAGTTAAACGATCATCTGTGGTGCCCCAACGACCTTCGAGTTAAGGGATAGGATAAATTAAGATAATGTTATTTATTTTAAACTTGTGGATGTCTTGTTACTAGATCAATTATTATTATTATTAGTAGTAGTAGCAGTATTTTATTATATATATATATATATTTAATATTACCATCATCATCATCATCATCATCAGGTAAACAAATTGCTATGAATTCTTAATATACTTTTTGTAATCATTTAAATTGTAAGTATAGGTGAAAAGACAAGTCATGCGTGAGTGTGCAATGGGAGGTAATCAAAAGAAGATTCGTTTATAAATGAGAATACTCTGCTCTTTTGACGTCACACATGTGCGCCATCTTGGACACCGAAAGAGTCTAGTTGTGGCGATACGAGAGTGTTTCAACGATTATTGCAAGTCCAAGGCCAGTTCCTCAACACAAGTCCAAGACATTATTGCTTGTATTTGATAAGCCATTTTAATTTTTGAAGGAAAGGTGGTTTATTACATGCATGAATACAAACGCAATCTAACTGTTTTATCGTTTTTGAAAGCTGCTTTAAAAAAAAAAAGTGTCATTGATTGATTGCACTGCGGTGTAAAAGTGACTGTAAGTCGTAACACGCAGACTTATTGGTATATCAGGTTGTTAGTGAATGTTATAATTGTCTACTTTATTTATTATTCCAGACAGAAGGAATAGCCATGTCTTTTCCACCACGTCCACCATTTGGGATGCCCATGATGTCTGGTGGCTTTTCCTTTGCACCAATGGGTGAGTTGATGGATGAATTGAAATGTAAACAGTGATTTTCCAACTAATTATTAATTTACTTACTTACTCTGGACTTAAAAAATACACATTAATTTTGATGATAGCTATAGAGACTTGAAGTATGGTACAGTAACAATTTAACCCCATGGCTGCTTTTGATGACTTAAGTTGTTATTTTACTGTGTAATAATATGTGGCTACGAATGTGCTCTCATCGTCATAGTGATAGTGTTTCTTAGTATAGTTAACCAGTCTGCTAGTGCAACATAATAACACACTAATTGAAGCTCCAGCTATACTCCACTCAACTCCAGCTGTAGGTACCAACAAAGCTCTCACCCCCACCAATTCCTCACCCACAGCCTCGCCCCTTTCAGCACCTCCTATAATTTATGTGAAACTATCGACAGTATATATCAAGGTAACATTTCCTCTTAAATTCTTTAGACAATGGGCAAGAGCGGGCATGTAGTTCCCATTTTGGGCATTGGCAGTATTTCACTATTTGTTGCCAGTGCTCTACCTTAAAACTTCTATTTTCGCCGGCAACTCCCAACGATTTTGTTTAGTTGATTTTATTTTATTTACATTTTCAGGTATGAACATGATGCCAATGCAGATGATGCAACCGGTAAGTTGCATTTTATTTATTGTTTATTTTTTTGACTCGCATGCATAGCAAAATGAGTCCCCCCACAAAAAAATGTTTCAGGTTTTTGCAAATCTGTGCTAGATTAGTAGATAAGTCCTAAATAGTTCAAAAATGGCATTAGAAATTTTTTTTTTGCTGTCTGTACTTGCAAGTGGATTAATGTATCAGAACCTATTTCAACTATCACTACCAAACTTGGTAAGATGTTGTATATCCATGAGACGTCATAAATGATTAGAATGACTTCACTTCAAGGTCACGGTCCACAAGGTCAACAAATGTTAGAAGACAAAAAAAGGAAAATTTTCACAAAATTTCACTTTTTATAAGTTTTTAATTATGATTCTCTAATGCATGATAGATATCAATGAGACACATTGCCTGTGTGCATTTGGTCAACCTCACTCCAAGGTCAAGGTCACTGGAGCTATCCAAACTTAGTATAGGTACTTTGAAGTGACCTTGATCCTAAACTATGAGAGATATGTATTTCAAACTTGTTGTATTTAAAGATCATAGGTGAATCTTTAATATTTTTTCAATTTTTGCGTTGATCCTGAAGATCAAGTCTTAGGCCTTGCAAAAACATACCAAAAAATAGGTCATCGTACAGTGAAATGGCTCTTTTTAACCCCTGGTGTGCTTGCCGAGGAGAAAAAAACTACCTTTCAACACTCGCCAAATGCCCAGGATTACAAGCAATAAACACACATAACAATTGATGGATAATTGGAAGTCATATAATGTTGGTCTAACAGGGGTGAGATTTAGCGGTCGCCCGAGGCGACTTAAAACCGGCTCGGGCGACCTTACTTTATAGTTGAGCCAAGCCCGCCTGGCGACCTAAAAAAAAAAAAAAAAAAAAAAAAACAAAAAAAAAAACTACTTGCAGACTTTTAGAAGCTCGGTCCGAAGCGAGAGCGTTTTTAGGTCACTGTTCGTCTGCTACGAATATGAAGCATAAGCCAGGGTTATTTCCCTTTGCCTACTTCCCTTTTGCGCCAAGCGCGCTGTCTGCTTTGTTTGTGAAAAAGACACGTACTGCTACAAATTACGTGTATTGTCAAGGTGACGGTTGTTGATCCGAAAATGTGGAACTTTATTTCTGGGGTCAACGAACCCCCGCCAAAGAAGGCGAATTCTAGTTCGGAGAAGAAAAAGCGTCACAAAGAGTATGAATCGAAGAGAAAAAGACATTTTCAGACGGCATGGCTGAAATGTTCGGATGGCGAAGATCGATCTTGGCTCATTTTCGATAAAGAAGTTGGTCTAATGCACTGTACACATTGCCGTAAATACGCGATTGTCGGGCTGCCTAAAAACCATGCGGGCTACCTCACTTTACTTCCTAGCTAGCCCGGCGGGCTAGTTAGTCTCCTGGGTTAAATCTCACCCCTGTCTAATCCAGAGACAGTCACGCAATACGAACTCTATTTTGACGACTCATCTTCTTACGTTTTCTCAATATTAACTTAGGGACTATGTTAGGACTTCATCATCACAAGTGGGTGGGTGTGTATGTGGTAAAAGACTAGGACAAAAAGAAAAGAGAACAAGAACCATTACTAACAAACAATTTGCAAATTCATAATACAACAGTACAACACCAAAAAGTCCATAGTAGGTTGTCTCCCATGAACCGCACAGAAAACTAGAAACTGACAAATATGTTGACCAGCTGCAACGAAACCTTATGCAGAAAATACGAACTTGGGCGCATAGTCATCTAACGCAAAACAATTACAATTAACTCTTAGTATCCTGAACCGTGGTAATCCGTGGTTGCTTCCCTTTCCCAGACCGTGGTAAACCGTGACTGACGGTGACCAAAATAGAAACTGACATCACCGGAAAAGAGAGCTCTTATGTGTGAGAAACCAGGTTTATTTACATCCGGGCAACGCTCTACTTGCGTTCTCTAATCGCGCCGGTTTCAGTTGTTGCTTTGGGGCTAAGTTTGGGCTTAGTTTCTGACGAAATAAATTGCTGCCTTCGATGGCCATTATGGCGACTCGTGACTCCGACAGTGACTCGGAATTTGGTGATTATATTGAAGGATTAATGCGTGATAGATAATGCTTTGGGCGTGGATGATCAAAGTGATATTTCTTTGTCTTCTGTGCACACTAGTGATCTAAGTGACTTCGATTCCCACATGTCATTTTCAAGTGACGGCGACAATGATTTTGTCGATTCTGATGCAGAGTGGGTTGACGTTGTTGAGGATTTTGAACATTTTGTTTTTGCTAGTGATGTAGGCCCTAGTAAACCACTCCCTCTTGATTATTTTCTTCAACTTTTCCCTGAGAGTGTCTTTGACAAAATCCGTGATGAGACCATTTTGTATGCTCACAAAACCAAAAATATTTTTGAAACATTTTATTGAAATACCTGTGTGTTTTTTTAATTAATTATACAAAATACAGATAAAACTTGTAAACAAATATGAAACAACACTTTTACTGTGCACCCCAACCATTCAACAATAATATCCCAAGTTTTCTTTTAACCCTTAGCCTGCTGACATGTTTTTCCTGCTCTGTGCTAAAGAAAATTTTGACTTACGATTAAAAACACACATGCCTTATTATATTAGGTAGTCAAAAGCCATTTTTAAAAAATGATTTCCTCATCACTAAACTGACATAGATTTAAAGAGCTTTTCATTCTGAACACAGTGGTATATTTTTTTCCCCATA
This sequence comes from Oncomelania hupensis, assembly GCA_036898135.1. Lineage (NCBI taxonomy): Eukaryota > Metazoa > Mollusca > Gastropoda > Littorinimorpha > Pomatiopsidae > Oncomelania > Oncomelania hupensis. The sequence goes on from CM072513.1 coordinate 37,598,421, forward strand.
GGACAAATAGGTAAAAAGTTATTAATGTTTGAAAATGCCGAATGTTGGTGTTTTTTTGGCAACGTTTTGGAATTGAAGAAATTGACAACTTTGGAGTCTCAAAGTGAAGCCAATATTGATACCAGGAAGCTGATTTTTGACAGGTAACCCCTTCATATGTTATACTCCAAGCCCAATTTTCTTCAGGCCTCTCCCATGTAATGTTCAGCCGTTTTGGTGCTTCAAAGTTGGGAAATCATCAAATTCGCAGTGCGCGCCGGCAAATTATACGCCTACTGGTGTGCTACTACGCTCAGCACGCGTGTCGCTGAATAGGCCTACGAGTACGCAATGACCGCAAGAATTCCCGAACACCGTTTGGGTAGGCTTTTCTACTGCAAAGCGCTCCGCGATACAGTAATGCACAAATTAATAAATACCCTAGTTTTATAAAGGAAAGTCTGCTCTTTATTTCTTGCTAAGTTTTAAACTTCTAGTTAAAATCAAACTTACATCAAAACCGCTTTATCCACTTTGTTCGGCTCGTAACAAAATGTTTACACACGAGAGCCTTCCATAGTTATATGTAAATGAAGCTAAGTATCCGAACTTCTCATTGGTTCTTATTTTTAGGCCATCCAATGAAGTATCGCAATGCGCTTGACGTTTGAAACGAGTCACCTCTCAGCAAACGACAGTGACAATTTTTTCGCAGTGGCATTCAGCGTTCGGATAGGGGCGTATTCAAAAGCTGTTTTCTCGGAATCTTTCGCATAAACATGCATTAAAAACAACACAGATGTAAAGATAAAGCTTTCAATTTTTATTTGAATACAGCCACTGTTCGTTTTGATGCAGTTTTACATTAATAATAAGTGTTGAAAGTGAAGTGAAAACTGAGTCAAAACTGCTGAGCGGACAAGAGCCAATGAAGGGCTTGGAGTACCTAATTATATATGCCATTGTTGCTAAACTATTATACCTATATATATAAAAGTATATAACAAATGAAAGGAAATTGAATAAAGATTCCAAAGAACAGACACAAAAAAGTGTAAGATTTTTGGTTTGTACAATTATGGGATGGAAAGTTAGGGTCATGAGCAAACAAATTTACTCTCTCTCAACTGCACACCCATTCTTGAAGTCATACGCAAAGAATTGCAGAATAGAAATAAGATTTATTACCAAAAATTATGAGAACCAAAATGGACTGTAATCAAAGCCTGATAAATACAGAAATAGTCTGTGTAAAAGGCAAATAATATTATTATAGATCTAGTGAAAATAAAGTTTTTTTTCACTTACCGTCGTCTGCTAAAGATTGTAGGCGGCGATCTTCTTCTTCGTCTGAATCGTAATCCCTCCCTCCAGCCTCCGTCAAATAAACATCATCACCCGCATCAAAATCTTCATCCCCACTATTATCATCAAAGTTTTCTTCCTGAAACATTTGCGCCACCTCTTCTGCCGTGTAGATCTATGTTCTGCGTGCCATGATGGCGACGAACGAGGCGGAAAATTTCGCCAGCAACAAGTGCTTCGACGCGTGCTTTTTGTTTGAAAATTACCTCTAATCCCAAAAGATTTTTCTTTCCAAAACATTACAGTTGAAGGGAAACAACTTTTGTTTCATAATCATGACCAAGGATTTATTTTATAAACGCTTTTACCTCCCTTATACTATCGCCGTACAACGTTTGGATACATCGCATTACGATGGCTTTAAACACCCCGTGCTATGTACGTTGACAGCGCAGCCTAAAGGTTAAATTGGTTTCGGCATAATTTTTTTATAATTTTTTTAACAGAACCACCCAAAACTAGGCTTTTTGTTCAAACTCTTCTGGGATTGAAGTCTGGAACCACAGAAACCCTTATAGGATGCTAAGAGTTAAACAGACAACACAAGCTGAAAGCTCATTTCCGAATTTCAGTGTAGCGAGACAAACCAAGTAGCGTTTGTTATCTTTAGACAATACTGAAAAACACTCCTCAAAATTCAGCATAACCTAATAACTCAACTGAGTTGGTTGTCTTACAAACAGGCGAGATATATTTATAAACAATGCTCCTTTCCAACACAGTTATGAAAGTATAAGCCCCAGGAGTGAGATTTAGCGGTCGCCCGGTCGCCGAGGCGAATTAAAACCTGCTTGGGCAACCTCACTTTACAATTGAGCCAGCCCGCCTGGCGACCTAAAAAAAAAAAGATACTACTTGCAGACTTTTAGAAGCTCGGTCCGAAGTGAGAGCGTTTTTAGGTCACTGTCTGCTACGAGTATGAAGCATACGTGAGCATTATTTCCCTTTGCCTACTTCCCTTTCACGCCAAGCGCGCTGTCTGCTTTGTTTGTGAAAAAGATACTCGCTACAAATTTCGTTTATTGTCAAAATTTGTGTTTTATATGTGAACGATTGTCGGGCTGCCTAAAAATAATGCGGGCTACCTCACTTTACTTACTAGCTAGCCCGGCGGGCTAGTTAGTCTCCTGGGTTAAATCTCACCCCTGAGCCCACTTTAACTTGGCTGCAACTACGAACAAGACAAGCGTAGGCTAAACAATTTATAAAACCCAATAATAGCTCAGACAACATCAGCCAAATCCTCCCATAAAATGCTCACGATGAAAAGTATAATGCAAAAACTATCATCAAAACCGTGAAAACGTGAACAACAAAAGTAAGAAAACATGGAGGATGTAATATACCTTATGATGCAAGCGGATAGCAAAAGAATGTAAACGAGGTTCTTCAACTAATGACAAGGCACTTGACCCACGAACACTAAAGCAGACCGGTTCAACTTTTCTTTTACAAAATTACTTTTCGTTCACCTAGACTCAAAACGACTCAATCTTTCTTTCTCTAGCCTACAGACCGAAATAGTCGTAAGACCACTAAATATCAATCAAAAGAGTAAATACATTACAATATAACCTTTTCCAACAATCAGCAGAGAATAAGAAGGAGAAAACTACAAAACAAACTGACGTTGAGACACACACAAGGGGGACGACATAAACACAACCAAGTCAAATGAGGGCAAGGGCCAATGAAAGAAGATGATTGTCAAGTCAGGTACATACATTGTAAAACGTAAACAAAATACACAACAAACAAGAATACACATTTCATTAAACACAGGATGGGAAAACAAAACATGGATCGACAGAACCAGCACAGAAACAGAGGGCAGAACAGTTTTTCAAAAATAATCTTTTGCCTTTTATATAAACATAGTCAATCAACATGCCTAGATGGCATGTACACATGGCATGCAACAACATTGGATTATTTGATCATACATGAACATGAGAGGTCACCTTAAGGTCAAGGTCATCCAAAGGTCAGTGTCATTGAAGATCAATGTCATCACAAAGTAACTTTTTACCTTTTTTGGGGAGGAGAGGGGGGCATAATACAACTTTTGCTGTACTTTATTTAATAGTACATGAGACGAGTGTTTTTGGATCTGGAGGTCATGTCATCTCAAAGTCAAGAGCATAGAGAAAGATCAATGTCAGTATTACTTTGCATTTTAATATTGCAAGTTTTATGTGAGTCATATGGGCTTTGCCCTTCTAGTTATTATTGTGATTCTTTCTTTACTTTGAATTTCTTGTATTGTTCACAATAAATTCAAATAGTACATCAAATACTTGAAGACTTTTTGATTTAATTGACGCTGAACATCTGTAACTGAAACACTTTTTTGACAAATGTTAGCATTAAAATTTTTATAAACGGTATCAAGATCACAATAAATCTGGGGCATACAAAGTAAATCTTGTATTTAACATTAACAAACATCATGTTGTCTTGTTGTACAGGTTATGAGACCTGTTGGTCTTGCACAAGTTGTTCAGCCACAAAAGAATATGAAGAAATTGATTCCACAAGACATCCCTAAGGTTTGTTTTGAATGTCAATAATTTCGACTTACTGATGTTTTTTTTACTTATTTTGTTAAAACTTGACACGAATTGTGACTACAGTTTAGAACAATGGATACATTTTGTTGCAATATAACACTGGCTGTAGGCTTTGCCAGGGGTGCTGATAGCACTTGCTCAGTTGTCTAATGCGAGTTAAAATCCTCTCAGTCAACTTAAACTTTGCAGCTTACTCTCCAGACTAGCCAGTCTTTTTGGCTGCAGTCTGACCCCTCCTGTTATACAGGTAATGAGTCGTGTTTCACTGAATTGCAAACCATTCTGTGTTCATAATTGTGAGAGTCATTTACTGACTAGTGAGAAATGCTGTGGGTGAGTAACTTTGCCCGCGTTAGCATGGTGGGCGAGTTGAAATATTTGGCTCTTAACACCAGCAGTAATTTTAACTTCTAGTGTCCTATAACGCAGTAATGTGCACCTTTCCTCTATTCCCTCGCTATAATGCTATTTTTAGTAATGAATCACAGGAAGAAGGAACTCTTTAGTACGTGAGAGAAGCGTTAGTCCACTTCTGGGAAGCCTCTTGTTTGCTTTTCGCGATCTTTTCTGCAAGTTTCGAGTGGTTTTGTGGACGATTTTAGCAGTTTTTGTTGTTGTGAAGTTTGGTTTTGCTAACTTTTTGGCCATAATGGCAGGTGATAGTTCAGACAGTGACAGTGAGTTTGGCAATCTTCTTGATCAGCTTGTTGCTGACAGAGCACAGGGACTGGGTGTGGATAATCAAAGCGATATTTCAGTATCTTTTGTACACACAAGCGATTTGAGCGATGTTGAAAGTGTATCTTCCAACAATTATGACGGCAATGCCGACTGGATTGATGTTGTTGAAAATCACGAAAGGGTGGCATTTGAAAGTGAAGTAGGGCCAAGTGAACCCTTTGATGCCAAGATATTAGATTACTTTCTGCTATTGTTTCCTTTGAGCATCTTTGAGAAAATGAAAGTCGAGACTGGCATTTATACTTATGACCAGTTGTTTTTGTTGTTTTTTAAACACAGTTACTTGTAATTATTAATTAATTACAAGATTTGTACAGGTAAAAACAGTGCTAAACTCTAAAATGACACTTTAGGTATGCAAAATAACCACACAGTCAACAAATCCTAAAATACGAAGTAATTGTGACAATAAATAAATTTCTACTAATGTTTTTTAAACTAACAACCCAATTTATTGCTCAAAACTTGAAATCCTTACAGGATTGAGGCACAAATGTTTAGAAAACCTAACAGGATAAGAAGAGTTAATTCTTATGTTGAAATAATAAAATAATCACTTTCTGCTATAATAAATAATGTTTGAAGACTTGTCTGTTATTACAAAATTGAATTCAGTGTTGTTTGCTCTGTCTACGTTTTCTTGAAATAATCTTTTGTGTGCACTGGTGTGTTTTGTTAACTTTGCAGCCCAATGAAGAGAAGCCACCTGTAACAACAGTGTTTGTTGGCAACATCAGCGATAGAGCCCCAGACATGATGATCAAGCAGATGTTACAGGTTTGCAAATTTCTTTTTTGCTACATTATTTATAAAGCTGTATTCTTCCAACGCCAGTAAAACTGAAGTATATTGAATCGGTGAATGCTTGCAGTATGGTGAAGGCCACGTGTTACGTTTGAGACGGACACGATAGATCCGATTGTTTTGTTTTGCAAAGCATGCAGTAACATAGTGTATTTAACTTTGATTTGATTTTGCATTGTTGTTAGAAGAAGCTTTGTATAATGTTGATAATTTTCGTTTGTCGATATTATTGGAGAATTTTCTAGAATTACTTGTTTAATAATAATAATAATAATAATAATAACGGATTTTTATATAGCGGGTACTCCAGCCTATGACCAGACTCACCACGCTTTACGTAGTCATTACATATAAATACATGCACTCGATAAAACATCACTTTTGCTACAATACACCAAAGACGATTGATCGAAGCATGTAGATAAATCTAGTAATAGCTAAGAGATCTTCTAACCGAAATAAAGTTATATGACGTAAGACAGTGCATAGTTCCAGTGACAAATTTTATTCTGATTGGCTGTAATTGCGTCACGCTGGAATGTTCGAATTTTCTCTGGAGTATAGACTGGCTATATAAGTGACGAACTGTTTCAAAGAGGGATAGTAAAAAAAGAGTGAAAAAGTGATTGAGCAATCTTGTATGCAGTTGTTGATGTATGCTGAATAAAGTTGGAAAACTTCACACGACGACTCATGCCTTGTTGCTGAATGAACAGGTTGAGTGGATAAACGAATCTGAGTTACACTTATCAAGATTCAAGCATCGGGGCTGAATCAGCAATTTATAAAAACAACAGTGTAACACCACGGTTATGTGCAGTCAGCATAGTTGATAATATTGATTTGATTACAATTCTTGGCTAGAGAAAAAGTAGTGAACTAGATTAGGCAAGGTATGCGGTGAGAGAAAACGGTGTAATCAAGTAGAGATTGTTTATGTCTGTTCTTGGTGTTTTCAGCGTTGTGGAAATGTGCTTAGTTGGAAGAGGGTACAGGGAGCCTCAGGAAAGCTGCAAGGTGAGTAAATTGGTATTATTGTGAAAGCAATCTTGCCTGAAATGTAAAGCTTCCTGGTTTTCTAAGAGCTTCCTTACAAACCATGGGGGTAATATAAAAAAAATGCACAGTGTGCCCGTTGTCACCCTTTAGATGTGTAACTTTGTTGTTTATTCTTGATATGATAGGTTTGAAGAGCATTGTGCTTTATATTCTTCCTCTGATTTTGATCATTTCACCCACTCATTTTTTGCCTTTGTGCAGCCTTTGGGTTCTGTGAATATGAGTGTCCAGAAGCTACTCTCAGATGCATACGCCTACTGAATGAGTGGCAGATTGCTGATAAACGTTTAGTGGTGAGTGTTAATTGTTGCTCTACCCACTTGTTGTCTATCTTTCTCTTGGTCTCCAGAGAGAACAGTGGTCATTATTTGAACTAATTCGTTGTTTTTTTTTTTTTTACTTACATGCATAAGCAATATGATTTTATGTACTCACCCCCCAAAAAAAATGTTTCCCAGAATTTTGCAAATCTGTGCAAGATGAATCCTAAATAGTCCAAAAATTACATTAAAAAAAAAAAAGAGTGTCGGTCCGTCCGTCTGTCTGTGCAAAACTTGCATGTGGATTAATATTTCAGAACATATTTCAACTATCTCAACTAAACTTGGTAAGAGACCTCATAAATGATCAGTGTATGTATGACTTCACTTTAAGGTCAAGATAACAGGGTCAACAAATGTTAGTTTTAAAAAATTGACAATGTTTCACCAAATTTTACTTTTTTTTCTAGGTTATTAATATTGAACTTATGATTCTTTGATGCATGATAAATATCAATGAAACACACATATACTATACAAATTTGGTCAACCTTACTCCAATGTCAAGTTCACTGGAGCTGTACAAAGTCGGTTAGTATAGGTACTTTGAAGTGATCTTGATCCTAAACTATGAGATAAATAAATCAAATTTGTTGTATTTAGAGATTGATCTTTCATGTATGTCCATTTTTGCGTTGATCTTGAAGGTCAAGGTCATTTTAGGCCTTGCAAAAACATACCAAATATAGGTTAGCATTTTTTTTTTTTTTTTTTTTTTGTGGTGAAGGGGGCATAATACAACTTTTTGCTGTAGTTTATTTGATAGTGCATGAGTGTATTTGGAGTCAAAGGTCAAGGTTTCTCAAGGTCAAGACAGACCTGCCTACCCTTCCGTAATCTTCTGTAATTTTATGTAATTTTACCCTCTATTACGGGAGTACGAAATTGTATGCAAAATTACGGAGAGAACAATCGAAAAACTACGAAAGTTATATAGCTGTGTAAACTTGTTAAATTGTTGTCTGCTAGGCCTAGAAGCCGACAGAGTAATTCTAGGTTATTAATATTGAACTTATGATTCTTTGATGCATGATAAATATCAATGAAACACACATATACTATACAAATTTGGTCAACCTTACTCCAATGTCAAGTTCACTGGAGCTGTACAAAGTCGGTTAGTATAGGTACTTTGAAGTGATCTTGATCCTAAACTATGAGATAAATAAATCAAATTTGTTGTATTTAGAGATTGATCTTTCATGTATGTCCATTTTTGCGTTGATCTTGAAGTTCAAGGTCATTTTAGGCCTTGCAAAAACATACCAAATATAGGTTATCGTACAGTGGAATGGCTGTTTATTTAACCCACAGTATGCAACAACATTGGGTTATTTGATAAGACATGCATGAGGTGTCCCATAAAATTCAAGGTCTCTGAAGGTCAAGGCCAGCATTTTTTTTTTTTGTGGTGAAGGGGGCATAATAAAATTTTTTGCTGTAGTTTATTTGATAGTGCATGAGTGTATTTGGAGTCAAAGGTCAAGGTTTCTCAAGGTCAAGACAGACCTGCCTACCCTTCCGTAATCTTCCGTAATTTTATGTAATTTTACCCTCGAGTACGAAATTGTATGCAAAATTACGGAGAGAACAATCGAAAAACTACGAAAGTTATATTGCCGTGTAAACTTGTTAAATTGTTGTCTGCTAGGCCTAGAAGCCGACAGAGTAATCGCCCTTGCATGAGAGCAAGTGTTTCGAGAGTTGCGATTGGACGTCATGAACCAATGAACATGCTCGAAGGTTACGAGCTTAGATTGTCGCGCCGATCTTGAGTGAAAATGGCGAGTGGAGAAAGTTCTAATCGGGCTAAAGTTGCACGTTTACATGAGATAGACCACGAATCAGAAGAGTCTGAGTGTGTAGAGATTGCTCAAGTGCAGAAGAAGAAGAAAAAGCTGCAGTTGCAAGTATTTTGTTCGGATTACACGAAGGACTTGGCCTTGTCTTGTGGCTTCAAAAAACGTGGCCCAGAATTATACGTGTAAATGTACTGTGACTTCTCAGTTGGGCATGGAGGAGCAAACGACTATTAGCGGCTGGTCCCCAAATCTCGCCATGAAGACACCAGATATGTCAGGCAAGAAGAGCTGGACCATCGCATATGTGCCTACTCAAGGCAGCTGGCATAATATAAGGACCAGGTTAAAAATAAAAAAAAAAACTGCAAAATTTGTACAGCCTGGTACAGTCTTTTCAGTGTGGTCGATTTCAACTGTAATTAAATGAACCTCACAATGTGCTATTGTTATTGGTAAAGTAAATGTATTCACAGTTACATGTCCTTATTTTGACAGCTTATGAAACTTTAAAAAAATAAAAAAATAAAAATAAGGCAAACTTTGAATTAATTTATGTGTAGTGCCTATTCCTGTGAATTACACTTCTTTATCATGAAAATGACATTTGAGTCAATCACCTGTAATGTAAATAAAACTCCTGTGGAACAGTTATCCTTCATGACAACTGGGTCAGGGATGTGCAAGTTTATCTTTTGTTGCATGGCATGGTCTCTCATGATACTAATTAATCATTTTAAAATCTGTTTCATATTGTTTCATTCTTTTTGCTATCCTTTTTAAAATTGTTTTTGTTTGCTTTTTAAGTAGTAAATGTGCTGTGAATTTATTCATACCTTGGTTATTCAGAAACATCGCGTTTCCTCATGTCTGTAGAATTACTGAAGGAAAATGCAAAATTACTGAAATTCACAGGGAAGACTACTGATCAGTAATGCGTAAGGTAGGCAGGTCTGTCAAGAGTATAGAAAGATCAAAGTCGGTATTTGCATTTTAATGCCACTGTTGCATTTAGTTTTTTCTGGGCACTAATTCTCATGTTAAATATTGTAACTCATATGGGCTTTGCCCTTACAGTTTAAGTTTGCAGGATAGACTTCACAGTAAGTCTAATCTGTAATTGATGAGCAATGTGAATTGTTCTCTTTGTAATAAATAATTAATATTGCGAAATTGATCTAAGGTCAAATTGATACATCTGATAGAGAGATAATGGGTAAGAAATAAAATTTTGATTTCCACACAAAAACGTCAAAACAACCTTTTAAAAAGTTTGGGTGTATAAAAACTAAAAAATATTTATAACTGCAATCCAGGAAACAAACTAAAGCACTACAACAAAACATTGTTAGAGATAATGTTAATCTTTTTCACAATTGGATAAATGCATTTGTGCGTATATATGTATGTGATGGTGTGTGTGTGAGTGAACGTGTATGAATGTTAAATGGTAAATCTATTCAAAGGTATAATAAGCATATAACTTTATAAGGTCAAAGGGGTCGTGTAATTCAATAAAAAGAATGTAAATTAGGCTTTTGGTTAACAATATTTGGGCTTTTTGTGATCAAACTTTGTAATTTTTAGGTCAAAGTAGATGCAAAGACAAAGACGCTGTTGGACGAATACCGCACTAAGAAGAAGGAGAAAGAAAATGGTATAAAGCCTCAAGATAAAGACAAAGAGAAGGACCTGGAGAAAGACAAAGACCAGGAAAAGGATGAGAATGATAAAGAGAAGAAAACAGAAAAAGAGGAGGGTGAGGAGAGTGCCACAGAAAGAGAGGATGAAGAAGAACTTGATGAGAATTCCCAGAGAGAGGACCGTGTTGCCCAGGCAGGTCTTGAAGCCATCATGAGAGAGTATGCCTTTGAGCTAGCCAAGGAGCCTCCTAATTCTAAACCAGGTAATTGCTAATCCCAATTGGTTGTCGGTGGACTACTGGCTTAGCATCTTTTGTTTCCATGTTGATATGTTTCGCATCATTTATTCATGTGAGTTAGTCTGTTATCATCCCCCCCCAACCTTCCCCCTCTCCACACACACAAAAAAATCAAGCTTTTTGCAAATCTGTGCGAGACTATTCCTAAATAATTAAAACATGATGTTCATGAGGAAGAATTCTGTCTATCCATTTATCAATCAGTATAGAAGGTTGTACTTTTAAATCAAATAGAATAAACTATAAAGGAAAGAGTATTCCGATGAGACAGCAGAAGTTTTGACAATAATTGGGTGTTGTTCTGCATGATATTAATTTTAGATATATTATATTTTTGTATTTGCTTTTGTATATCTTGATCAGCTTGATAAACATGGGTTCACATGTTTGCAGCAGTGGAAAAAGAGCAGAAACCTGCTCAAGTGAAGAAAGATGTCAAAGAGCCCAGGGATGTGGTAAGTAATGAATTTAGTTTTGGTTTTGAAAAGTTATGGATAGAGTCTTAAGAATCATATTTCCAAACTATTTTTGACAGCGAGTACTCATTGTTAATGTGGATTTACCATTTTATTGGAGTATTGTGATAATCTAGTCATGTAGATGGTAGAATTTAATGGGCATAAAAACTTTCTCTTTTTGGCGTAGAATCCGCTGATTCTTTTTACCAATTCATCGGATTTATAATCTTTTTCTCCAAATTGTTTATTTTTAAATTAAAACAGGGTTCGTAGGGTCATGGAAAGTCGTCAAATTTCAACATTTGTTTTCCAGGCCTGGAAAGTCATAGAAATTCTAATGAAGTCATGGAAACTCATGGACATTTTAAATAAAGTGGGAAAACGTTTTTCGATTGTTTTCTGGTTGCCGTCTGCTTGCAGAGGAAGCGAGTGAGATGTAGCTTAGATTGTTTAAAAGGCGATCTCTGTTTGGTCAGTTATTTTATAGTTTGTCCGTGGTTCCATTTTCCTAGCTTGTGATTGATTTTGCAGTCAGCCATCTTGTTTTGTTGGCGATTGGATTAGCATAGTATAGAAACCTCCGTGAAAATGAAAGAAAGTGATGAAAAACAGAATTTTTGGGCTGGCTTGAAGCACACACTGTAGGTTCTAAGGCTTACTGCACCATTTGTGAGAATGGTATCAAAACCTTAGTGTCATTTAGAGCTATCAGTTGATGATCTGAAACATGTTGTTGGAGTGGAGAACATGGAACTTTACAAAAAATTCTTCTTGGTGCCTCATGTTCATGACAAGTTTATCACAGTTATCTGCAGCAACAGAAGGAAGAAAAAGAAAAAAGTTGGGTGTGCAATCCCAAAAGCGCAATGAACTGGATGAGCTTAAGAAGAAAAGATGAAGAACAGAAAACATGTTCATTAAGACTGTAACTCTTACTGTAAGAGTTTCAGCTTGAAACGAAGTGTTGATGACTTAGCCCTAGAAGCAGAAAACAAAGATGTGAAAACTTCCATGAAAAAAACTTGTATGAACTCAACTTCCAGACCAAATCAAATGCTATGAGAAAGTCAGTAAAGAGAAGAAGGAAGACCTTCTTGGAAATCATATAACATCGATGCCAAACAACTGTTAGATGTGGAACTAATATGCAAAAATAAAATTAGTGTGTTTGAAGTATTTGTGTGTGTTGAGCGGTTCAGTGGTCCTAAAAAAAAAAAGGTTTGCTTGGAAAAGTCATGGAAATGTAGATTTGTAAATCTGTATGGACCCTGGAGAGAAAGAGAGAGAGAGCGAGCGAGCGACCTAGTCTATTGGACTGGAACCATTGTTTTGTTGTTTCTCCTGATACAAGGGAAGTAACCACTGCACAGTGCATCACAAACCTACCTTTATGTCAAACTAGTATGTCTACTCCTAAACTTTGAGCATGCGCTCATTCATCCCACAGAAGTTCATACCTCTTAAAGTCTTTGAATCAGATTTTTGAGCACATCCAAGCTACAGGCCACCATATTGACCCAGTTAAAACCAGGATTATTCTCTCTGAACCACACTCGGAAAAAATAAAAGTCAGACAAGCGGTTGAAATCTAAATTCGTAAACCTTTCTTGAATCGTGATGAATTCTTAGAATTTCCTCATATTTATGACCAGGTACTGTTAAAATAAACTCGCCAATATTCCCATTTCAATTCAACTCAATCTGCATCTTTTTCTTCTTTTAATCATCATTTGTAAAGTTCAACTTCAGTAGGCTGAAGAAGGCAGTGTGGTGCTGTCGAAATATACTAAGATAAATCATAAAATAGGAGTCAAGAAAATACCTACTCAGTATAAGTCAAGTAGATAGCTTAGATAAACTCTTTATATCATAGTTTACCAAACCAAAGATGTTACAGTTAATTGTTTTGACCTCAGTCTTGAATGTCAGGGGCTGTTGAAACAAACGCCAGTACACACAACCTATGTTTGAGAGATATGTGACACTCAGTTTGTATGGGGTCAAGAAGGTTAACTAGTGGTAACCCCCTAAAACCTTTTTCTTTACTGTATAAGTATGTATGCTATCATAAAATCTGCAAGATTGAGTTGCTTTTGTAATGTTTTGGATTTACTTTCATTACAGGGTTTTGAAGATATGGACTTGGAGGAGGACAAACGTGACATTATCAACAGAGAAATCAAAATGTTCCGAGACATGCACAAGGTAAGAAGAAATGTTGAGTTTCCTGCTGTAGAGCCACATAACCTTGTCTTATGTTTATGTTTAGTTGAATGTCCTTTCAGTTGCAGATCCTGATTCACAGTTAGATGGGATTCTCATTGTCTTTGTTTTCCAGTTAGTATACCTTATTTCCCTATCCAAGTTATTTGATTATTTGTCCCTGTCCAGTAATATGATTGAAGCGTGTTTTCTGTGTCGCTTCCCCCCCCCCCCCCCCTTTTTTTTTTTTTGCACATGTCTGGGATAGTCTGTGTCAAAATAGCTTGGGTAAATACTTCATGCAGCAATGTCAGTATATGTACTCGCTCCAAAATCTCAGTTTTCCATATTTTTGCAAATATGTGCAAGATGAACGAATGTATTTGATAAGTTTCAGTATATCTGTCCAAAACGTTAACATTACTGATTACTCAGAGCCTATTTTATCTATCCGAGCAAAACTTTATAGGATCATGTATATTTGCAAAAACTTGCTTTTTATTGGTTGAATCTTGTCAATATCAAGGTCAAGGTTACAGGGCTCCAAACTATTAGTCCAAAACTGATCAAAGTTAAACCTTTTTCTGTCTTCTTGATCATGGACAGGATTATTTTAACCATGGTAGATGTTGATGAGGTTACAAAGTGGTCAAGGTTGATTTAGGTTATTTGGTCATACATGAGTGTTCAAGGTCATGTTGAGGTCAAAATTGTCTTAAGATCAAAATCACTCTTAACATTTTAATGCATACTTTTCATTTCCATTTTTTTGGAGTTGGCAGTATTGGACACTTTTATGTTTATTTGCAGATTACCAATGGGTTATTAGATTCACGTGGGTTGTGTCCTTCTATTTTATGCTTGCTTTCCTTTTCTTAAGGGATTGGTATGTGCATGGGAACAAAAAAAGAGATGATTAAAAAAAACAACAGAATAAACTAAATCTCTAGATTCTTGGAAAGAAATTAAATACACCCTTCCCTGTGTATACCCTGATGCCTCTTGACCCTTTAACCTCCCTACAATATTTTTATTAGCGTAAATACTTTAGTATGTTTCTCTTCCACATGATCAGACACTGCACACAATTCTTTGTACCTTGGGTTATAGACAATTTAGAGTTTGGTTGAGCTGCATTTCTTATACCTTCAGCTAGACATTAGCCCTTTTTTCTATTATTTTGTTTTTCAGCACTATTGTGGTTTTTTTTCCCCTCTTATCTTTCACCAGCAAATTAATGCAAAAATGTGCGATATATTAATAAAGAAGTTTCAGGTTATTTCTATTGGGGCCCAACCAGACTCAAAGGGACCAAAAGAACTAGGGTATTCAGAGTTGACAGGTTAGTTAGAAGATGGGATGGCTGTGATGGTATTGGAATTAAAAAAAAAAAAAAAAAAAAAGAACACCGGTATATATGTAAAAATACATGATATGTAACAATCAAGGCTTGTAAATATTTGTGTTAAATCAAAATACAAGGGAATGAGATTGGGTAGGAGGGTAGAGGGACCCCATCAGAAACAAATCTTTCCAGAATTGTTGTCCTGAACAATGGTGGTTTAGCGCTGCATATGTGTAGCACATACTTAAATTAGAATTAATTCACCAGTATGTATGTATATATCTTTATTATATCTTGACCAATTTCCCATGTTTGAAATTAATAGGTTTTTTATTTCATTGCGGTAAATTTACTAGATGCCTCTAAGAACGAGTCTGCAATCACCATGCATTCAAGTAAAATAATGTTTCTTCAGGGGTAAGTGTTTGACAAACAAAATTTGATACAAAGTCACTCAACTTTCCATGATGCTAAAACATCATTCATGCTGGGACTGGTAAGTTCTGATTCTTCTGTCCCATGTGCTACGTAATCCACATTATTGGTGTCGTGGTTTCTTTTCTTTTCTTTGTCTTTTTAAAAATTAATTAAACAGCTGCCATCAACTGGCTCAAGAACTGTAGCACTTAACTGCTCGAATGAAATTTGATAATTCAGAGTATGAAGGGTAGTTAAAAATAAAACCCAGCATAAGTTTGCTTTTGTTTTTTAAAATAACAGTTTCTTGCAGAAGCTCAGTGATTTGTAAAGGTAGATGGCTGGTATTTATGGCAGCTCTAATTAGCAGCAGCTTCAATTCTCCCTTCATCCCAAATTCATTCAGAGTATTTTCTTTTTATTTTATAATTTCTAATTGAAGAGATATTCAGTACATTATTTATAAACTACTCAGCACCAAACATCAAAGCTGGCTTCTGGTGTGCAGGAAATGCATGAAATGGTGCTTGATATTGTTTAATTAGCAGTTGCTGATTAGTTGGCTGTAAAAACAGTTACAGGCTCTGGTCCAATATAAAGAACTGATTAGGGCTTGAAGTGATTAAATCAGTTTTTCTTAGAAGCTGCAGTCCTCCACATAGAAGGTGGACAAGTTTGCTTTTCTGGGTGTTACAAGTTGTCTAAGGTAAGCAAGAGCTGCCATCAAAATGTATTTCTGTTCAAAAAAGAAAATGCAGCAAATTTGTATTGAGACATTGAAATGTTTGTCAACGGACAAAATTGGAAGGTTAGTGCCCCTACAATCAATTCATTGACCTCGGTAAACAAATGAGTTTTGCCAAATAGTGTACAAGGTGAGTGCTTTTGTTGTTGACTATTTTTAGTGACTGTCTTTAACTCAGTGCATTTGCTTTATTTACTCATACACACTACTTTTATATTTCTAATCTCAGATATTGGAGTTCTCCAGAGTTGCCATGTAATTATATATTGTTTTGGGAGAAGACAGCTCAAATTAAAGACTGCATGAATTCGTAATTATTTTCATTACAGATGCAAGTTCATGGTTGAAGTGAGATTAAACCAATTTATGTAACGAATATTTAGACTTTTTTTTTTTTTAAAGGAAATTATGTATTTCTGCTAAATGAACCAGGGATTGCAAATTGTGCATTATGATTATAAGAAAATTTGTTCATTAAAATGATTGTTGCAGTTTTTAAACACTGAAACATAATATTTTGTCAGATGCATGGTTTGATTTTACTGGTTGCTTGCAGGCTTTATTTAGCATGTGCGAACGGAAGAGAATTGTTTTTTCAGATTTTTATTTATTTTGTTGTTGTTGTCATATATGAATGGATTTTTCTTTCCCATGTTAATATGGGAGAGGTAACAATTTTGTATATTTTTTTTATCTGTGCTATTTGCTCAGAAGAGAAATCCCTTTGTTCAAGCAATTTTTTTTTTTGTGCAGTGAGGTTTTAATCTTGCTGAGTTTGCTTTGCTATTTTTTTTATATAACATTTTTATGTGCTTTGATGCCCCCCAAAAGACGTTTTTTTGGGGAGGGGAGGCAAGAGCATAATTTTGCTTTTGTGTCACTCACAGCAAAAGCGATTTGAGAGAGTGAAATCTCAAATGAACGGTATAAAAATTGGAGCGCCATGCGTTGGGCAAGGACATCAGCCATGGCCTAGCAGCTGAATATGGAGGATGCATACCAGTGGTGATGTACAGCGACTTGTAGTAGACTACTATTTTTAGTTCCTTTTAGAATAACATGACAACTCACTTTATTTGATCTTGTGCATCCTGATCAGGGTTTCCAGTTTTAAACAAGATTTTGATATTTTTTCCTGTATAGTTGCACAAAGAAACCAAATTTGATCCTGTCATCACTTCCCTATTCCCCACACACTCCCTCAAATATTGCTATTAGAGCATTGAATGCTGATTGACAACCTTCTGGTTTATTTATAGTTTTCAGGGAAAAACAAACTGTCATAACTAGTAAACAGTACAAAGCTGGATTTTGTGCATATTGTTGTGTACAAAATCAGTAGTTGTAAACTGTTACTTGGAATAGCCTTCAAGAAAAATCTTTGCGATGTATTTCTTTCCTTTTATCGGCATTTCAGCATTTTTGTCTACTGAACATTAGTTCTTTCACATTGCAACATTTATTATTTATTATATTATTTTTGAGTGGGCACATTTTTTCATAAACAGATTATATTCACTTCTTTGGAAACTGATAAAGATGCACAAGTCAACTCTTATTTCAACTGATCTTGCCATTTGATTTTTCGATTTTGATGATGATAACTAAGAACTGGTAATGCCCATATTTTATTGGATTTGTTAGGCAGTAGATCAGTTGGAATAACCTCTTTTTGTTTAAAATTCTTGATATTGTTTTGCAGTGCAAGTTGAAAGTTTTGCTCAGTATTAACATGTGATTGTTTCTGGTGTTGTTTTCTAGGGCAATGAGGAAGAAGAGGACAAAGAGAAAGACAGGCGTGAGCGAGAGCGTTACGAAGATCTCAAGCGGCGGCGAGAGCGGGACAGAGAAAGGGAAAAGGAGAAGGAGCGTTATCGGGAGCGAGAAAGGGAACGGGAACGCGAGAGGGAGCAGCGGGAAAGGGATCAGGAGAGGGAACGAGAAAGGGAGAGGAATCGCAGCCGCTCCAGATCAAGGTCAAGCTCTAGAGGGCGCGCAAGGCGCAGGCGTTCACCATCTAGACCAGAGGCCAGAGAGAGCAGAGACAGATCACGTGACAGGTGGGTCTCTTCTTTCATTGCAAGATAATTGTTTCTTTTTCAAATTGCTTGAGCAGCACTGAAGAAATTCTCAAATAAGTGGTGAGTAAAATTAGGAGGTGGAGGTGCTTGAATAGGGTCACAAAACAATATAATGACAGTTCTTGGCCAAATGAATTATTATTCCATACTGATCAATATTTTACTTTCAGCTTGGTCAATATTTTACTTTCAGCTGTTGTCCTGTTTCTGGTGAATGATCCTAATAGTTCGTTTTCAGTTCATTTTCAGTGCACTCTGTTAGTTGCTAAATAGGTTGTAAATTAATCTGCTGCTTATACATAGTCTTATGACTACATGTAATGTATGCACTTTATTTGTGGTAAGATGTTGCACTATAGGGCATCTTTCATCGTTGGTACAACTTGTGCTGCTGATATTAGAGGTGTGATCGTGACTTGCTTTTGCAGGAAGAAGGAGAGGGAACTGGAGGAAGAGGAGGAGGAGTATGAACGACGCAAGTTGCAGAAGAAGATGAGAGAGAAGGAGGCAGCATACCAGGAACGCCTCAAGAACTGGGAGCAGAGGGAGAGGAAGAAGGCCAGAGAATATGAAAAGGAAAAGGAAAGAGAGGAGGAGAGAAAGACAGAAGAGGTAGGATATTGCTTGCGCTTTTCTATATAATACATCATGTAAAACAGCAGCTTGTATGCACATTGAAACGCCCTTTTGACAATAAAATAAATTTCAGCCACATGCTTTTGATTACAAAGCTGTGCTGTAACCCGCATTTTTTTTCTAATACTAAACTGTCGTATTACATTTGTATTATTATTTGGGTTTTGTTGTGAATAATTTCTGGACAGAGGGCATAATTATTAAATTAAACGAGACTTACCTAAGGTGAAGTTTAATTAGAATTATTGTGAGTATGTTGATTGGGAGGCAAGGGTATCATATGAGTATCGCGCGCGCGTTACCATCAGGATTTAGCTGTGAGTGTTCCTCTAACTTGAACAAGACTTACTTTGGGTGGGAATCAGAATCATTCCGAGTACGAAGTAGAAGGGCGGGCATATGATACCCTTGCCTACCAATCAACATACTCACAATAATTCTAATTAAACTTCACCTTAGGTAAGTCTCGTTTAATTTAATAATTATTGCTCCTATGCCGATTGGTCGGCAGAGGGCTTCATATGAGATTTTAGCGACGAGGAACACGAGCCACAATTATCATAATGTAAGACCATGAGCAATCAATTTACACAGATATTTATTCATGATGTACATATTTTTCAAGAACAGCTTGTGACAAACACTTTTGTTTCTGTATAGGTTTTAAATAAAACCTCTTGAAGGTGCTGTCTTTAGACCAGCCAGCCGCAGTCAAAATGCTGTCAAAATTTGCGTCCCTGTTAAAAGCAGCTGATGTGCTAGCAGCACGAGTACTATGAGCTGAAAAAGTGGTAATTCCGGCACGTTCTAACACCGTCTTTAGCCACCTACTCAATGTATCCCTGGAGATATGGCTATGCGGCTTAACAAAGGAAATGAAAAGTTTATTATTCTGACGAAGTTTAGCAGTCATGTGAATATATGCTTTTAAATGTGAAACAATACACAGTTTATTATTCTCAAAACTGTCAAACTCTAATGGGTTTATATGAACCCCGGCTTTAGACTGCTTTAATAAAGATGAATAAACAATAGTACATTTTGTGGCCTTGAACTTAATATCATCCACTAATAATGAGTGAATAGCCTGTCCTCTTTGCCCAGAGAGCAATGCAAGTAGCATTACTGTCCGTAAGGTTAATTCTTTCAGGTGAATGTTCTGAAGTGAAGGCCACTCCACCAGACAGTCCAACACTGTATCTACATCCCAAGTTTCTGTATATTTAGGCAAGGCGGGTTTCTTCTCAAAAACACCCTTTATAAGTCTACATACCAGTGGGTTACTACCCACAGCATACATTCTATGCTTCATCAAATAGGCCGACACTGCACTCCTTGCAAGGTTCAACGTACTATAACTCAGATCTTTCTTATATAATTCTGCTAAGAAATTTGTAACATTTGACTCAGTTGGAATTGTAATTTCTTCTCTGGTTACATAGCTCTTCCACTGTTTGATGTATGGTTCATATGATTTGACAGTTTTCGGCCTCCAAGAGCCTAAAATCAATGTACACGCATCCTCCGAGTGTCCATCTTCTCGGAACGTCTCCCGCAAATCAGACAAACTAGAAGTTGTAGTCTTCTTTTGGCCACCAACCGGTGCGTTTGTCCCGGATTGCTGGGCAACTGCAGAAGATTCTGCCTGCAGGTCAGCCTCACTGGTGTTGTTACAAGAAGTCGCTTCATCACCGGGTACCAGACTTGTGTTGGCCAATCTGGCACCACCAACACCCCTTCGGCTTGATCCTGTTGAACTTTCTGTAGGACCTTTGTAAGGATGCTGAAAGGGGGAAAAGCGTAAAATGTCTCAGCTTTCCATGAAATAGAAAAGGCATCAATAGCTACTGCTACTGGGTCTGGCCGATAGCCACAAATCTATCCATCTGTGTGTTCAGCCTAGATGCAAATAAATCAATGGTTGGCGAGACTTGCAGTGCTTTCAACGCCAGCTGCAAACTCTCAGGGTTCAGTTTCCATTCTGCATCCAGATTAATCTTCCTAGACTCCAGATCAGCAGCAGTGTTATCTATCCCTGGGATGTGTGCTGCACTAAGCCAAATGTTGTGCGCAATACACCAAACCCACAAGTTTAGTAAATTTCCTTGGTGCACATGAGAGACCATTTGGAAGAGCATTGAATTCATATATATCGCCCTTCCATTTGAATCTTACAAACTGTTTATGCTCAGAATGAAGGGGCACAGAATAGTAGGCATCCTTCAAGTCTATGGATGCCATGAAGCAATCTTGAGTGATCAGACCTAATGCCGAAGTCAAGGTATCCATTTTAAAATGTTGATAAGTGATCTCCTCATTCAAACCCGACAGATTAAGAATCATTCTGTTTGTCCCATCTTTCTTTGGTAATGTAAACACCGGCGAAAGTACCTGGGTGGGGTCATACACACAAGGAGAAATTACACCTTTTTTGACGAGTTTCACCACCTCTGAGTCAATGACAGCTGTCTCACACGTATTCATTCTGCACTGAGGTCTTGACAATGAAGGTAATGCGTCCATATCGCATTCCAAGTTAATTCTGACCCCAGCTACAATTTCAAGTATTTCGGGATCAGAGGTGAGTTGTCTCCATTCATTCCAAAAGTGCTTCAATCTACCCCCCAAAAACATATTTGCTTCCAACTCTAACGTGTGTAACATAGAAGGTAGACACTCAACATAGTCACTCACCCTTGTGACCTCAGGGGCTAATTGCTGTGACGGTTGCTTTTGTTGCCAAACTTGAAGTGGCGTTTGTTTGTCCCCTTTCCAGAGTTGCCAGAAATCTGGTTGTGCTTGTGGTGGCTTTGGTAATGGGGTTGGAAGGCATGGAAAATGCGTTGGCCACCTTTGCTCGTCAGTCCTAAAAAAGGACCCGAACTCTTGCCCTTTGGGGTGAATGAACGCCTCTCGTTCTCAGTCGAGATATTGGCACCGAGTTTGTCCAATTCTTTCAGGTCCTTAATAGTGGTTGCCAAATTGTCACCAAACAATTTGTCAGTTACAGGCACCTCAGAATTATCGTCACACAAACGTGCAATTGTCTTGTTTACATACGGCCTAAGTGCATTACGACGGCGCTGTGAAAACTCTTGAGAGGCGTGGCCAAGCAACGCAAGTGCATCTGTACCCTTACGTACACAGTCGTTTTGGCCAGAGAGAGACAAAAGCTTACTGACAATGTCAGCAACAGCAACCGCGGCTTTAACAATTGCACGCTGCGTGTGAGCGTGTTTTAGGTCAGACTTCCTGGCGTGTGCAGGTAAAGTACGCCAAATCTCTTTGTTCACAGTGGGGACTATAAGCGCGGGACAATTAGCCGGTCGATTGTGGGCGTCAAGCCGCTTTTGCAAATTGTTATCCCCTAGTTTGCTTTGAAATCGACCGTTACACAATTTGGCCAAATCCTCCCTGATATTTTCTCCCAGGTGTTCCTTTTCATTGAAATCGCTTTCTATTTGTTGTAGTAAATCATCCACTTCCTTGACTCCTTTGTCAATCTGACTTTGCCCCGCACACAACTTATCCTCATCGTCATCAAGTTTCCCTTCTTCATGCACCACTAACACATCATCATCCTCATCAAACTCAGGATGACTAGATGAATTGGACCTGAGCCGGGTTCTCTTTATTGAGTGTGTCGGTTCGGAGTCAGAATCAGATTCGGAATTTTTTCCCCTCTTGCGAACTTTGGACTTTACAATGTTCTCTGTGAGTAAATCAAATCTCTTTTGCCACTTAGCATCAAGTTGCTGTATTAGTTCGGTCACATCCACTTTTGGCACTTCGTTAGAATGCTTAGCGGACTCTGATTCCCCTTCCATTATGAGCGACTGGCAAATCTCGGGTCTCTTTCACGCACAAACTGACAAGCAATACAAAGCCTTATAGTCAGTGATGCCGACACAAGCGGCGTACAGTGAAAGATGAACCTACACAGGGGACCCTTTGCCTTGAAAAACCTATAGAAGTAAAAAATTTGTTATTTACTTACGATTTCGAAGCTTGTACTTGCAATAAATCCAAAAGAACAAACAGTCTAAAAACTGTCCTAACCACTTGTTAGTCTAGTATACCGATTTATACAGTCGATAGGTTACACTCAACAGAGACACAGAATAGCATCTCTGTCCAGCTCCTGTTGCATACGCGTCTACGACTGATGGTAACGCGCGCGCGATACTCATATGAAGCCCTCTGCCGACCAATCGGCATAGGAGCAATAATTCAGAAGTATTCATGCAACAGCTTAAATGTAAACTGTCAACAGACTACCAGGTTTTGTTATTGTTGACAGTTTGAAGAAGCTGTGGAATCCATGACCTTAAGCTAGGGTATGTAATCATAATGCTAACTCTTTTTCACCTTTTTGTTTTTCAACAGGGAAGAGAAGCTCGCAGACTGAAGGAATTTCTTGAAGATTATGATGATCTTCGTGATGATCCAAAGTTCTACAAGTAAGGCACTTTAATATTCAGAGGTGCCAACCAGTACTGATTGACCGTATTTAATTCCGGCGAATTGAATTAAATACGGAAATAGGTAGCTTTTATAAGAAGACGGAGGAGAAGTTGCCGATCGTTTCTTTGCCAGCGGTTCTTCTGTACCGGTTTCTGGTCTCAGAATAGTACTCATGCACTCACTGAACATCGCTGTGTGCCAGCGGTATTTTCCGACACGTTTTTCGATTCATTACTGTACCCTAATCAATCACGTGATGAAAGCCGAATCAAGCACGCGCATGTTTCTACCCAAACCGCTAGACCCAAATCAAACACGTGATCCATTTGTCCAATGAAAACACTCGTTCTTAGCCTTTCTGGGTGAAGACTATAATGGAGGGAACTCGTACAGATCTATTTTTAGACTGACGTCAACTGGGGTTAGGGTAGGGTTGAGTTAGGGTTACCCTACCCAATCCTACCCTACCCTACCCTACGCTACCCCTACCCTAACCCTAGTCTAAAAATAGACCTGTACGAGTTCCCTCCATAATAGTGTTCACCACCTTTCGGAGTGTTTCAAAATCGCGATAATGACAGGGCGTGGTAGATCCAGAAAAAGAAAAGCTGCTAAGTCTGATGACGAAGGCGATTCCTTCTCAAAGAAAACAAAGCCTGCAACTAAACGACTGCAAGATTTTCTGCATTCATCCATGCATCATTGCGTCGAAACTGTCAACAAAGTATGCACGCTGTACTGTCTGTGACTTCAATTTTTTTTATAAGTCATAGTGGCTTTGACGATGTTGCCAGGCATGTTGCATCTGCTAGACACAAAGCTTACTTACTGTCCAAGATCATACTGAGGATTCTCCTGATCCCTGTGTCCAACTGTTCATGTGAAAGGGTCTTTTCTCTGGTTACCCAACCGCTTTATCAGTACAACTTATGTTAATCTGATGAATAAAAACTGATACAACAACTGGTTAGAACAAATAAAACTGACTTTAGAGGGACTATGGGAAGTAAGACACAGAATGCCATGCTGCAGTTGAAATCAATAAATTCAAATATTGACTGCTACAAAACAAAACTCTCTCCAACACTTCTGAAAAAGGCAACTGCTAAGTCCTTGAAACAATAGAACTATTTTGTTGCTGACATTGCTTTTATTGGAAAGACTATCAGTATCGTTCATTTTAAGTAAAACAAGTGTAGCGCTCAACAACCTGATTTTTATGGTGATTTTAGAGTAAATCAAGTGTGGTGTTCAACAAGCTGATTTTCATGGTGATTTTAGAGGATTGAAAATAGCCTGCTATTTCAGAGATAAGCCTGTCGTTATAATGTCATAGGCTGGGTTTTGCAAGAAAAACAATACTGACAAGTGGTAAAAAATACTGACAAACGGGTCCAGAAATACTGACAAGAAGATTAGAGGGTTGGCACTTCTGAATATTTTGGCTTTTGAAGAAGAAGATGAGGAAGAAGAAAATACAGTGGAACCTCCGGTATACGACCGTCCAAAATCTGAGAAAAAACGGTCTTATAATAGAGGTGGTCTTATACCGGAAACAAGGGGTAGGGTAGGGGGGAGGGGGGTCAGGCTCGGAGGGGTATGTAGTCATAATTTTCACACTCACCAGCATGTATTCTCTGACAAAGGAAACTGTAAAACATGTTTCATTTTTAACTTTGTCTTTTATTCAACACTTCAAAAATAGAAAACAGTCGAACCACTGCCAGACGCGTTCATCCAAGTCTGTCAGTGCAGAAGCTCTCAGTTTCGATGTTTCCCTTTTCGCCACTTTACTCTCCCATCGTAGTTTCACAGATTCCTTATCCTTTATGATGAGCTGAATTTGGGTCTTCCCAGCGTCTAAACTTCTTGCAATAGACAAACAACTCTCCCCATTTTAACTTCTTTCAATCACTTTCATTCTCTCTGTCAAACTCAAAACGTTCCTCTTGCGCGACGCCATTTTGACAGCCAGTGTAGGTGAGTAATGTCCCTTATTTGCGAACCGGAAATAGCAGACAACAGCAGGCGTACACTAACATGAGAGAAAAAACGAAAGGTACAGACAGCAAATTAACTGATATCTCTTTTAAATTGCCCTAAGACGGTCGTATAAAGGGCTTAAGACACGGTCGCTGGTCGCATAAACGAGGTTGTCGCATACCAGAGGTCATTTATTATTGGAAGTGAATCCGTCAGAAGTTTTCAGGTCACATAACGGAGGGAGTCGTATACCAGAGAGCCGGATACCGGAGGTTCTACTATACTGCTGCTTTTCCTGCAAAGGATGATGATGATGATGACGACAACGAATTGTTAAAAGAACATTCCATGTAATAAGGAATGCTCGATAGAAATGTATATGTGTAAAGGGTACCTGTGCATGTATTTTATTTAATGCAGGCATGCCTACCTGTACAGAATTTCCGTATTTTTTCCGGAAATTTGAAAAACTCTGCAAGTGCTACGGAAAATACGGATACTTATTTCATGGTCCGGAAATAAATAAAAACAACATTGGGAAAAAAATCGAACTCGTTGGCCTGTGGTAATGCACCGCGTGACGTTTTTTGTAAGACCAGGGTTCGTACGCTCCTTGAACCTCCTTGAATCTCCTTGAATTTTCGATGTCTTGTTCAAGGGCCCTTGAATCTCCTTGAAAAATGCCAAATTGCCTAAGCTCCTTGAAAACTCCTTGAAATTTCAACCAGTGTATCTATCCATTGCTTGACCTAGAGATTTTATTGTCAAATTTTCAACAAAAAAAACATTGAAAATAAAAATTTATAATTTTTTTACAAAAATTATAATATTATTTGTGTTGTCAACTGTTCGACGATCGTAACTTTTGTCGTCTGCTAATGATAAGGGAAGTAACCTCCACTGGGAAATTGTTCATTCCCTTGCTGTTGCGCGCGCACTCTCATTTGTCTGTTTCCATACATCCTTCGTTTTTCCGTGCGTGTTTGCTGAATGAATCGGTAAAAATGCCCGGAGGCAATTGTGTGTTTAATCCAGTCAAATGCGCTGAGGAGCAAATCTAAGGAAATAAAGATCCAGCTGGAGAAGATTTCCCGTCAGATTGATGAAGGGATGGAAAAACTAAAATAACTGCAAATTAATTCATTTGTCTGTATTATTAACCGGTGGTGGTACCTCTTTCTGACTTTTTACAGTTCTCTAACTTGTATCTAAGGACATGTTTCACAATTATTATTTGTGTATAGACTCCGTAGCTGCATCATCATCATAACTGTAACTTCATCGACATGCAATATTTATGTGTGTAGATTTCATAATCAATATCAACATCAGTATCACCATCAGATTCATGACTGCAAACAATTTATGGATATCACTGGGTAACAGATTTATCCTTTATTTTGACTATTTTAAATTTATCAATTATTATGTGCGTTTACTATTTTTAAAAACTCCTTGAATTTTTGAAAAAACTCCTTGAAATCTCCTTGAAAACTCCTTGAATTTTTTACAACAATTTTAGTATGAACCCTAAAGACAGCCGAACCCAGTTTAATGCTGCAATGCGCAGTCGCAGTAGAGACATGTGGCATCGAAGTTTCCGATAGAGGCACCGAAGTTTGCCGAACCAGTTTTTGCGCAGTCGCAGTGAAGATTGGTGCTCGTGAGATGGAATTTATAACCTGGCGTCCAAACGAATGGCTAAGCAAAGAAATTGTGAATCTGAATCTTCAAAGAAACTGCGCAAGCGGCAGATATATCTTGCCTCGTATTCGGAAAAGTGTCCTTTCGTTACTCGCGGCAGCACTGACTCAAAAGTACGATTTGTGCCAACCAGTTTAGCATCTCCGCCGGTGGTATGAATGACATCAAGCGGCACGTGGAGGGCCCACAGCATATCAAGAATTTCGAGGCTTTGGAGAAGAAAAATATAATTGTGGCAGCAAATCAAGCTCACTGAATTCTTCGCATAATATCAAAAAGGATGAGTGCAAAAACAATAGGTAGTAAAAGTAAATACGGAAATCGTA
The DNA here is from genome assembly GCA_036898135.1 of Oncomelania hupensis. Lineage (NCBI taxonomy): Eukaryota > Metazoa > Mollusca > Gastropoda > Littorinimorpha > Pomatiopsidae > Oncomelania > Oncomelania hupensis. The sequence goes on from CM072513.1 coordinate 37,625,361, forward strand.
GTAGTAATACTGAAATTTGAAAAAGCTAATGCTGAAACTTCAGATTGAGGGTAGGCATGCCTGTTAATGCAATTTTGTCATTTTGAGAGTGGGATGTAAATTGACTTTGGAGCAAGACATTCAGTGGGTGTGTATGTTATTTTATTTTTCAGGGGCAGTCCTCTGGCAAGACGTCTGAAGGAGCGAGAGAAGGAGAAGGAGGCTGATGCTCGTGACCGTCAGCGGGAGAAGGAGGAGATTGAAGAGCTGAAAAGGAAGCTGCTGGATTCTGGCCACCCGGACCCTGAGGCTGAGTTGGCTAAGGTTGGTGTCTGTCATTTCATTTATTTAGTTTGTATTGAGCTGGCTTAGTTGGAGCTTCAATTTTCAATTCTCTTCTTCAGATCTATGGATAGCCAGAGGTGCCTACCGTACGCGCTGGCGCGTATTTTTACGAATTTTCTACATAAAATACGACAATACGAGCAATTCCTTAAAAATACGCATTTTCGTGGTGTACCAAAATAAAAAAAAAAAATTTTCGCACTGATTTTATATATGTTCGATCTGCTATTTCCTTTACTTACTGACCCTAGAGCGCATGCGCCAAAGTAAAATCTCGTGCGTGAGAGGTAGTGCGAGACTTTGTATCCGCCATTGTGCTAAACATGATGTCGCGAAAGCGTTTACATTACATTACATTATTATTGCTTTAGGTCCAGCGGACTCTTCCGAGCCAAATCAGGACCGGCGAAAGCGTTTACACGAGAGTGACGATGATAGCGAGTCTGAAGAAAAGCGGGTGAGGTTGCAAATAAACAAAAAGCGCGACAACATTTCTTTCGCGAATACCGTGAACGTTTTTGAGGAATAATCGAATAAGGAGTTCATTATGCTCATTGCAACAAAGAGTTCAGCATTGCTCTGCATACGACATTCAGCGACACTTAGATTAGGTATTACCAAGGAACATTTTAGTTTGGTTCATGATGTCTTTTTTTTAAAAAATATAGTACAAACCTTTAGAAGATTTAAAAAAATTAAAATGTTAAGATCGGTCAATATTAAGGCACTCATTTAACTGTTCAAAGTGGGTAACCCTCACATAAAAATAAAACGCATTTTTCCCCAAAGTGGCTGAGGTGTATAAAATTAATACAAAGTGCATAAAAAGGCACTGTATTTACACAACAAAATGCAGAACACTCTAGTATGCTCAGAAAATATATCTATATATAATTCATATTAATTAATTGTTGGACAATATGAAGATCTTTTGGGGGGTTATGGAGTAAAATACAACACAAAAAATAATATATTAGTGAGCATTTGTGACTATAACTTGCAGAGCTCTATATTATTTTGTTTCATGAGGATTAAAATGGTGAGCTGGAATTAGTATGAATTGATGTTTTGTGAATGTGGCAGTTTTCCTGACAATAATTCTTTGATCAAATGTTGCGAGTTGAGCGAAATCTGACATTACACAAAATACAAATTTTTCATGCAGCCAGTACACAAATCGTCAGACTGGGGGGTAGGCACCTCTGGATAGCTCCTGATATGGCTTTTGTGGTCAGCTAGACTATTAACAACATGAAAATTGAAATAAAATGAGCTTTCTCATTAGAATTCTCTATAGTCATACAAAGTCACTCACAAATCTGCTACACTCTCAGACCTGCCTACCGTTACATATTTTTCCGTATTTTTACGTATTTGAGACCTAGAATACGAAAATACGCAAAGGCCTTAAAAAATACGAATTTTGGCACCTTTTTTTTGTGTGTGGTAATAAGACGTTTGTTTTGGGTTTTAAGACATTTCACACGGCGCCATACTGCGCGCCATACTTAAGTCAGAAACAATTGAAACTTTTCATTGTTAGAGATTACTACATTAAGTTCAACCATGTCTGCCATTGGTGCCAAGAAAAGAAAAATAATAAGAGTAGGTAACGGCAGCCAAAATTTTTTTTTAATGTGTGAAGAATGAAATATTTTTTATTTGAAAATTCATGCAAATACAAGACAAACAAAAAAAAAATTAAGTGAATATCTTTATTACTTCCTGAGATATACCATTTTAAAGCAACAACAACGCGGTCGCGTACAAACGCGAAGCTTTTTTTCTGATTTTTATCATCATGTAAATTTAGAAACAACTAATGCAAAATGAAGCAATAAAGCAATTTTTAATCTATATGGTGGTGACACTTAAATCCATGAAAACAATTGCACAATTCTTAAAGATTTAGGAAATACAGACTAGCAAAGTTGGCTCAAAATAAGCAAACCGTAAGCTGAATTTTACACTGAACAGCAACTTTGGGGGTCTGCAGAACAAAATCTATCATAGAAATACAGTTAAAAATCATGTCACACACAGAGGACACATGGGACTACTGGCTGAATTTTTTTCAGTGTGTTGGCTGAAAGTATTTTCTCATGAGAGTACCTCAAAGTTGTCAAAATCTTCATTTTTCCAGGCGGAAATGATGAAAATGAGCAATTTGCAGAGAAAATAACAAGAACTCAAAATGTAACCAATATTTTTTCATGAAACTTTGCAGAACTCATGAGACTAGTTTTAGGTTTACATTAATGTAGGAAAAATCTATTTCCTTAAAGTAAAAAAAAAGAAAGACCCATTTTATGATGAAAATAGTGAAAAAAAATACAAATTTTCTTTGACGTACCTTGTGTAACTGATCTTTCATAAGTCATAAGTTGAAAACTAATGAAGATTTCTTTATAAAAAGTGGTAAAGTGACATATTACATTAATTAGATCAATTTTAAGCAAGAACAAATGCATAATTATGAGAGAGAATTAATGTTTTTAACATATCAAATATCCATCTTCAACCACAATCTTGCGGCAGCAACGTCTTTAAAGCTGGTTCATCAACTTTGCATTTCAATGAAGGCAAAATAAAGTAAGTATATTATTATTTTTAAAAATTAACATACACCATAACACATATCTGCTATGAAAAAACAAATCATTCATATATATATATATATATATATATATATATTTTTTTTTTTTTGGGGGGGGGGAGGGGAGGGGGCAAATTGCAACAGACTGTGAGACGTGAACTAATTTTTGAAATCTCAGTTCATACCAAATTCACTTGGCTATAAAATATTCAAACCACAAAAATGGGATAAAAGAAAAGAAATTGTTATTGTCAGAATATCACTTGCAGTTAATATCAAATTAAAAGAAAAAAAAGTGTTGTGAGAATGATCTTTAAACAAGGATTGCTTATGTTTTTTCACACCTACTATAATGCAAAATTTGTCAAGTACTGCTTAAATGCATCATACTTTGAGGACAGATCAACAGGACTTTCAACTATGAATGCTCTTCCGGATGACGAAAATGGAGCCAGGGAAATGTTGCGTGCAAATACTGCAGCCGCCGAAATTGCACAACAGTCAGGCCTAGTAGGCCACCTGTAGACGCCATTTGCTCTCCCTGATTCAAGGAAGTTGACAGTTCCCTCCTCCTCATTGGCAATCGAGACAACCTCTCCAACAAACAAGCCCTCCACATAGTAGACTGCAACAAATTCCCCGATGTCACTAAACTTAAAGTTCTTTTCAAAGTCAGTCTCCTTGCATTCATCTTCCGACTCCATGCTTTTATCTTCAGCCAACAAGCTCTCGCAATCGTCTTCACTTTCTTCCTCCTCCTCCTCCTCCTCAGACTGGCTCCTGTCCAGGGACTGCTGTTTTCTCATGGATGGTAAGTGTGGCAATGCATCACCACCAAAGTACTGCCTGAGGCGGTTGAACAGCTGGAATGGGGTGCCCGTTACAGCCAATAAAGGGGACTTTTTGCCATGAACAAGCTTGTTGAACAAAATTTCTGCTCGTAAAGCAGATTTCAAAGCACCATGGGTGGTGTACTGGTCAAGAAGGTTGTCAACATCTTCCAGTCTGGTGCAGGGGCCATTGTGCAGCTTCACGGTGTTGATAATTTCAATAACTTTGTCATTTTTCTTTTCTTCTTTTTTTTCACGCTCCCGCTTCTCTTCCTCCATCAACTGCTGTCTCTTTTGAAGGACGTCTGTCTCCATCTCCTGGTGCTTTGTTCTCAGTGATTTGGCTTTCTTGGCAGACATACTTAGAAGATGCTTCTGTTGTACAGATGACTGCTGAAGGAACCAGTTGGTTATTGATTTGTTCTTTTTCAACATGGCAATGGTCGAATGGTGGTGCAGACTAGCATTTCTCCTTTTAAAAAGGGAAAAATCAAGGTCTGCAAAACTTTCCTCCGCAACCAGGTTTGTCAAAAACGAATGCTGTAGCTTCTGGCGAAGATCGTCATCATTGCAGTTGTAGTATTTTCCTCCTGGCAGAAAATCCCCCAACTGTCGTTCCGTCACTGTCAGCATTGCCGTTGCCATCTTCCGCAAAAGGACTTTCACAGATGCAGCCTTTGTTTCTGGAATCGCCAGCAGGGAAGCCAACATCTCTGGTTTCTCATTAAAGGCAATCCCAGTGAATACAGGAGGGCAGTCTGGGGCCAGTGCTGGAGAAGGATCTTCCTGCCAGATGCGCAGAGTGTTGGTCAAGTCATCAACATACTTGTAGAAATCCAAGTAGTGGATTTTTCTTCCAAGCAGACTCCAATAGGGTCCTGAAACAACACCACACAACAGTTTTTAGAAAAAAATGCATTAAAGACACAGAAAAAGTAGTAATTCTGCTATTATTATTATACTTCTTTTGAGACTAATGAATTGCTGAAAGTACTTTAATTTCCTTTTAATAATTAAAAAAAAAAAAGTTTGCCCATTCCTGATGAAAGTTTATTATGCCTACCTGTTATTCTGAAGTACACCACACCAAGAGCGACAAGATGCACATCCGTAGTTTCATCCTTAGAATCTGTGATGATTGTCTGGATTTTCATATTCCGCTTTGACAGGTATGTCTCCAGGCAATCTTGTATTTCTTGCCGGTGGAAATGCAAACTCGCTGCCCCTGCAACACACAACATAAAAAATATTTACTCAAAAAAATAAAAACTAATACAATGAACACAAATGATTGAAAGCCACAAGCAATTGTGTTAAAATGATTTTTTTACAGGCTACTAAAAGGTAAACTTCACCACCTTGTTCCTTCCCCTAATCCCCCCCCAAAAAAAAAAAAAAAAAAATTAAATTAAAAAATAAATACATGTTAAAAAAAAAAAAATACAAACATACCGTGAAATGTATTGTTGAAACGATTTTCTCGGAAGCTTGTGATGGTGGACCGTTTTTCTGTCACTGTTGAGCAGAAGGCTTGCCAGGTGTCCCGGCATCCGCTTTTATCATCCCCTCTGGGACCAAGGCAATCACAGGCGATGCGAATATACCTATTAAAAATAAATGAATAAATAAATATCTGTAAACATAGGCAAATAATTTTCAGTGATAAATATGGAAAAACAGATTTTGTCTGTTTAAATCACAAAAGACGTACGAACAATTGAATGAAAATAAATATTTTAAAAATTACCTGTACACCAGGCATTCGCCTGCTCTGCAAAAGCCTGGCAGAGTCGAAGGTCTGGTCTGGTCTTCTGCCAGAAGAATCTGCTTCACTTCCGTGCCGAGACCCAACAAGAAGTGGGCGTTGCAGAAAAGAAAATTTAGCCCTTCGTCAGTTGCCAGCAGCAGACGTCGCTCCTCTTCCAGAGCTCGACCGTACGACTTCATGACTGCTGCTCGGTCACTCATGACGCTGCAAAGTCCAGACAGCAGCCTGACAAAGCTCTCTTGTGCGCCCTTCTCCCCATACAAGTCACTTATTTCTTCCAGCATTTGAATACTAACATCCACCAAGTTGGTTGTGTCCTCTTTTGCAATGGAAGTGTATCCCAAGGAAAATGCACCAGAAGGGGTGTTCACAGACTGACAGATGTACTTGTTACCACTCCTGCTGGTGCCATCAATGTGAAGGTCATAACTCATGTCCTCTGTTGACAAAAGATCTGCAACATGCATTTTTGTAAGCACATGTGCCTGGTCACTAAATCGTAGAGCAGAACGTTGTGAAGGCAGATCCCCATCTGGTACTGTGGCATTCATCACGTATCGAATAACTGTCTGAATAACAATACCACATCGTTGAGCTGCAACCTCACACTCCCCAACAAGTGCCATCACACAGACCTTTACCTCAGGGAGAATTTTTCCATTTCCATCTTTGAGGCGAACAATCTTCTCACCTTTCTCTTCATCATGCTCGCAAAGCTCAGCAAGAGCTTGCTCAAGTTGTTGAACTTTGCCCTTCATCATTGCTCTATGTCTCTTTAATTCTGTTGTAGCATTGGAGGACCTCGTCTGTTCCAACTTCTTTTCCCTTCTCAGTTTTCTTATTTTTTGCTCACAGCCATTCTGCCTGTGTTGTTTGAGAATGGCTTCCTCTGCCTTCAGTTGTCTCTCTTTCCTCTGATTTCTTTTGTAGAAGTTGGCATTTCTTATTCGAATGATAGTAGCCCTGGCTGTTTTTAATGCCTCCTCTTTGGTCTGAATCTGAATCGTCAGCTGCTGAAGTTTTTTCTTAATTTTCTTTATCTCTTGTTCCATTGTCAAGAGTTGTTTGTCTTTGGCTTTTACCAACTCTAACAACGTGACGTTACCATGTTCTGACGTCTCAAATTGCATCTTTGTTGCTTCAAGTTGGCGACGGAGTGCAGCGTTGTTGCACTGAGCAGCACTAAGTGCTTGCTCAGATTGGGTGAACTGCATGGCTGTTCTTGTTGATACTTCCAGTGGCAATGACTTGCACAGATCATCTTTTGCCATGAAATTGTTCATTTTCTCTGTCCCATTTTCCCTACGAAGACTCTTGGAGCAGCTGGTATAATCTGCCATGATGGACTTCATCTTCCTGTTGAGTGTTTGATCCGACATGCTCTCGATGTTTGCACCAAGCATCTGTAGCACTGCCCGTTTGTTGACATGTTGCTTCTGCTTGCTGCTGAAAATCAGCAGATCAACAACAACACCGTTGCAGATTAAAGGGCCAGGCGGGAGGTCGAGTTCTTTAATCTTGACTGGATCAAGCAGATGCTTGCGCCGAATTTGCAGCTTTAGCAGGTGTGGTCCTACATGCCTTTCTGAAATACTGTTTTCCAGATCTACAGTCAAAAACGCCTCAAGATCTGGAGCTTTTATTGCTGCTTGCACTGTTCCCTGAATCTCACCCTGTAGCGAAACTCCCTGTAAAGGGTCTCCCTCAACTATCTTGCTGAAGACATCATTCATTGTGTCCCATGGAAGTAAAAACCTGCCCACATAAAAGTGTCATCCTTTTAGTTTTAAGTTTACTGTTTCAAACATTATAATTCCAAGTTATAAGTCATTTTGTATATTATCTGGCACATGAAAGGATGGGCCTGCACAATGAGACTACATTGAGTCTTAGTGTCAATCCTAGTCCTACATTAGCTACTGAATGTTTCCAAAAAATGCCTCAAGTGTATTAAAGAATACTTACTTCCTGCGAATTGACTCCAGTTGCAGCAACAACTTTGTTGTCAACAGTTGAGGCTGAAGTTTGGGAGGTCGGCCTCTTCCACTGCCAGGACCAGTGCTGGTTATAAACTTGACCACCTTTTGCATGTGCTCATCATTTGCTGCAAAAATATAAAAATAATAAAAATAAAATGTGCATGTAAAAATGATAACATGTATGCATAATGCTAAAAGAGCAAGACAAGAAAATAAGAGGCCTTTACTAGTATTCATATAGCCTATGCAAACATTGGTTGAGATCAAAATGATAAACTACTAAACTAGATAGGCCTATAATATATATTAATAGACCCGAGATACAAACGCTTGATTTAATATAAGTGAAAAGTTTTAATCAACACACATACCCATCTATTTAATTATTCAAACACCCGCATTTCATTAATTCGCATTGAATCGCTGTTTTTCAACACAATTGCCTGAATAAGACAGCTGAAAAACTCGTTGCCGCAAGTCTAGCAGACGACACATTGTTACTTCCGGTTTCTAAACACTCGTATATTTTGTTATTTTTGCAAGCTAATCGGAGGTAAATATCGCAAACAAATACACGAAATACTTCTAAAACAATGTTCCTTTCACTAAACTGCGTGATTGTACAAAAAAGAAGCTCCTAAAAAAGACATTTTTGTCGGCTCTTTACAACACATAACGCACAAGTACCGACTTCTTAGCTTGTATCAACATCCATGTTTTGACACGATACTTCGTCACTAAAAAGAAGAAAAACAACACCCCAAACCGTTTGAGATTGCTAAACAAAATGTTCATGAATACGATAAAAGTCGAACTTACCAACAATAAGATCGATTTTCTCGAAGAGAGTTGTTGAAACAGGGGCCGTCGAAGCGGAGCACCCGATGTCGGACGCCATGTTTTCTACTTCGAATATCGTGCACCAAACCGGTCGGGTCGTGCTTTTTCATTGGCTGGTGATTTGTCTATATTTAACACATTGGGTAGTTTCGTATATGGATCGAAAGTGCAGAAAATGCCCTATCGAACGCATAGGTGATTGTTGGGTGTTAATTATACCATTGAGGTCTAATTTTTGCTTAAAAACTCGGTAAAGTGACCGCTGTTTCTTATGCTTTTTTGGACTCAAAATTTAAAACGAATATCGCTACAGCGGATGAATATCTGTATATGCAAATGAACCTAGTTCTTTCCCCTTTGACCTGACCCACTTTTGTAAGTCAAACTGTTGGAAAAACACGAGAAAGAGCGCGAGCAAAATACAGCGATCTTAGAGAACGAAACCGGATGATGGCCGAAGGCAAAATTTGGTAATGGCGGCGCGGTTCACTAACCCGGCTCAATACACTTTTCAAACACTCTCTCTTTCACACAAATGACCATTAAAACCCAAATAAAGCGCAGAAAATGCAGATAAAACATAGTACTTTTAATCTATACAATTTTCAAAGCAAGAAGATAATTATATCATGAAAATATGAGATGTGAATTTGAGTGGTATTTGCCAGTTTCCCGCATAGCCAGAAGAAGGCTGCCGCTACCTAATAAGAGCCCATGAAACTGATGATGAATTGGATGAAGCGTCAACGTCGGTTTCAAAGGAGAAAAATCCTAAACAACAGCAGACATTCTTTTCGTTCACTGATGAGTGGCAGTTTCTTGTGCAATCTAAGAAGGGGCCGACATTCGTCCACTGCTTGGCGTGTTTCAGAGATTTTAGTTGTGATCACGGTGGACGTAGTGATTGTGAGAGGCATGTTGCCGGACAAAATCACAAAACAGCCAAACGTCAGTGGAAGAATCTGCCAAAGACACAAAATATTACAGCTTTATTCAAAAAACAGATCAGCTCAGAGGATAGCAAAAAAGAATTCACTCGGCAAGTCTTAGATGCTGAAGTATGCATGGTGCAGTTTATTGCTGAATGCAACCTTCCAATTGCCACAGCAGACAGAATAACAGCCATGTTTCAGAGAATGTTTCCTGATTCTAAGATCGCTAAAGGCCAGCCATTTCACTTTTTGTTAAAAAATAGATGTGTTATCGGTACCTTAACATTCAATTGGTATATGTTTAGAACAATGAAAATATTAAATTTGTTATTTAAAATTACACAAACTGTTGGTTCTTAGTTTATTTTAATATGGCCAAGGTAGACAATTTATTAAGCAGAGCGTTCAGTTGCTAGTCCTCAAATGCAAACCTGCTGCCACAGTCACGTGTACACCAGCAAAGAACTAGACAGACTCATGAGCTGTTATAGCTTGCAGCTGAAAGAAAACGGTGCTGAGTGACAGTTTGCATATAATTTTTCCCAGTCAGTTACTATAAATAATTTATTTTGTAGCAAAGAACCAGACAGGCTCAAGAGCTGCTATAGCCAGCAGCTGAAGGAAAACAATGTTGACATTTTTGCACATCATATACATTACTTAGTCCTTCACTATAGATAAATTATTTTGTTGTTTCCAATTCCAATTTAAGTTTTTATCAACTGAATATTTGCTCTCTAGCAATTACAGTTTTGCGCTTGTTCTGTACTGTAGTCAATAAATAAATAAATAAATCGGGGAACAGTGTATTTAAGGAATCAGTTTGAGTTTTTTTTTAATGCAGTGATTACTTCTTCTTTATCTTCACTAAGTTACATTTACAATTGTTAAATTCCTACTTGCGAATGCGTCGATTCGCCGAGAGTGAAAATACGAATTTTGGTCCCAGAATACCACATTTTGCCAGTCAGAATACTGAAACTGAAAATCTGAGGTAGGCAGATCTGCACTCTTACTTGAGGCACAATACTGTGTGAAAAGCTTCTGCAAAAATAATTCATTTCTCGTAGTAATTATGTTTTTTTCTTTGTTCACCTATGAAATCTTTTACACTCTTTGTGAGGCACCCACTTATGTTTGTAATGGTGACAGCATCATCGTGTTATTGAGCCAATAAGTCTTTACTCTTAAACGTTTGTACACATTTTAGTGGTTTTTGTGTGTGGTATTATTTAATTTGTGGTTATTGTGTGTAAACATTTCATAGTTGATATGTATATCAAATTAAACAGAAAAGACAGGCGTATTACACTAATGCATTCAATCATTTGTAAATAGTAACATAACACAGAGACAAAATTTCAGGTGTAATTTATTAACATTTTTCTTCGCTGAAAATATTCAACACTTTGAAGTCTCAAAGAAGGATAATTTTCTTGCAAAACGGTCTATTCAATTTCACACAAAATAGGTCTAACTCGAACCATATATGACCATTAGTATGTTTTTTGTATTAAAATTTAGTAAAGCCACGTAACATGTTCAAATTGCTGCAATTGTAAGAGGCATAGTTTCATAAATTTGGTTCATTATGTGTTAACGTGTTGTTGCCAAATTACTTATCAGTATAAACGGAAATAAAAGGAGCTTCATAAAAATCAATTTAAAACTTAATATTCAACAAATGAACATACCTATTTAAAAAAAATTATTCAATTTTTCTTACAATTTATTAGTCATAAACAGACAACATCGAACAACATTAGAAAAATATTATGTTTTACTTATAATTTTGTCACTCTAACCTTGTCATTTACATAAAAAGAACTAAAACTAAACACAATATACTAAAAATATGTCTCTTAGGCTAAATCTAGTAAGGCTGACAAAAGCGGACAAAAGCTCGTGACAGCTGAAGCACAATGTAGAACACTCGATACAAACCATTACATACTTGAAAGTAAATTCAACAGCAGAAATACACAAATGACTATGTCAGCTATGATTCACACCATTCTTTTCATCCTTTGCCACTACCTAGCCATGCAATGGAGAAAAAAAATTGTCAGGGAGTTTTGGTTTTACAAGTTATGCTGGTGAGCAGCAACAAGGCATTTTCTATTTTTGTGAAACACACGAAACACAAGGGTTTGCTGCAAACCGAACACATAACTTTCAATTTTTTCTTTACTGTAGCACAATTTAAAATGTTTGGCTTTTGGCATCCACTCGGGTTGCATTGCATGGTCAGGTGATGAAGGTGGGGCAGCATCTTGAGAGCTAGTTTTCTGGAAAAGAGGCACTTCAGTGTCAGGGCTAATTCTTCATAATTCCTTTATCAGCTCCAGTGTGAAATCTAACAGAATATTTTTTTGACCTTTCAAGCTCTGTTACATTCTTGTGTTTCTTGCCAAAATCATTAAAAAGAATATAAGAATTAACACGCGACACATCCAGGAAATGATAAAACACTGTTTTCCAGTACAATCCATAAGTCTTCAGCAGAGTTTTGTACTTTCCAATCAACTGATCACTTTTATCAACTCCACTATAAACAAATTGTAACTTCCTACAATTTTAGGCTGGCGAACTTTTAATGCTCTATACGCACCATTTACTTTAGAGCACCGATTGACATAAGAATAATTACTTGCATTGCTGTGCATTGTTGACAAGAAAGTTACAGGTTTGTTGTCTAGCCACTGTAAATATAACAAGTTACGAATCCTCTGCCAACGCATAGAATCTCTTTTGGCAATCTTTTACCTCTTTGAACAACTGTGGTACACCTTTCCTATTAGCAATCTGTGTACCACATGCAAGCTTTTTTTTTTTTTTTTAATAAATCTATCATTAACTGCACACCAGTGTAAAAATTGTCAAAAAAGACACAGTAACCTTGATAAAAATTGGCTTACACAATCACATAACATCATAGGCTAAACCAGATGTAGAAATATTTGTGCCTTTACCAGTGTATATTTCAAAATTAAACTTATAACCAGTCAGCAAGTCAGGTAAAATCCATTATTTCATCCCCCACCTTGTTGGTTTATCCTTTACAAATTGTCTGAAAGTAAATCTGACCTTATTTTTGACCATTCTTTCATCCACAGCTAAATTACAATAAGATTGATTTGAGCTTCATACATTTTGTTTTAATGTAATCATTTAAGAACCTCGCTTTGCACAATTTGTCCTCTTTGTGTTCATCATTTAAGTTCTTGGATTACACACTTTTAACCCTTAGCCTGCTGACATGTTTTTCCTGCTCTGTGCTAAAAAAAATTTTGACTTACAATTAAAAATACACATGCCTTATTATATATGCCATTGTTGCTAAACTATTACACCTAGATATATAAAAGTATATATCAAATGAAAGGAAATTGAATAAAGATTCCAAAAGAACAGACACAAAAAAGTGTAAGATTGTTGGTTAGTACATTTATGGGATGGAAAGTTAGGGGCATGAGCAAACAAATTCACTCTCACTCAACTGCACACCCATTCTTGAAGTCATATGCAAAGAATTGCAAAATAGAAATAAGATTTATTACCAAAAATTATGTGAACTAAAATGGACTGTAATGAAAGCCTGATAAATACAGAAATAGTCTGTGTAAAAGGCACATAATATTATTATAGATCTAGTGAAAATAACTTTTTTCACCTACCATCGTCTACGATTCGGACGAAAAAGAAGATTGCCGCCTTCAATCTTTAGCAATCACTCCCTCCAGCCTCCGTCAAATAAACATCATCACCCGCATCAAAATCTTTATCCTCACTATAATCATCAAAGTTTTCTTCCTGGAACATTTTCGCCACCTCTTCTGCCGTGTATGTTCTGCGTGCCATGATGGCGACGAACGAGGTGGAAAATTTCACCAGCAACTAGACAGTGCTTCGACACGTGTTTTCTGTTTGAAAATTACCTCTAAAACAAAAGATTTTTCTTTCCAAACCATTACCGTTGAAAGGAAACAACTTTTGTTTCATTATCATGACCAAGGATTTATTTTATAAACGCTTTTACCTCCCTTCGTACAACGTACGTAGACATCGCATTAGGCCGGCTTTAAACACCTCGTACGAAGTACATAGACAGCGCAGCCTAAAGGTTAAAAAGGATTGTATGGCTTTAAAACGAGCATATGACATCAGATGTCTAGCACAAAGGCTATGATACGATACAATGTTGCAGCAGACCATTAGGTGCTTCATTAGGTGCTTTCACATAAGCCATATAAAATAACAGAGCAACATACTGATAGAAGTCATCTGCGTTGATGTCCTTCCAGCCCTGAAAAACTGTAGGCTGACACAGGTGGGCATAGTCATAGAAAAGCTTGAAAAAAGACCCAGGTGTCAGGTACTGGTTGACGTCATCTTGGGTGCAGACGTCTGGCCTAAAATCATCCCAGGCACAATGTGGGGCATTAAACATGGATAGAGGGTCAGAAGGGCCTTCGTCCACTTTTCCATAGCCCATGACACTAGCAGAAAAAGAATCAAAAGGCTATAAATATCTGTTTATCGTTTGTACTTCACTGTTTCAACTATAGAAGTTATTATTACACAGACAAACTGTTCTTGCACAAGCGAGCAAGCATTGCTATCAGAGGCAGCCATGTTGTAAACAAATGATCGCAGCCTCATAGCTACCAGCTCTGTGAGGTCTAAAATCAATACTTACAGAACTCAAACCCACTTCTAAGGACTCGATTCTGCTTAATATGTCTTCAGGTGAATATATTTTGAAAACATTTTGAGCGAGGTGGGGGCTACTGATTTATGATATTTTTTACATGGCGAACTTAGGAAACCCCGTAGTCTAAAAATAGAACCAATTGAATAAACACCTGGCCTCAGAAGCAAGACGGTTTCCATGTCTGTTCCTTGTCACAAGGACATCTCCGTTGTCAAATTCATCAGAGGAGTTATCTGAGAAAAAGTCCTAGTTGGGCTCGCGGTCGTCAGCAGGCATGATGAGGAGAAATCGGTTCAAATGCACACGCGGTTGTAAACAAAGCACGAGGCAAAATGACGTGTAGACGCAAGAGACCTGACTTCATGACATCCCACAAAATATTTTTTTAGTTGTAATTTTCTATCTTATTTTTGCATAAAAATGCAAAGAATTTGCTTTTTGAAGTAATTATTATTATTATTATTATTATTATTATTATTATTATTATTATTATTATTATTATTATTGAGGATTTTTATAGCGCACTTATCTCGCCGTATTTGACCAAACTCTAGGCGCTGGCAGATACAAGATCTAACTCAAACCGCCCGAGACGCCCACCCGCAGCCTTTGGGCGCATGGTCTTACGCCCGGACAACTGAGCACTATCCTGGGAGCCAGGGATGGGGGAGAAGGACCAAGTGCATGCTGGGTGTGTTCTTGTTACCGGCACTCACCCATCTAGGACATGAGCGTCAGGATCTTTAAAGTCCGTTATGATGGAATGTATGCGACACACAGACTAGACCTCGGTTTATACTCTCATCCGAAGGAGTAGGAAACGGGAGTAAAGTGTCTTTCCCAGGGACACGACACAGTGGCCCGGACAGGGCTCGAACCCGGGACCTTCAGATCCGCACGCCAAAGCACTACCATTAGACCACCGTGCCTCTTGATAAGCAGTAATAGCAACTACAAAAAATAGATTACATTTTTATAAGATTGGACATGCACAAGGCTTCATGGGAATTTCCCACTGTGACGCATCGATAAAATTATATCGAAATCAAGTGAGGCAAACGTTTAAGAGTTAAGGGAATTGGGTATGTTGAAACCAAAGTGGATAGTATTTATTTTAAAGCAAACGTCCTGAGAATACATAAAATGCACACAAAAAGTATACAGTAATACTTGTATGTACTGTAGCAACCCTTGATAAAAAGGCCACCTGCATGATACGACCACTATGGTTAGGCACCATTTTCAATACAAACAGCCCTTAAAATAACGGCCACTTGCCTAATGTGAAATGTTACACGTGTTCCATTGGAGGAATGTAATTAAACAAAATTTTCGACGTAGAAAATCCTCAAATTCGGAGTGTTTAGAGAATATACCTCTGGACTCTTCAAGGGGACAGATCCAGGTAGACTCGGCATCTGTAAATCTACTGCATGCGTACCACAGCATGTAGATCTCATAGTCTGCTCTGAAAATTGTTATTAACTTTGTCAAAACCCACTTAATATTGTTACACTCCGTTTGATGTTGGTGTTTTTCTTTATCAGTATCTGATTCAGCCCCAATGCTGAATTCCTGATAAGGTGTAACTCAGATTCGTTTATCCACGCAGCCTGCTCAAACAGCATACAAGTCACAAAGTCAACGTATGAAGTTTTCCACTTTTATTCAGCACACATCAACAACTGCATACAATTCTCAACTCAACTCAACTTTCACTATCAACAATAATCACTCTCCTCTTTTTGAAACAGCGCGGCACTTAAATAGTCTCTTGATACTCCCGAATGACCTGGATCGATCTCGTATGACGCAATTTAACCAATCGCTTCTAACTTCGTCATTACTGTCTTACGTCATACATATTTCTTCTCCTTCCGGAACGTCCTCTTGCTTCGACATGTATCGGGAAATTTCTATCGAGAGTAAACACGCAGATCCAGAAAATTCTCCAGTAATATCGACTAACGCAAATCATCAACGTTATACAAAGCCTCTCCTAACAACAATGCAAACTCAAATCAAAGGTAAATAAACTCCATTATTGAATACTTTGCAAAACGAAACGATTAGATCTATCGTGCGCGTTTCCGACATACTTTCGTTCGCGTTTCAACGTAACAAATATATTAAAGGACATATATTATTGGACTAAATAATAAAAGATCACCACACTTATTATCTCGTAAACAAAACGATTCGTCCAAAACCAACAGTAACAATTTCTCGGTAGCGAGTCTATTGAATCTAAATTATCATTGATAGAAACGTAAGTATGGTTATAAAGATTTACTAGATTACTTAAGAATTGATTCAAGAAGATTATTGTATAGAGACATACAATCCCAACCAATAAGAAATAATTGTAAATACTTGTTGGCTTTAACTAACAGAACGAAGAGCAATGGACCTGCTTAGAAAGATGGTACATGCTAGTGTTTAAAACAAACACAAAAATTACGTCATACCCAATCACAATTTTCATCACAAAAACAAAATGACACAGCTATTATAGGCACACGAAAATGCTAGAATGTGAAATTATAAAATTATGAAATTGTACTAATTATCCAATTCGTGGCAGATGTTTTAAAATGTCGTGAAAGATTTATACCATGGCATTGGTCTGGGTGGAGAATTTAGATTTGAAAGTCAACAATCACTTCACATAGACCTATTCATTTTTGTATGTCATAATATAGATCTATTAATTTTGGTATGTCGTAATCGCGAGTTTTCATGTTAACATTTACACAAGTACTGATAAATACCTCCTGAAAGAATTTTTGTGCACTATCTAAGAACATTCAAAAAGATTTCAATTTTAATTTCTTCACGCCTAGGCACGATGGAAAAATCTTTTAAATAACTGAGACATGACGAATACTTGGATATAATTATGATTGCGCAAATCGACGTACCCAACTCCTTTAACAGTCGTACGGTTGTGTGGAATGACGATAGTGTCAATAAAATCTTGCAAGGAATATTTTATGCTTGTGTGCAATACATCAGTGTTTAATGCTAGAACTTCTAAAACTTTATAATAAGATAATGTGTACTGTTTGTTCAACAGTTTGAGCGGGAGAGGGAAGAGCATCTGCGACCAAGGCTTCAGCTGGTGGAACCAGAGCGCTCAATGTCTGAAGTTTCAGACCGCACCCTCAATACTGCTAAAGACGAATCTGAGGAGTCTGAAGAAGAGAAACCCAAACCCAAACTCAGAGAATCCCAACCCCCCCTCCCACCCCCTCCTAAAGTCATGGAAAACACCAACTCTCAACAGTCCATGTCAGAAGACAACTCGCCATATTCAGATGAAGAAGCTTCGCGCCTCAGTGCCCCAGGCCAGTTTGATGAGGAGTCTCAGTCAGAAAGTAGTTTCAACCCAGCCATCAAGGATGATTCTTCTTTCAAGATGGGCTTCAGCACACTCAAGTTGGGTAGGTTGGACTTCAGTTCTTTTGGTAATTTTATGTCCAGTTTGATTCACGTATGTGTCAGTGTGTTTAATATACAATACAATGCATACGGATTGTGATTTGTCGTTTTGGAAAGGTTTTGTTTGTTCTTAGTAAATAGTAGGCAAAAGCCATCTTGCAAGGCACGCGGGGTGCAAGGCGGCAGAAGAAGAGGGAGACAGAAAAAGAGGTGGGAGGACAACATTTGAGAATGGACTGGTTTGACACTGAATGAAGCCATGAGGGTTGCTGATTAAAGAGAAAGATGGAGTACGCTGTTTTAACGATCATCTGTGGTGTCCCAATGACCTTTGAGTTACGGAATAGGATAGGATAGTAAATAGTATATTATTAGCTGTCATCTTGTCGGCTTTATAATGTTCCACTCAAAACGTCACATATCATTTGGTTGGTGTGCAGGTGCTGGTGTATCAAACAGCCCTAGTGAATCTAACCATAGTAGTGTATCAAGTGCAGCACCGCCACCCAGCGTTTCTATGGGAACCAGTATTGTCATGGGTGGAGCCAACTCAAAGCGCAAGAAGTTGACCATTGGCGATGTGTTCAACCAGGTAATAAAATCTATTCTTGTATTGGTTTACATTTTTCACAACTTATTTTAAAACATTCTTAACCCACGTAATTAATTAAAAACATAGACAACTACTAGTGATGTTTGACACTCAAGACAATTCTGCCTTCTCAGTTATTACAGAGCACCAACTTTCATCACAAGAAAACTATTTTATTTTTGAGTATTCAGAGGTGCCAACCAGTACGGATTGACCGTATTTAATTCCGGCGAAGTGAATTAAATACGGAAATACGGTAGCTTTTATAAAAATACGGAGGAAAAGTTGCCGATCGTTTATCTTTGCCAGCGGTGCTTCTGTACCGGTTTCTGGTCTCATAATTGTACTCCTGCACTCACTGAATGTCGCTGTGTTCAACAAACTGATTTTCTTGGTGATTTTAGAGTAAAACAAGTGTGGTGTTCAACAAGCTGATTTTTATCGTGATTTTAGAGGATTGAAAATAGCCTTCTGTTTCAGAGGGAAGCCTGTCGTTACTTTATAGTGTCATAGGCTAGGTTTTGCGAGAAAAAAAAATACTGACAAGTGTTAAAAAATACTGACAAACGGGTCCGGAAATACTGACAAGAAGATTAGGGGGTTGGCACCTCTGAGTATTCCCAATTTTGCCCTCTGGTAGTGTTGTAATATGAAATGATATAAATATATAACTGAGATATTTCACACTCATAGTGATTGGCCATGCTTTGACTTGCTGTAGTGATCTTTGGGCCAGCCAGCATGTATTCAGATTGTATTTTTATAAACACCTTTATCTTTCTGTAGGATGATTATGGGTAGATCTATGTATACTGACACTATATTTTGTATAAGTTGCATTTTTAATTTATTACATTTTTATTTCTGTGTAGGATGATGATGAACAGACGGAGACGAAGAAGCGCAAGCTGATTCCCTTGGACTATGACGATGACAAGGGCAGCAGTGGGAGTGACGAAAAGAAGCCGACCACTGCAGAGGAGAAACGTCAAAAGATCAAGGTGCTGATTGAAAGTATACCCACAGCCAAGGATGAGCTGTTCAGCTATCCCCTAGACTGGAGCATTGTTGATCAGGTCAGATTGAGAACTCTCTTCATGTGAATGCTTTGATTGTACGTGTATGTTTGCATGCAACTGGTTTTGGAGGTTTGGATGAAGCTTCTTGGCAACATCATAACAAACATATTGGTCTTGACTTATTTTCTGTACTTGTGGTACTCATTCTGCAGCAAGATAAATAATGACTGTTGTACTTGTTTATGTTGCAGTCTTTGATGGATAAGCGCATCAAGCCATGGGTGACAAAGAAGATTGTGGAGTACATTGGTGAAGAGGAACCCACATTGACTGACTTCATCTGCCAGAAAGTTGTGGCCCACAGTACTCCACAAAGTATTCAGAATGATGTTGCCATGGTAAGAACTTTAGTTTTCATAGTATGTAATATACTAGTATTGCAACAAGATTTTGGTTTGCAACACACAATACACCAACTCGTTCCTTTATGGGAAGTGGCATTTTCACAAAATGTAACTGTTTTCTAGGTTATTAACCCAATGCCACTTCGGCCAGTTTTGAGCTTCTCCTTATTTAGTTCTCAACGCAAGGAAAGGGACTCCTCAAAATGTTCATACCTCTCTCAGGAAAAAAACAATTAAAATACAAAATGAGGATTTACACCTGTTTTAATGTGATTAAAAATACCATCAAATGTTGAATATTTACACTTTGCGTTTAAAAGGTGTAAGGTTGGTACAGAAAATGGACACAAAAAATACAAAGACAACAGTTTCACGTTTTCACTAATGTCGATCAGAATTTTTTTTTCAGGGCTGTTGTTAAGCACAGAGTTAACAAAACAAGTTGTTATTAAAAGCACAAGGAATGTTGAAATGTAGATCTTAAAGGAAATAAAATTACCAAAATGGAAGTAAAGAAATGAGGAAGAAACAGTGTAGCAAAAATGTAACTGAAGAAACTACGTTTCTGTTGACTTATTAGTCCATCTTCTTTGATTAGAAGAAAAAACACAGAAAGAAGACAGTTAGGCTTACTGATAGTCAAAAGAAACAGAAAGTAGAAACAAACTGTACAGTGTTAGCAACTTTGGTGTCTTCTTTACCCATTCAAACGTTGACTTAGTTACTGTAAACAATGACTAAATGACAGATCATCTGTGAGTTCTGCTGATCGCCAAAATTGTAAAAATCAAGGTGATTTGGGGTTACTCCTAAATCCAAGTCAACATCAGACACCTCTCCTTTCGCTATTTCTTCTAGTGTAAAGTCCATCAAGTCATTGTCATCGTCGCTTTCACCGATAATTGAATACCATATCTCCCTCTCCATCTTTGTGATACCGAAAAATGGGCCATCATCATTTTGGTTGTTAAAAAAAATCATCATGAAAAGATTATTGCCTATTGCACCGTGTAGATCTAGCGAAAAAGTACATCGGAAAAATTAAAGTTTTTAATGGGATAGATTTTAAAGGGATGCATTGTGGTTGACTGTTGCTGGACAGTTACGACGTAGTAGACTAGTCACTAGTTCGTGGGCCTGAAAGGGCCTTGCGAGGAAATAAAGGCACTGAATTTGTGGGCCTGAACAGGCTTTGCGAGTGGAGAAGGATTAATATTGATGCATGATAAATACCAATGAGACACACATGCTATACAAATTTGGTCAACCTCACTCTAAGGTCATGGTCATGGAACTGTCCAAAGTCGGTTAGTACAGGTACTTTAAAGTGACCTTGACCCTAAACTATGAGCGATATAAAGTCCAAAACTTGTATTTAGAGTTGATAGATTGATCTTTCATATATGTTCCGTTTTTGCGTTGATCTTGAAGGTCAGGGTCATTTTAGACCTTGCAAAAACATACAAAAATATGTCATATCTTGGAATAGCCGTTTATTTAACCCATATTATGTAACAACATTGGGTTATTTGATTAGACATGCATGAGATCACATGAGTGTCAATGTCATCCCAAGGTAACTGTTTTTTGTTGGCAGAATACAACTTTTGCTGTAGTTAATTTGATAGTACATGAGTGTATTTGGAGCCGGATGTAAAGGTCATCTCAAGGTCAAGAGCATAGAAAGATCAAAGTCGGTATTACTTTGCATTTTAATGCCACAGTTTCTTTTTCTTTCTGTGCACTCATTTTTATGTTAAATATTGCGAGTTCCATAATGAGCATGTGAACTATATGGGCTTTGTCCTTCTACTTTGTAGATAGTTGACGATGATGATAAGTTGTGTTAATTTATAGAGCTGAGTTTTTTCTCCATCTCAGTTTTGATTTGTGAGCATTTTGTTTGCAGGTTTTGGATGAGGAGGCTGAAGTGTTTGTAGTAAAAATGTGGCGACTGCTTGTCTACGAGACGGAAGCCAAGAAACGTGGACTTGTAAAATAATCATCGTGCTCATGGATGTGTTTGACATTCTCAATTCATGAACTTTTTATTTGTTTTGTGAGCGAATGTGCAATGAACTGTGCGCTTGTACTCTCAGAATGAGAATTTTGATGGATTTATAATTTAGTGCATGGAAGTGTGATTATGTTCTTGTTTAAATGTTGGTCATTATATAACAATTGAAAATTAAGTGATTTGTGTTTGTCTGGGCATATGTCTGTTTGATAATAAAAATGCAACAATAAATTTGATTCATGTATGCAGTTTGGTTATCAGTTTTATTCACATTGCAAACAACAGATAATTCACCACTTTGAAATACTTATGGATATGTTTTGACATTTGAAAATCTTTTATGGCAATACCTTTTTCAAGCACAAAAACACTGAACTGACAAATGGTCTTGGTTGGGCAACTTCAAATCGGATTAATCTAGCTATTTTGAAACTAACATGTGATAAAGTTGAGTAGAAGGCAGTTTATTTTGGGGTCAAATGAAAAAAAAGGCCAACGTCAAACCTAATCAACTGCAGAGGAAAGGATATAATCTTTCCCCTCCTTCCCCCTCCCAATCCCAAAACAAATTAAACCTTGATGTTAAAAATCTGTGGCATGCACAGCAACTCCGTTGTAGTTTCAACAGCACTCTGAACATTTGTAAACAATGTTAGATTCTGAAGATCACAAACATTAATCATGAGCCATATTTCTCCCCATTAACGATATACTGTCACATCACAAACCGACAAAGGTAGATTTTTATTACTGGCCAAGAAAACTTGACACTAGGTGTGGACCGAAACTAGGAAAAGGGCAATAACTATTCTATTACATTGCTGGTTTTTCAGTTTTGGAAGTTTATTCCCATCGATCATTATTGCTCATTAATTTGTATTTTCGTTTTGGATACATGAAGGTGAACATGTATCCCTATGGAAACCAATACTATGGCCGCGGGTTTGCCTAAGTAATAATAATTACAAAAAAATATAAAAAAATCCATTTCCATTCCATTCAAAGGGGTGGTGTTAATGATAACAAAGTGGTTCCATAACAATTATTGGTTTTGGTAACAACATTCTTTTTCATCACAGTAAACAATTCTTTAGCAAGTAAAAAAATCCCAGCTTACATGGAGCTGGCCCAGCTCCCCGTTATCATAGTAAAGTTAAAGGGGTAAACAAACAATACACAATAATAATTCTTATGTGCAACGTACCACAGTGTGAAACGTTGCCAAAACATGATCCCAGTAACATTGGTTTCTAGAAACAAACCAGGTTGTTACATAATCACAATTCATAATGCTTAAATGCAATTCGCCACAATGTCAACTTACCAAAACAACATACATCCCAATAACATTGGTTTTTTAAAACAAACCAGATGATCACATAATAAATAATTACCAGTTCATTATTATTAAATGTACAATATATGCATACCTGTTAAGTCTTATGCTTTCGACATAATTCTTACGGAATTTTGGCGATTTTCAAGTCTTACGGCATAGGGTGAAGATCTTAGTTTGTTTTTTTTAATTGTGGTGAAAAAATAATTTATATATATATATATATATATATATATATATATATATATATATATATATATATATATATATATATATATATATATATATATATATATATAATATCACTAAGGTTCGTCTGAGAACAAAGCAACAGCAATAATATCTGGCGTTAATTGATCGGGCGGAAGTACGACTGAGGCAGCACGCATCCGGCAACGTGGTTGAAAACTTTATTTGTTCAACAAACTTTTACTCAGCAACAATGGCATCGAAACCTCCAACAAAAAAAGCAAAGATGTACGTTGGTCATTATCAACTGGAATGGGAGAATGACAAGGACTTCCACAAGGTGATCACAAGTTTGGCAGACAGAAAAGATTTCGCTTTTTGTAAAGCTTGTAGCAAGTCCGTCAAAGTTCCAACATCAGGCCGACATGACGTTGTCAAACATTTTCTAACCGAAACGCACAAGCGTGCGGTTAAAAAATCAAAGGAGCATGTCCCCATCGATCAGCAATTTACATGGATTTGTTTTCCATCTCAAAAATTAAATAAAGTGCAGTTAGGTATTGAGAAAAATGTGTTTTTCTGAATTTGAAACAAGACTGATTGATTCGTTATGCATCGTGTGTGTGTGGGTACAGGTGTTTAATTCTGTTTCCTGTTGAACGTGACAATCTATGCATTTTCACACATTTCTTATGGTATTTTGTTCAAACTTATGGTATGGGAAGCAACATCTTTTGGTAAGAGTCCACAAGAGCTTGACAGGTATGTATATGGCATTCCTATCAGAAAATTGTCTAAATGTTGTAGTTATTGAATTAGTTTGGAGCAACGCTGTACTTGAGAGATTTTGTTTCTTTCTGCTTGACGTGTGAATAATGATAAAAATTCACAAGCTCATAACGTTTTATGCAGTCATTTTCATTGGATTCAAAATAAAATAAATTAAGAATTATAAAGCTTTTAAAAACCTTAAATAAATAAAGTAAGTAAATATAATTACATTGATAAATTAAAAACAAACAAGCCTGGCTGGAAACCAAATGCCTTTATGTACACTTATCCAAATTATCACATTATAAGAAACCATATTTTAGTACAAATGTATCACAAGTTATATAATTCATTATTTTGAATGTTCTGAGACAGAAGATAATCCAAGCCATCATTGATGTGACGTTTAGCGTAATGAGATGGCAAAAAGTTCATTCCATCATTTAGTTTTAAGAACGGTTTGAGGAGAACTGACTTTAGAGAAGAACAGAGATCATACGGAGGAGTAATTTTGGATGGAGTTGTCTTCACACATGGCTGTGGTTTCGTCCTTTTCTTCCAGCGTGCCTAGTGATGTGGCACCCACCATTTTGGGTCGCTGGTCGTTAGCACGATGCACAATGACAGGAAGTAGTTTGACCTGCAGACCACCGTTCACCCCCTTCTCCAGCAACAAGTCTGTCTCTTCTTCAGGGGAGGGAGACCTACACCATTGACTGTCCAGATCATTTCTGCCAGCGCTGTCATTGGAGTGAGCCACCAATCTAGGCAACTGGAGCTGGCCTCCTTGAGGCAACAGGGGCTCCAAGCTGGAGCACGACCCTCGACTGGAGGCACTGTCACTGTCCAAAGATGACGTTCGCTTGGGGAAACTGTCTTTGTTGCAACTGGCTGCTGTGGACAAGGCGTTGCAGCTGTCTCTGCTTTTGAGCAGAGGCTCTGTGACTGAGGGTTCACTTCCTGGAGAAGAGTTGTGGAGGTGGAATCCTAGGTCTGGGACTGGGTGGTTGAGCAGCTTGAGGTTACGGCTGTTGCAGCCATTGTTGAGGTGAGGCAGGCGGAAGGCCGGCAGGTGCTGAGACATCGTTGCTGTGTCCTGTGCAATCACATCAAATGAGGTCAAGTCAACCCTTACCAAAACATATTGGGATGAGGGGTTT
Source organism: Oncomelania hupensis (assembly GCA_036898135.1). Taxonomy (NCBI): domain Eukaryota; kingdom Metazoa; phylum Mollusca; class Gastropoda; order Littorinimorpha; family Pomatiopsidae; genus Oncomelania; species Oncomelania hupensis. The sequence continues at coordinate 37,650,273 of CM072513.1, forward strand.
GTAGGCATTTTCAAAATGCCTGTGCTGGTATTGATCCATAAGTCTTATTCTTAGCAACAATGAATGCATTGCAGTATGCATGTGAGCCACAGAGGATGCGGATTGATCTGTATGTCGTGAACAAAGAACTTTTAATGTATGTATGAAACTTACTTTTTGAAATCTAATTTATAAATACACCATATTGCATCAAACAGACTTAATAACGAGACACATCTTTATATTAACATTACTGCACTTGTACTATAAGTATATAAATTAATAAATAAGCAGAACCATGTAAGCAGTGAGCTGAGTTAATGTGTACAAATTTTCATAACCCTGTGAGTGACCTACCATAGAACTTGCACTTCATGAGACAAGCAACACTTACCTGCAGAATGGTTTCCAGTGTCTGAAAGATGAAGGCAAATGTTGGTCTCTCTTCCGCCTTGTGCTTCCAACATGACAACATCATGTCATATCTGAAAAAATCATAAAGAAGAAATATTAGCCCTCGCTGTTAAAAACTATCATCTGGTGGCCAAACACCACAGCCACACACCCAACTTTTAAAATAATATTAATAAAACAATTCCTATGTGTACCAAAATTAATGAAAATGCACTTGTAGAATGTTCTATGGGGGACACACACGCACACAGTTTACCGAAAGCATGGTCAAATCAGTAAAAAGAAATGGAGGCTTGCACTTTGTGACTTTGTGTTAAAGAAGGAAAAATGAAACAAAATCCGGTGTGCTCCAACACTACTGACAGCTTAATCGCAGGATGCCCACACACACACATGCACATGCGCGCCACATGCACACACACACGCGATTTCTGAAAATCCATTAAACGGAAGCAGCATGAAGATCAGTTTGAAGGACATGCTCACATGGACAAGGATAAAAACGATATCCATAGGTAGTACACAAAGCAAGGTAGATGGAAAGATGCATTTTAAATTGCTATCATTTCCTGCGTAACTCTATACATGTTTTGTTTTTTAAATAAAACCCTTACTCCAAATGAACAAGGAAAACAGCAAAGCCTTGTGTTCTGTTAAAGGGACCCACTTTGACCCTGCCCCCTCCACAGATCCTTTTGACATTCACAATGAGTGTTGCGCTACTGAAAAAAAATGCTTACAACACAAAAATTATCCTTTCGAAAGTATAATTATTTTTTAAATGAATGAATTCCGTAGTTTTTGTGCCTATAAATAGCAACAGCCGTTGGCCGGGTAGCTCAGTTGGTAAGAGCGTCTTGCTAGTAACCGAAAGGTCGCTGGTTCGAATCCCGGATTGGTCAACGTGTGATCATATTATTTTCCCCTTTACCAACAACTGGCCCGCTGGTGTCAGTATAAATCGGTCCAGTAGTCACCTATATGCGAAAGTGTCGTGTGACTATAATCTACAAACAACAACAACAACAACAGCCAACCAGACACCTGAAAATAATTGCTAGTAAGATTTTTCGTTTTAGGGTGATAAAATAGACCCTACCCTGCCCCCAACACCAAAAACACCAAACAACAATTCAAGCCATGTAGTTCACACAAAAGTAGGGTTAAAGGTCACATGGCTGTCCCGTTACAAACAGGGTAAATTATACCTCCTGTCAGAACTGAAATTGAAACTTCAAACTTTTGTAGCGGTTGGTTTGAGCAACAAAAGCCCACTTTATCATGGTATAAATCTACAATGTAAAAACAATGCCAATATTAGGGTAAACCCGTTTTTGCTAAAAAAGTAAACAAAGCTTTTGACTTGGGACCTTTTAAACAATACACTCACACAGATGGTGGACAGCCGTCCGGGCAGTCCAGTCGCCCGCCAATGTATATGAAGTTCATCACCTCTGTGTTGCTGAGGGCTGGATAAGGCATGTAGCCCATAGTGAAGATCTCCCACAGTACCACACCATATGACCTGACCACAAACAAATAATGTTCACTATATGTTATTCCATCATGATTAACACATAAAACATGATAATCAGAAATATGTGTAACAATTTTGATATGCTTGCAAAACAACATATTTTGCCTGCCAAATATTATTATTGATAACAGGATATTCTGTAGTAACATTCTGCTACCAAATGTCAACAGTATCTGGTGTAAAACATTCTGCTTCCAAATGTCACCATTAACTTTTTAAAATCATTCTACTGCTAAATGTCACCATTACGTTTTAAAAATCATTCTGCTTATAAATGTCAAAATGTAAAAACACTCTACTGCCAGATGTCACAAATCAACTTATGTAAATGAACTCTGCTGGCAAATTTCACCATTAACTTCTGTTAAAACAACGTATTTTGCCTGTTCAATTTCATCATTAACTATATAGTAGTGATATGATGACATTATGAAATAGGCATAGTTTTCTAACAGTTCTGCAAAGTTACTGAACACGTTGCTGCAACATCGTTTACCAATTTAACCTATTTCACAGCTTACACAACTCCTATTTACAAAATCAAGTTATTTTACACAAATGGCAAACATAAACCAGAGCCAGTCAGGTTAAATATTATAGGGTAAATAGGATTACTTTTATTCGGCTACTATAGATTATATTAACTTGTCTTCTGGACTACTAATTTAATAACTGAAGCAAGTACTGGAGATCAACACTCAACATTAAGAAACACAAGCTGATACACTTTCAACAGTGTTTTTGACTTCATAGGTTAGGTAGGTAGATTAAAGTCCCGCGTCACATGAGCGAATAGGGGACTTTTTTTTTTTTTTTTGGGTGACTCCCATGCATGGCAATGTGAGTCTAAATACTCCCCCCCCCCCACTCCACTTCCCCCCTCCCAAAAAAAGAAGGAAACAAAAAAAAACTTTCACAATTTTTGCCAATCTGTGTGAGATGAGTCCTAAATAGTCCAGAAATGACATATACAATTTGGGGGGTAGGGGGGTGGGGTGGAGGGGAAGGGGTGGGTCCATCAGTCTGTGCAAAACTTGCAGAACCTATTTCAACTATCACAACCAAACTTGGTAAGATGGTGTATATCCATGAGACCTCATAAAAGATTAGTGAATGATTCACTTCAATTCAAGGTCAAGGTCACAGGGTCAACAAATGTTGGTTAAAAAATGACAATTTTTGCAAAAACATTTAAACATTTTTTCTAGGTTATTAATATTGAACTTACGATTCTTTGATGCATGATAAATATCAATAAGACACATATACTATACAAATTTGGTTGGTCAACCTCACTCCGCCCCTGTCGGGGTGCCGGAGGTTTCAGTATAAATAATAGCCCCATTTTCTGAAAATTTAGTGCTTTAAATTCCCACTGTCGCTGTCTTTCTCCTTTGTTCTTTCTCATTCATACTCTGTTCTATCAACCTAATATACTATCTTCTTCTTCGCTAGACCAGTCATCTACCTTTTTTCTTGAAAACTCTGCCGGGACAAAACTCATTTGTGTGTGAGGTCTGTTGGATCAGCTTGGAAATATTGGATGCTTTCTGCCAGGTGGTCACTGGGGCTTCCTATGATGTTATTATTTGGCAATGTAGGAATTTTATATGTATGCGTTTTGTTGATAATTTATAATGATGTTTATATTCTCTTTTGTTTTTGTAAACGGGGTTTCGATAAATTAGAGTATAGCCTCAGCGTCCCTTACGTGGTATGTCTTTATTGTAAAGTGACCGGCTGGTGGAGTGCCTTCAGTGTTACTACTAGGGTGTTTCAGCAGATCTTTTATGCGGATCAGGGGCGAGTCCTCTTTCAGCAAAGCTGTGGTCTTGTTTTGTGGTCCTGATTTGGTTATACTGGTCCTGATTTGGCTCAGAAGAGTCCGCTGGACCTAAAGCAATAATCATGTAATGTAACCTCACTCCAATATTAAGGTCACTGGAGCAGACCTGCTTACTTGTACGAATTTGGCGTACAATGTGCGATATTTTGATGCCTTTTACGATTGTACGCCAAGCCTACTAAAAATTACGATTTTTGGCTAGTAAAAAAAAAAAAAAAAAAAGTTTTTATATGTTTTCGGTTGTAAGATTTAATTTACTTCCTGTTCCAATAACTTCCGGCAGTGCCTAGACGGAAAATTAGGATTGGTTACAACATAAAGGTTGTCCAATCAGCGCTGGTTTAACATTTGGCTACGGTATCTCGCCTTGTGGTACTCTAATACTGTTCGTATTGGCGCCGTTCTTGTAAAATTACATGCCACGTTTCCACATCAGCGTTCGATATTATACAGTACAGCAATAATGTCCTCCAAGAAGAGAAAGGCACACGAAACGGATACTGAGGATGAAGGAGAAACTTCCAGAAAGAGATTAGAGGTCAAGCAGCATCAATTGGAATATTTTTTGACGAGGTTTCCAAGTCTGATCCCTCCAGGTACTGATGTTGACACCATCTATGAAGAGTTTGCCAAATACCAGCAGATAAACATTGACGACTGCATTGAACAAGGAGAGAGAGTTGACAGAGTCTGGCAGACAGTAAGCCAAAAGCACCCAACCCTGAAGAACCTTACACAAGTGATGATGGGGATCCTCACAATACCTCACTCAAGTGCTGCATGTGAGAGGATATTCTCCATGGTTCGAAAAACCTGCACGGATCAGAGGACATCCATGGCACAAGAAACTACTGAGGCGTTGTTGGTTCTGAAAGGGAGAGCAGTCAGCTGCCTGGAAGCAACTTACAGTACACAAGACTTGCAGCAACTGAAAAGTGCCTACTACAACTCACTAAAGAAGTAAAAAGAATATTCAAATAACAGTGTATATAATGTACAGTGAGTCTGGTTACATATGCTGATCCATACAGTGTGTTGTGACAATCTATTGCACATCTATTTACCAGTTGTGTGCACATTGTGTGTAGTCACTTGGTTGGTTCTGTTCCACATCTACTAAACAAAACATTACATTCAAGTAACTTTGACCCTGACGGCCAAAGTCCAGTGTAATTAAATGTTGATTGTGCGTAGTGACAAAAATTCTATTGTTCTACAACTACAAGATTGAATTTATAGACTAAAAAGACTTGTAACTACAACTACAGACAGTATCAGTGCATGGCAGTATTTTTGCTTCACTTAGCATCAGTTGTAGCAAGACGCATCCTCAGCGTACTGGTAAGTTTAAAAGGCACTTGTTTTACAAAATAGATGGTAAATTTGTTTCTGCCTTGCGATTACTGTTTTGAATGCTGATTGTACTATTTTGAGACAGTATTGTACTATTTTGGGAGAAGAAGGGTAAGCAGGTCTGCTGGAGCTGCCCAAAGTTGGTTAGTATAGGTACTTTTGAAGTGACCATGACCGGGAACTATGGGAGATATAAAGTCCAAACTTGTATTTAGATTGATGTTTAATATAGTTTCCGATTTTGCTTTGATCTTGAAGGTCGTTTTAGGCCTTGCAAAAATATACAAAAAATAGGTCATTGTACAGTGGAATGGCTGTTTATTTACCCCATAATATGCAACAACATTGGATTATTTGATCAGATCTGCATGAGAGGTCATGTGAAGGTCAAGGCCATCCCAAGGTCAAAGTCAATGAAGGTCAAGGTCATCCCAAGGTCACAGTTTTTTTGGCATAATACATTTGCTGTAGTTTCTTTGATCATACATGTGTGTATGTGGAATCGGGGGTCAAGGTTATCGCAAGGTCAAGAGCATAGAAAGATCAAACTGGTATTACTTTGCACTTTAATGCCACCGATTTATTCTATTTTTTCTGGGCATTCATTTTCATATTAAATATTGCGAGTTCCATAAGGAACATGTGAGTCAAATGTGCTTTGTCATTTAGTTATAGTTAGTAAGCAATACATTGAAAAACTGCCTTACCTAGATGTTTGTTTTGAACGTCTGTTTTGAAGGTGAACACGGTGATACATTGAAAAACTGTATGCCAGATGTCTGCTTTGGAGGTGATCATAGTTGGTGAGCAATACAATGAAGAACTGTCTACCAGATGTCTGTTTTGGAAGGGAATATAGTGAGCAATACGATGGAGAACTGTCTACCTTATGTATGTTTTGGAAGTGAACACAATGAGCTATACAATGAAGAACAGCCTACCAGATGTCTGTTTTGAAGATGAACTTAGTACGCAACGCAATGAAAGACTGCCTACCAGATGTCCGTTTTGGAGGTGGACTTGGTATGCAATGCAATGAAAAACTGCCTACCAGATGTCTGTTTTGGAGGTGAACTTGGTATGCAATGCAATGAAAAACTGCCTACCAGATGTCTGTTTTGGAGGTGAACATCCCCTCCATAAAGGCCTCCGGCGGCATCCATTTCAGTGGTAACAAGGCACGACCCTCCTTCTTGTAGTAATCTGCTCTGTACACATCCCGTGACATGCCAAAGTCTGCTATCTTTGCCATTCTGTCTGGACCTCTGCTGGTCAACAGACAGTTCCGTGCAGCTATATCTCTGCAACAATAAACCATATTCATTTATGTAATAAAGAATCATGGTAAGCCAAATCATCAAAGTACCCTGATATCACGTCTTCAATAATACTTTAAACAAATATTTTGCTACGCTCTTTGAGCATTCACTGGTTATCAGCAGGCAGTTCCCAGCTGGTACGTTTCTGCGGTACAGACATGTTTTTGACGCAGAAAACAATCCACCAGATTTCCTCACCGAACTTTCTAAACATTGGTTATATTGGGAATAATACGAGAACATGAATGCAAAACAAACTATGAACACAACATAACAAAAAACACGATTTCCAAGCTAACCCATGACTTCAAACATAGGCATTGTTTTATGAAGCGGAAAACTACAGATTCAGACACTTTCTTAAACGTTGCACACTGTCATTGCAATTTTCACCCATGGATGGAAACAAAGAAACTAGAGAAGATGGTTACAGGCTAAGTAGAATACCTGTGAATGAAGTGATGGTCCTCCAGATAGCAGCAGCCACAACAAACGTCCTTGGCAAGCAGCACAAGGTCACCCACGTTCAACTTGGACTTGGTGCCCTGTAACACAATCAAAATAGCAAATTCACTATAAAAGAGATTTATCTTATATAGCGCACTTACAAGCTCAGAGAGCTTCTCAAGGCGCTGGCCCGTAATATCCAGCAATCACAAAATTGTTTGCTGAAGTCAGGATTCGAACCCACGTCGCCCAAGACGCACTCACACATGTCGTGCGCTCTGACCACTGAGCTATCCCTGCCGCCGTAGTGGTCGGTTCTATCATTGAAAGCACCTTCTGTATTAACAGTCCAAAATTTACTTTGAGCAGTGAAAGGTGGTTATCACACGTGAGTGTCAAAAAGAACTGTCATACCTAGACGTGACATGTTTCAAGCGTAGGCCGTATTGCTCATCAGTGTCTGATACTCTGAACAAGAAATATAACTCTCTAATCTTGCTGGTTCTTTTGGACCAACCTTCTCTCTCTGTTGGGAAATCCTTCGAACTTAGGCTGCTACTGCCGTTAGTGTTACAGCTTTGGGTCATAGGTTTGCAGGTAGGCCTACTTAAATTATTATAGATGTCATAGAAAAGATGGAAATGTACTGATATTTGGAATCAGTCACTCAACCCACGAGGTATGGGCTAAACAGATTCCGAATGACACTACACTGCCATCTTTCCTGAGACATAAGCATTATGGTCAAGGAAAGTGAATTTTCTATTATCAGAGAAACACATACACCACCTCGAGGGTAACGTAATAAACCAATATGAAAGCAACTTTTACTTCTAATGTAGCTGTGTGTTACACTCGTGGTTGTTGGTTTTGTTATCAGTAGTTGATTCAGCCCCAATGCTTGAATCATCCTGATAATTAAGTGTAACTCGGATTCGTTTATCCACGCAACCTGTTCACTCAGTAACAAGGCAGGAGTCGTCGTATGAAGTTTTCCAACTTTATTCAGCGTACATCAACAACTGCATATTACAATCGGTCAATAGCTTTTCACTTTTTCTCTTTACAATACTCTCAACTCAAACAGTGCGGCACATATATAATCTCTCTATACTCGAGAGAACCTTCGAACATTCGAGCGTGACACAATATTATAACCAATCAGAATAAATTTCGTCATCAGAACTATGCACTGATTTACGTCATATAACCTTATTTAGGATGGAAGCGTCTCGTAGTTACCACTAGATTTATCCACACGCTTCGATCGATAATAAACAAACAACCCTAGAAAATTCTATAACAATATCGACCAACGAAAATAATCTACGTTATACCAAGCTTCTTCTAATAACAATGCAAAATAAAATCAAAGGTAAATACACTCTGTTACTGAATACTTTGCAAAACAAAACGATCAAATTTATCGTGCGCCTCTCACACGTACTATTGTGCGCGTCGCAAACGTAACACTGTGTTATGATAGAAATTCATTGCAGCAGTGTAAGGCATAACGCCAGCAAGCTGCAATGATACATCATAACCACTGTTTGAGAAACAGCATTATTATCCTAATTTGGCCCTGAATAAATTCATTGGCGATGCTTAAGTACAGCAGGCAGCTGAAGCATTTAATGAAATGGTATTCAGAAACTATAACTTCCTATTTAACAAGGGAGACAAAAGACGATCGAGGTTGTGGAGAACTCAGGAAGTAAGTTGTCTTTCCTAAAGAGATGGAACTAGAGTGGAAGATTGCGTCCTGGGAATAATCCTTATCAAACATAATAATTATTGTATTCAATTTCCTATTTATTTTCTAAATAGTTACCTGTGACGGTCTGTTTTCTCTCAGGAAGGACTTGAGGTTACCGCCCTCCAGCAGCTCCAAAACGATGTAACGAGGGTGCTGCTCGAAGCACACGCCCAGAAACTGCACAATGTTTGGGTGGTGGAATTTGCTGAAAATGTGACACAAATGTGTAAGCAGGTACCTCGGAAAAGCACAAACGCAAGCATGTGTGCAGACATATACACACACACGCAAACAAAAAAATAAAAAAGAGAGAGAGGGAGAGAGAGAGAGAGATAGAGAGAGAGAGAGAGAGAGACTTTTTAAAAAAAATATGGGGATTAATAATAATAATATAATAATAACTGAAATTTTTTCGTGCCCACCCAAAGATTCTAGGCCCGTAACAAGAAAAAACAAATATTAAATATTTACATCAAATGAAAAGCAGTCAGAAGCCTACATTCATACATTCATGCGCACTAAAAAGAGTTAACAAAAATGGTTGAAAGTGGATAACCATCTAAACAAATATTAAAGTGTCCTATCAAAAACTGTCTGTCAGAAAAATAATCTTTGAAGAGACAGGTTTTCAATTTTTGTTTGAATGTTGGATGCGTAGCACAGTATCTAACAGAGTACGGTAAGGAATTCCATAACTGAGGACCAGAACAGAAGAAGCTTCTTGCTCTGTGTTGCTTTCTTTTAAAGCGCTGAACTTTAAACAGACGGGTGTTAGTTGAAGATCGTAGGGTGCGTGATGGTTTGTTTTTTAAGTGTGGAGGAGTTCAGAGAGATACTGGGGGGGGGGGGGGGGTGGGCATAACCACTGAGAACTTTAAAGCATAGACAACATATTTTGTATCTGATGCCAGTGAAGATTTTTAAGAAGAGGAGTAGAGTGACCTCTTTTCTTTGATTTAAAAATGAGGCGGGCAGCTGCGTTTTGAACTTTCTGCAGAGGTTGAAGGACATATGTAAGTTGGACAACCAACAAGTAAAGAATTAGTCTTGACAAAATACAAGACGTGACCAATGTTTTTGTTGCTTCTTCATTAAGGAAGTGGCGAACAGAGCTGACATGTCGAATTTCCATGTACGCTGATTGACAGGTTTTCGTGACATGGTGTTTCATAGAAATGTTGGAATCCAGGTGAAAGCCAAGATCCCTAGCCCTCTCAGAGAAACAGATGTTAGCTGAACCAAGCTGAATGGATGAAGGAATACTGTGATGAGAATATGAGAAAGAAATAAGGACTGCTTCGTTTTTTTTCTTGGTTTAGCTTTAGTTTATGCTCAAGAATCTGGTCATTGCCACTATAGAAACAATCTTGCAGAGAGGAAACAAGGCCAATGACATTTTCAGACAGATCGGATTTGTGTAATTGAATGAACATTGAGGTTTAACGTCTACACCCACCATTGGCGATATGGCAGACGGGGATAACCATCCCAGGGAAAGAGGGGTAGGGACCTGAATCAACACTGAACGACCAAAGCAATCATACTGCTAAAATGGACAGTGAAAATGGCCACATTTTATATCGCCCACCACGGGATTCGAACCTGGGTCATCGGTGTGCCAGGCGAACGCTCTACCAGTTGAGCTACGGCGGTGGGTATTTGTGTAATTTCGTATCATCCGCAAACACTTCATGCTACTGTTTATGACTGCTGATAGCTGAGCATTATATATGATAAATAATACGGGACCTAGTACGGATCCCATTTAATCTGATTTAAGACTAATTAAAAAGTCTAATCTGCCAATGTGTTCCTTAAACGAATTAACATAACACAGAACTAACCTTTAACATTACGTTGGAAACCATGGAAACCACAAAACAAAGAGAGGGGGTGAGAGAGACAGACAGGTGCTAAACAGGAAGGCAAAAGAAATGAAACTAAACGAACGGAGAGAAAACTTGTCAAGAGTGGTGGAAGCGATGAAGGGACGTTTCTCACCTGATGATAAAAGCCTCCATGAAGAAATCTAATTCCGTCTGTTCACTGCACAACGGCGGCAAGGTCTGGAAAATACAAATCAACACAATATTTGAATTAGCTTACTAACCGTAATTTCAATAGGCCTTCAACCAAAGAATTAAAGAACAAAAACAGAACAATAATCAATAAACAGAATACTGATAGTCGTGCCATAAACACAAACAGCAAGACAGACAGACATATAGAACATAGAGATATATACAGACAGATGGCCATAAACACAAACAGCAAGACAGACAGACATATAGAACATAGAGATATATACAGACAGATGGCCATAAACACAAACAGCAAGACAGACAGACATATAGAACATAGAGATATATACAGACAGATGGCCATAAACACAAACAGCAAGACAGACAGACATATAGAACATAGAGATATATACAGACAGATGGCCATAAACACAAACAGCAAGACAGACAGACATATAGAACATAGAGATATATACAGACAGATGGCCATAAACACAAACAGCAAGACAGACAGACATATAGAACATAGAGATATATACAGACAGATGGCAGACTGTCTTGATGACTGACCTTGACAGCCACTGCTACTTCTCGTTCAGTGCCGGACATTCCACTCAGGAATCCCTTGTAGACTTCACCAAATGCCCCGTGACCCAGCTGGCTGAAAACCACCATCAGATTGAACGCGAGGATTAATCTTAAATTTTAAGATGCAAGTACGCCGAAAGCCATCAATAGCCCGGTAACAACATTCATACGAAATGAAACTGAAATGTATCTGCACTTGATGACAGATGTGCCACGAGGCGGAAAGAGAGAGAGAGAGAGAGAGAGAGAGAGAGAGAGAGAGAGAGAGAGAGAGAGAGAGAGAGAGAATCACTAAATGTCTTGTCGTTTACTACAAGCACTGTTTCTAGTCCTCGTTTCATCATTATCAATATCTACTGTTTTTCCTCCCCACCACTGCCAGCATGATCATTTTCGCTTTCACTTACATGGACATCCTGATGTTGTCACGCGGTATCTCCGGCAGCTTGTGGTCGGAGAGCTTGCTGGTTATAAAGCTGTAGTTGGGGTTGATGTGCATGACGCGGGCAGGCATGGAAGAAGAGGACAGCGGCTGCAGAGGCAGCGACTGGGAGCGGTTGCGAAGACAGCGAGTCAGCACCAGCTTTAGTGACCACAGGCGATCCTGAGGGCTTGACCTCATCACATCTATAACAAGTATACCCATCGTGCAACGATTCGCGGAAGATGGCTAGTAATTATAATTGAGTGTACTATTTTTTAATATAATGTAGCGGTTGACAAAACGGGGCGGAGGAGAACAGAACTAGTTGACCAAGACTAAGCATTTGTGAGTGGATTACAATAAAAGAGACTCGCAAAATCTTGTCATATGTGACTCGACAATCGGGGGACTGAAACAAGAGAAAATAGCAAAGACAAGAAAACTCCTATCCTATCCTATCCTATCCCGTAACTCGAAAGGTCGTTGGGGCACCACAGATGATCGTTTAACCAGCGTACTCCATCTTTCTCTGTCATCAGCAACCCTCTCGCTCAGTGTCAAGACAGTCCATTCTCGAATGTTGTCCTCCCACCTCTTTTCTGTCTCCCTCTTCTTCTGCCTCCTTGCACCGTGCTTGACAGGATGGTTTTGCAAGGCCGGATGCTCTGATGACGGGCCATACCATCGGAGTTTCCGTTTCTTCACCACTATGAGCATATCATTGTGTTGTCGAATGGCTTGTGTGATGGTCTGTCGGACTTCGTCGTTGGTGATGTGCTGGGTATAGGAAATGCCCAGGAGTCTTCTGTAGCACCTCCTCTCCATGCTTTGTATTCTTCGTTGTAAACTCAAATTGATTCAAAAACACTTAAAACAACATTTCCCAAGGCAGTCATTCACTGGTCTGCAAGGGAAAATTGCACCAATGCTCTTTCTGGGAGCTGGTGAAGTAGTTGTCAACACCATGACCACCACCTTCAACTCAGCTGTGACAGACGCCGCCAGTGAGTTCCTTGGCAAGCACCGCCCAAAGAAGAAACCGTGGATCACACCTGAACATTTGGACCTGTGCGATAAACAAAGAGAGATGAAAAAGAAAAAGTACACCTCACAGGGAGCTGATGCCTACCGAAAAATCAACAATGAAATCCGAAAAGGAATGCGCACGGCAAAGGAGAACTGGATAGAAGATTAATGCCAGGAAACAGAGAACAGTCTGAACAAGAACAACAGCAAGAAGGCTTACCAGACTGTGAATCGGCTGACAAGTGTTAAACAGCCCAAAGTCTCCACGATCCAAAGCATACAGAAGAACAAGAAGTCTTGGATAGATGGACAGAGTACTTTACAACCACACACCAAACAGAGACCCATCAGTTCTAGCATGTCCCCAGAACGGAGAAGAAGAAGAAGAAGAAAAAGAAGAAGAAGAAGAAGAAGAAGAAGAAGAAGAAGAAGAAGAAGAAGAAGAAGAAGAAGAAGAAGAAGAAGAAATCCTTCCAATTCTCCAAGAAGAAGTTGAGGCAGCAGTGCAATCGCTGAAGAAGGGGAAGTCAGCGGGAGTGGACAACATATCCGCGGAATGGTTTCAAGCAGGAGGAGAAGCGATGATTGACGCCCTCACCATTATCTGTAACAAGATCTGGTCGAGTGTGGAGTGGCCTACACCATGGACCCAGTCGCTTGTCATCACTCTTCCTAAAAGTGTAACCTCCAGGAATGTGAAATTTACCACACTATCAGCCCCATCAGCCATTCCAGCATCATGTCAGATGCTCTTGCAAATCACAAAGGCACAGTTAGCATAGGGGGTAGAGCAATCTCCAACCTCCGTTTTGCGGCTGACATTGATGGATTGGCAGGAGCGGAAAAAGAAATTGAATAGTTGGAACAGAGGCTTGACAACAGCTCCAGAGCCTTTGGAATGGAATGGAAATAAGCACAGAGAAGACCAAAACGATGACCAATAACACCAATTGCATCAACACGGACATCAGTCCAAGGCCAATCCCCCAACACAGTGCATAGCTTCAAAGTTTTAGGAGCCACAGTATTAGACAATGGGTCCCGACAGGAAGTCCTCTCCAGGATCGCACAAACAACTGCTGCCCTGACAAGGTTGAAGACCATTTGGAAAGACAAGACCATCAGTCTACATTTTAAGGTAAAGCTGCTGCGCTCCCTTGTCATCTCCATCTTCCTATAAGCTTGCGGAACATGGACCCTCACAACAGATCTACGACGAAGAATACAAAGCATGGAGATGAGATGCTACAGAAGACTTCTGGGCATTCCTATACCCAATACATCACTAATGACAAAGTCCGACAGACCATCACACAAGCCATTGGACAACATGACCACATGCTCACAGTGGTGAAGAAACGGAAACTCCGATGGTATCGCCCGTCACCAGAGCATCCGGCCTTGAAAAGACCATCCTGCAAGGCACGGTGCAAGGAGGCAGAAGAAGACTTTTAAAACATGTTTTCCAACGGCAAAAGTTTGTTTATAAGAAATGTTATGTTCATTTCATGCTTTTGTTGGTTTTGTTGCAACTGGTTATACTTACGTTGCTTGGTGAATTTAGGAACAGGACAGTCACCCTAAGTAAAACTGAATTAACAATGGTAGGCACGATGCGATACCAGCCAGGAGCCACCCACTTGCCCACACAAAATCCCAACCTGCTTTCCCCCAGTACATCAACTCTCCCTCATTTAACATTTCTCACTCTCCCTCTACCCATTCCCCATCATCACCCATAACATCCAACCCCACACTCCGCCACCACAACTACCACCAACACCCACACACACCAATCAAAAATCAATAAATACTACTACTATTAGTTCGAAAAAAACATGTTCAACTGAAAATAATTACTCTTTTTCAAGTCAAAACAACGAGTCCGTACAAAAAGGTACATTGCAAAATATCCCGGGCGAATGGTAGAAAGAACGAACAAGATTTTGGGCAAATAATAAAATATTTTAAAGATTAAATAATAATAATTAAATTTTAAAAAAAGGTAAACTTGGTCAGTGCCCCAGGCATGTCAGCTTATTGTTACAGGATGAAAGGAAATGAGAAATATAAAACATCAGACAACAGGAATTGGGTCATCTCTCACTTCTCTTTATTTTCGTCTGCTGTATCCTTTTACCATTAAAAAAAAAAACTACCGTGATAATATTTTTACTATTTTTATGTTAATGAAATTAGTATTCCTATATTGTGCCCTCTACCCCAACTTGGACCTGTGATGTTAGCAAATCATTGGCCCCCTTTTTCCCCCGTCTTAACAACACAGTACATGTACCGTTGACAACATCAATTTTCTTCCTTTCTTTAAGCATCTGGAATAAAGATTTGTTGATTCGACTTCAATACTCCAGACGGCTTTTAAACAGATATATTGCAAATGTGCTATAAGACTCCTTATTTGTGGCATCAGCAAAACAAACAAAGAAACAAACGAAGAAGTAAACAACACACTCAATCCATCTTTGGAATAACATAAGACACGGCCATCAATACAAAGATCCAAGCAGTTCACTCTTTCTTTCCATCATTATTTACCAACTTACAGAGAAAGAAAACGATGATGACGATGAAGACGGCGATGCTGATACTAACGGTCGTTCCAACTGCACATGGAAAATTAACCACCATCATCATCATAGTCACCATCATCATAGTCACCATCATCATAGTCACCATCATCATAGTCACCATCATCATCATCATATTCACCATCATCATAGTCACCATCATCATCATCATAGTCATCTTCATAGTCATCATCATCATAGTCACCATCATCATAGTCACCATCATCATAGTCACCATCATCATCATCATAGTCACCATCACCATCATCATAGTCACCATCACCATCATCATAGTCACCATCATCATAGTCACCATCATCATCATCATAGTCACCATCATCATAGTCACCATCATCATCATCATATTCACCATCATCATAGTCACCATCATCATAGTCACCATCATCATCATCATAGTCACCATCATCATAGTCACCATCATCATCATCATAGTCACCATCATCATAGTCACCATCATCATCATCATAGTCACCATCATCATAGTCACCATCATCATCATCATATTCACCATCATCATAGTCACCATCATCATCATCATAGTCATCATCATCATAGTCACCATCATCATCACCATCATCATCATCATTATCATTATCATCATCGTCATCATCATCATCATCAGCAGCAGCATCGTCGTCGTCACCATTATGACATCACCATCATCAGCAGCAGCAGCATAAATCAATCAATCAATTAATCATCATTAACGTCTTCGTCGTTGCCACCGTCGTCATAGCCTCATTTTTCATCTCTAATGCAGACGCACTTTAAAGAATAGAATTGGCAAACCAGTAATTACTTTCGTTTCTTCAGTTTTACAAAACTGAAGGAAGCACGATTTAGTTGAACATCCTATATATGCCACTAGAATTAACTTCATTACCTTTAGCAGCTGACTGCGCAGAAAACGTGACGTCCCCAAAGCGACCATCGGAAACTGTTATAGTAGGTCCTGCAAGAGGAAAATTACAGAAAAAAACAATACGGCAGCTTTGTAACCGCCACACATTTACGTCATATTTGACATCGCTTCTGTGATAAACCATAAGCCCTATTGGCATCGTTTGTGCCGACCACGCAAGTTCTACTGGCGTCATTGTGACATGCCACATAGACCTTACTGATCTCCAATCCAATGTCCACATGTATGGCGCACAACTCAATGTCGCAGACATGCTCGTGGACATCATTTCTGACCGCCATTTAGATCTACTAAAATCAATTTTGTCCAAGCCATGCGCTTCTAAGCCCCACATAAACTCTAATGACATCGTTTCAGCCAAACACATAAATAAGCCCCACTGTCATCGTTTCAGAAAAACGCCTAAATAAGCCCTACTGACATCGTTTCTGCCAAACACTAACATAAGCCATATAGACATCGTTTCAGCTAAACACATCCATAAGCCTTAATGACATCGTTTCTGCCAAACACATTGGCCTCACTAGCATCAATAATTTTTTTTTTCAATACATACCTGAAGTTAGTACAAGTTGGTAAGCAATTTAAATGCGTTTCCAGACACTCACGCACAAAAGCTGAAAATTAGCATTATTCAAAGGTGGTAATTTTCGTAAGGATGTTGTGATCCGGCTTTAGCCTGTGTGATCCGGTTTTAGCTTAAAAAAGCAAAATAAAAAGAAAGAATGATGGACCGCTATGATGATGATGATGATGATGATGATGAACACTTGTATAGCGCGATTCCATCCAGGCCATGTAAGCATGCTATCTGAATTATCTGCAAGCAAACAGTTTTCAAAATCGGTTCAGCCAGTTTTGAGAACGTCTTAACAATATAATTGAATTCATCCTTTGAGACCTTCGAGAAAGAGCAAAAGTAAATGACATAAACGGCTGACGTCACCAATTTGAATTTTTTTTTTTTTTACAACGCACAGTGCGTGATAAAAATAAATAAATTGGTGCAGTCATTCTGGAAAAAAAAATGCAATAAATGTCTTCTCAACAAAAGACGAAATTCGGAGAGACGGACCGAACGACTGACCAACAAAAGGACTGCCACGGAACGATGTGCCATCAGTTGAAGTATCCCTACATATACTGCTGAGCCGTGTTTTGGAGATACAGAGCGTATTTAGGAAAGAATTGATTCCAGCAATCTTGACCTTTGAGTTAGAGCAAATATGATTGCACGGAAGGCTGGCCACTAACCCAGGTGATATTCCTATGAAGTAAGAACAAAATCCGTTCAGTGGTTCTTGAGGTATGGCGTACAACGGACCGACCGACAGGCCAAACGACCGACATACATTTGTCTCGTTCCGATTCCAGACTATTTGAAAGATTTTGCAGATACTGTATTATGTGAAAATACCAAAAATGAAGGCAAAAAACGTCACGGTGATTCTCACCTTCTCGAATCAAGTCTGACTCTCGAGTACATGACAGTCCGTCTTCTGCTAACACTCGGCCAGATGGACAAAGGCATGTGTACACTTTGTCCTGCAAATCAAAAGCAATACTATCGTCGTTCTCCTCTTGTCCACATCATCATCATCATATCATCATCGTCATCATCATCATCATCATCATCATCATCATCATCATCATCATCATCATCATCATCATCATCATCATCATGGCATTCTTCGTCATTACCCCTGTCGCGGTATTTTATCGCTGTCATTGTCGTCTGAGATATCTGTTCCTAATATGGTATTTGTCGTGTCGCCCATGTCATTCATAGTGTTGAAACCATCACCGTCGTCGTCCTTTTCCTCCTTCACATCATTCTCCTCCTCTTCCTCCTTTTCCTCTTCCTTATCATCATCATCATCATCATCATCATCATCATCATCATCATCATCATCATCATCATCATCATCATCATCATCATCATCATCATCATCATCGTCATATGCGACGGCGACGATAGCAACTGCGCTACATCTACTGAAAGTGATGCAGAGTTGAAGGGCGTAGAAAGCCTCGTCGCAACACAAAGTCCAGCACCACCTACCTTGCGTTTGTTGAGCATCTGCGGATTGTGCCACTTGCAGAGGAAATTACAGGGGCACTTCCAGTTAGACATCTGCACCTCCACAAGCCCGTCAGCTGGATGGCTCACTGCAATAAAATATCAGTAATAAAGCATGTTTTTTGATGTGATTTGCCCCTTACTTTGTCTGAAGAAACTACTGACTACAACAGCAATCGGCATGGCAGTAAAGAGATCAAACTTTTCGAATAAAATAATGGCACTGAATCAGACTTAACTGAAGACAAAGTCACGAATTTTACACAAGTCAATCGACTTACCACACTTATTAAAAGACCAGGTTCACAGCCGCTATCAGATTTATCAGCATCGTTTTGACATTGACAAAAGTGCACACACACACATACACACACATACTTGTATTCATGTCAAAATGGGGTCCTTTGACGTACTTCGCGCCTCTTAGGCGGCGAATTAGGTCAACTTTCTTCGAAAAACGGCTACTTTTAGCAATTTTCCTCGCCTCTTAGAGACGAAGTAGGTCAAGTTTGTTCAAAAACACAGCTAGGATAAGGAACTTTCCTCGACGATTAGGGTAAGGCAGTGCCTCGACGATTAGGGTAAGGCAGTGCCTCGAAAAGGGTTAGGGTCAGGGCTAGTTGCAGCGCTGCAACTAGCCCTGACCCTAACCCTTTTCGAGGCACTGCCTTACCCTAATCGTCGAGGCACTGCCTTACCCTAATCGTCGAGGCACTGCCTTACCCTAATCGTCGAGGAAAGTTCCTTATCCTACCCGTCTGGAAGATGCACTACAACTACACTTGCCCAAGTGAACTTTAAGTGCACATGCACTACAACTGCACTTCCATGCACTACAACTGCACTTGCATGCACTTAAAGAGCACTTCAGCGCATTTCAATGGAAAACAAAATGGGTTTACAAATTGGTACCCCATTTTTTTTTGTGAACCCATTGTATACTAAGTGTGCAAGGTTTATAAACCCAAAACGCCATGAATACAGCCCCACACACACACACTCCCTTACACACACAAACACACACACACACACATTTTTGTAAAAACAACGTTCTGATGACTGTTGTGAAAAAAAAAACAGGGATTATTTTGACAAACTTTCCATTTCTTTGACATTATTTTGACATTTTCAAAGTTTTGAAGCTATCCCTAACCCTAACCCTAATCCTAACCCTTAACCTAACCCTAATCCTAAAACAGCTCTAACTCAACGGAGAACTATTTTGACGTCAAAATAGTACGGCCTTCCAAAAAAGTCAGAAGAAACCATGTGGAGTTTCATGTGTGTGTCATCAGAACGTCGTTTCTACACAGCTTTAACTCTAACGGAACACTGTTTTGACGTCAAAATAACGGGGTCCGCCAAAACAAAGTACGTAGAGGTTCAAGTGTATGTCAAAATAACGGCGTTTCTAACTAGCCACACACACACACACACACACACCTACACACACCCACACACACACACACGCACACACACGCACCCACCCACCCACACACACACACACGCACACACGCACACACACACACACATCCAAGGCAAGCCAAATCAAAGGGCACATAAGAGAATCATTACACTGACAAGGTATGCCTATAGATGATGACGACACCAAAGAAAGAGTATAAGTTTAGACTAATCACTTACTGAATTTGACGGAGGTGTAAAGGCTGCCGGGATGGATGAACACCCTACCAGGCCGACCCGCTGACAGGACAGACCCGTCGTAACCGCTCACTGAGAATACAATACAGCACAACACATCAACAAACCCCTCTATCACATTCACTCACAAAGAAAGAGACAATGGCAAACATTATTTGAAGAAATACAACGGCAAAAATAACCGTAAGTACTTAGGAACAAAAAGTAATGCTTTAATAGATCTGTCAGCCGTCTATGTCATTCAAGCAGCTGTGAATTCATTCATTGAACCGAAATTCTGACAATTTTGCTGATGCATATGTCTACGATAATACAATACAATACAATAAATACAATACCCATATTTTTTTAAGATCCAATTTAGACTCAATACAATACAATGCAACGCAACACAACACGACACAATACAAATTATAATTCAAAACAATACAAATCTATTATAGCACTTTAAGTAAAGATGCAAATTGTCCAATAATAATGTTGACACCAATTTAAGATGGTACGTGGATACATGGTGATAATGGGCTAGGTGGTGAGGAAAATAATAATGACAACGACGATGATAACAATATCAACGATGTTGGTTGGCAATGGTGACAACTACAGCTGCGACAACACCGACAATTACTTACAACACCTAAAATTACTTACAATTAGCCCCTCCGCCGTGACCTCCATTAGCAAAACACGCCCCGATTCCAATGCCGAATCCTCCCATAGCTAAGTTGTTGTTGTTGTTATTTTTGCTGTTGGTTGTGATGGTGGTGGCGTTTTTGTTGTTATGCTGACAGGCCCTGCCAGAAAAGTCCGCTACACTGGACCAAGTAATGCCAGGTTCCTGCCCGGAGCGTGTGTCGTGTCTCTCTAGCCATGCCGCCAATTCTGCAAAGCAAGAGATAACATGGCTTGTACCATTGACCCCCCTTTATGCAACATTGTGATTTTCAAAGATCGAAGAGCTTTCCTACTCTACCGGGTTAACATCGATCTGTGAACAGGACGCCCTCTGCAACAACGTGGATTGTAAGAGGTCAGTTCTGCACGGCAATAAATAAGACGGAAATAAAAAAATAAAAATAAAAAAAGCTGCAAAAGCTAAACAAGGCGCTGGTCACAGACCACGCATGCACAAAATACTTTCCTGCAGTTAGGATAGAAATTTCCCACCCACCTTCGAACACAACACAACACAACACAACACAACACAACACAACACAACACAACACACACACACACACACACCCACACACACGCCCACACACCCACCCACCCACCCACCCACACAGACACACACAGACACACACACACCCACACACACCCACACACACATTCTTTTGTAGAAACGACGTTCTGATGACTGCTGTGAAAAAAACAGGGATTATTTTGACACACTTTCCATTTCTTTGACAATATTTTGACATTTTCCATTTTTTGAAACTATCCCTAACCCTAACCCCTAACCCTAACCCTTAACCTAACCCTAAAACAGCTCTAACTCAACGGAGCACTATTTAGACGTCAAAATAGTGCGGCCTTCCAAAAAAGTCAAAAGAAACCATGTGGAGTTTCATGTGGGTGTCAGAGTAACGTTGTTTCTATATACCCACAACCACATGCATGGGCACACACAAACACATTCACAACCACATGCATGCGCGCGCACACACACATACTTTTAATATTAAATAGATAATAAAAGAGTGTTATTTTGGGATTTTTCCCTTAATTTAGATCCAAATCCGTGAACCCTTAAAATTTGAAATCTTACAAGTGGCTTATTGAAAACGGAAATACAAATTTGCAAATTCCATAAATGTAATGAAAAATTATGTTTTTACAAAACATAATAATTCTAATTATTCTTTTATCCGTGTTTCATCACAGAAAAAAAAACAAGATTGACAAGCTAAGGGAAGACCCGGTAAAACCTTTTTGTATACTTTAATCATACTGTTTTCCTTCGACTGGAACCAAAGCATCAGATAACGATGGGGGTGGAGTGAGGGTGTGGGGGCATTTAATTAAAAGACGTTTTGTAACATTAAGCTCTCCACTCAACCGCCCTTCCCCCCCTGCTACCTCCTCTCCCCCTCCCCCCCACCCCCGCCCCGTCCTTTTTGATGACACTAGATTGATTTAATATTTACAATTTTATATTATTACTACGATGCGGTCTTTAACTTACAAGAATAAAACGATTTCATTAGATCTAGTCATTTAAAAAAACGGGAGCGGCAAAACAAAACTTGATTGCATAATAATTATGATTAGCAAAATGTGTCAAGTCTTGGTTTACGAACAATTTAGCATCACAAACACCATCCTCATCCTCAATCTCTTCCTTTCCTATCAAGGACAAGGTTCGTACGAATGTAGATTTTCTTAATTGAACTCGATAATATTTACTACCGACTGATTCATTGACTAATTGGTTGACTGGGTGCAGTCAATAAGTTATACCGGACAATACTTATGCAACATGAAGTGATTGGCCTCTAATCCTGAAACTGAACATCCAACAAAACTCTCCACGTCCAACAATATCGTTACTGACAATTTATGCGCACAATAACCAACAATAGAAATACCCTTAGTTGTCTTCTCACCGTTTGATAGACTTGAGTTTTCCGTTTCCGGGGCAAAGGTCAAATAATCCAGACCTGCACCTCCACCTGCCATCACCAATAGTTCTGGTTCCGGACTGCCCGTGCTGTTTGAAACTGGCTGGATGTGGAAAACACACCAAACAAAAGCCAGTCAGCTTATTAAAACAAAAACACATAATGATAAATAAATAAAATTGTACATACAGGATTTCCCGTCACCTTTCAGTGGTAGAAATGAACACCAATAAAGACCTTTCCTGATACGAGTGTTATGATGGTGGTGCTGTCCATCTCCTTTCCTTCCACGCAGTACATTTGGGTGATAAATGTGTGTTTGCTGTGTAGGAGTGCGTAACCTGTGAGCTTGCATTTGGGTTACAGATAGCCGCGCGTTGAGTCTGATTTATGGATGAAGCGCGTATAATACAATCATTATCCTTATCATCATCCTCATCCTGCTCCTCCTGCTCATCAACATCGTATCAGCATCGCTGGCACTTTCCTCACCACTACTTCTTTCCATATGAGCAAAACACGTTAACCTCGTTCAGACATTCAGTCATGTTTTGACTGACCTTTCTGAAGACGAACGTCGCACCACCACCTCCGCCGCCGGAATAATTCCCCTTCTGCAAAATCAAACACCACAGAATTGATCACAATTAAAAGGTTTTCTATAATTATGTGCTCAGTTGAATGGGCGTCAGACTATGCACCTAAAGGCTGCAAGAGAGCGCCTCGAGAAGCTCTTGAGCTGGAAAAGCGTTCTATATGAACGATTACGTAAATAAATTACAATAAAGTCTTTTCGCCGCTGCCGTCGTCGTGGAAGAAGAAGAAGAAGAAGAAGAAGAAGAAGAAGAAGAAGAAGAAGAAGAAGAAGAAGAAGAAGAAGAAGAAGAAGAAAAAGAAGAAGAACTACAACAACAACGACAACAACAACAACAACGACAACAACAACAAGAAAACATAACAACAAATAAAAGCAGGACAGAAAGGGGGAATCAGAAACAAAAGAAATTAAGAAAAAAAGAGAAAATGATGGTAAGCCATTCAAATGTATCTCCAAACTCTCAAACACATAGCCAAAAAATAGGCATTGTCACAGGTGTTAATTTTGTTGGCGGTGTTGGGACCCGGCTTTATTGTAAGGAAGCCAAAGGAACACGCGGAATGATAGGCCACCGTCTGAACTATCTGCAAACAAAAAGGATCAGCCAATGTTTACATACAGCGCTAAACGGGTTTAGAAAATGGTAAAGCAACATGATCTTGACCTTTGAAAAACTACAACTAAGAATGATATAAAGAGCTCAGCAGTAGTTAAAAGTATTCGCGAAGTAAAAATGATGAATTTCGGTTCATTTATTGTTGAGATAAAGCCAAAAGTGCGTTTTGAGCGCAAAAATTAAATTGGAAGCGACGGGCTGATGTACAACCGGATCTATTGAAGGATGGCCCATGATTTGAAATACTTGTGTACCAAAACTCAACAAAATCGGTTTAGCCTGTTTTCAGATATTGAGCTAAATGTGTTTAGCAAAAAACAGACTCCAGTGACGTGACCTTTGCGGTAGAGCCAATATGATGATGTCACGGGAGGCAGGCCACTAACCTAGGTAATGTTCCTATAACGTTTGGTCAAAATCAGTTCAGCAGTTCTAGGAAAGAAATGGCTTTCAACGGATCGACGGACAGACCGGCAGACAGACCGACATTTGGTTCGTTCTGATACCCGACTACTTCAAAGTATTTCCAGATAGATATGAAAATACAAAATCAAGCGAAAAAGAAGAACAAGGAGAATGCTGTTGCCGCTGTTGCTACTGCTGCTGCTGCTGATGATGATGATGACACAGCACACAGCTACTTTGTCTCGCCTTCCTATAATTTTTGTGAACTTTCAAAATTTCGGAACGTTTTAGAGGGATATTACACTTGGTAACGAGTTGTTCAACTTTTAAATCCATGCACACCCCTCTCCGACTACACTCCCCCCTCCAGATATATATATATATATATATATATATATATATATATATATATATATATATATATATATATAGAGAGAGAGAGAGAGAGAGAGAGAGAGAGAGAGAGAGAGAGAGAGAGAGAGAGAGAGAGAGAGAGAGAGAGAGAGAGACAGACAGACAGACAGAAAGGGACTGAGAGAGAGAGAGAGAGAGAGAGAGAGAGAGAGAGAGAGACAGACAGACAGAAAGGGACTGAGAGAGAGAGAGAGAGAGAGAGAGAGAGAGAGAGAGAGACAGAGAGAGAGACAGAGAGAGAGACAGAGAGAGAGACAGAAAGGGACTGAGAGAGAGAGAGGGAGAGAGAGAGAGAGAGAGAGAGGGAGAGAGAGAGAGAGAGAGAGAGCGGGAGACAGAAAGAGACAGAGAGAGAGACAGACACATGGACAGATAGAGACAGACAAAGCAATTGTCACAGTAGTCGCAAATCCATTAATATTTAAACACTACCAAATTGGACAACTTCGTTTGGCTGCGGTTGGGAAAAGTCCCATTGTTCTTAAATTGACAAAGCGCGTTCAGATTTATCACGGCAACGCAAGTCCTTCTGTCTACAATCTTTCACAATTTCTATTGGAAAAGCTACTTAGATCTAATGAAGAGATTAATCTTCGGTTATCCAGACAATGCTCTTTTATACAGAACACGTGTGCGTATTAACCTCCATTCTAAGTTCTAGACTCTAATCAGCATTCGATGCGCGCAACCTCAGTTAACCAATCATCTGCTTCCTCGCTAAAATATGTCTGCAGCAAATGGGAGTACCGCAGAAAAGTGTCGGAATTTGTGACTTAAAAAACCCAACGCCTTTTAAGTGCCAATGACCGATCACAGTTTGCCAACTTTTGATTGATTATATCACTTCCACTCCTATCCCTTACCCCACGCTCAGTATGATTGAATGAATCAACACTTATACTTGCACGTGACTTTTTTTTTTCCCCTCCTCCAAACTGATTTTTTTTCTCTCATTGTTTTAGATTGCTGCAGGTATTTATTTACCTTTTTATCGACAGCTACTGTTTTGTGTAAAGTTTACTCTTGGGTGCATGTATCTGTTTCTCGTTAGTTAGTTCATTCATTTATTTCTCTATTACTTTTTTGTTGTTGTTGTTTGTTAAACATTATTGCATTTTTTTTTCTGTTATACTATAGTTATATGTTTGTTCTCTTTTCATTGTTAAAAAGATTAATTTATGTGCTGTTTTTTTATTTTTATTGCTTTGTACTTGTTCCTGTTCGCCAGACATTTCATTGTTGTCATTTGTCAAAGGGTAACACTCATTTAAGCTTTGCTTTTGTGTGCCCTTTATGTTCTCCATGCCTGGTTTACTTGTTTCGTGAATAAAATTATGTTTAAACCAACACTTATACAGCGCATAAAAACTTCCTCTCTGGGAGGCGTGCTAACCGCGCTTTTGAGGAGGTGGGGGTAGGGAGGGGGGGGGGGGTGTTGTGTAAGAAAAAATGGATATAGACATTACAAGGGTTTGAAAACAAAAACAAATTCAAGACAAGAAATGGGTACATGAACAAGAGGAATAAAGAGAAAAGCACACATGAACCAATGGAGAAGAAAACAATTAAGTCAAGAACACAAAAAACATATCGTAATAAAATCTGTCTTTCTCTCTCTCTCTCTCTCTCTCTCTCTCTCTCTCTCTCTCTCTCTCTCTCTCTCACACACACACACCCAAATACACACACACACTCACACACACACACACCCAAACACGCACACACACACACACACGCACACACACACGCACATTTTCAAGCTGGATCTAAAGGATTCTATGGTATGTAATCAGTTTCAAAGCAAAACAAATAAATTTTTTTAATTGATTTTATAACCTGTCTGGTTGTTGTATTTATAGACTTTTCCAGATTCCTCTGGAAATACTTTGAAATAGTCGGGAATCAGAGCGAGCAAAAATGTCGATCGGTCTATCGACCAGTTGGTTTGTTGGAAGCCATATCTCAAGAATGATTACTGTAGGGATTTTAATCCAACTTCCTAGGAACATTACCTAGGTTAGTGGCTTGCTCAATATCTCAAAGTATCTCACATTGGCTAAGCCGATTTGGATAATCTTGTGCTTGCAGATAGTTCAGATAGTGGTCTATCATTCCATGTTTTCCTTTTGCTTCCTTGGGATAAAGCCCAGCCACAACACCGCAATTAAAATTAACACTCTTCAAAAATGTTTATTTATCAGGGTTGCTGAGGACAGGGAAAGATGGAGTACGCTGGTTAAACGATCATCTGTGGTGCCCCTACGACCTCCGAGCTACGGGATAGGATAGGATAGTATAGTATAATATAGGATAGGATAAGTGTGTGTCTGGAAATACATTTGAATGGCTTGCAATCTTGTTTCTTCTGTGCCACTTAATTTATCATCATTATCCGAGTCTGACCCACTAAGATGTTGCCTTACATTCCATTGTCCAACCACAACAAAGATGTTCTGCAAGCAACGTGCATGCACAATGTCACGTAAACAGACAGTGTAATCATAGGCATGAAAGACCTACGGTGTAGTGCAATATGAATGAATGAATGACTTAATTACTTATACAGCGCACAAATGAAGGCCCCAAATGGAAGAACGATCAAGTCACAAATTTTATTTTTTTGATTTATTGCCCTTTCATTGTAACATATTTATACTGTTTTCCTTCCTAAACGGGCATATAAATAGCTGTGAATAGGTTTTTGCTATTCTATTTTTGTCTTTTTTTGTCATTTGTGTACATAGTTGTAAATAGTTTTTACTTTTACTGTTCCGTCTTTTGGTGTATCGTAGCAAAAGCGATGTTTGATCGAGTGCATGTATTTTTATGTAATGACTATGTAAAGCGCGGTGAGTCTGGTCGTAGGCTGGAGTACCCGCTATATAAAAATCCGTTATTATTATTATTATTATTAACCCTGGGTTCATACTTTGTCTACCTGAAGTGACTAATCGAAAAACGATCGGAGTCCTCAGTTATGGGAATTTAAAAAGACACCACACAATGGCAGAACGATCAGAGTCCTATGTTTAAAGCGACAAAACGATCAAGCTAGTTGTCAGCTGACTTATTTGCTATCACATGACATGTGGGAGCCAATCCCACGCTGTTTTAGTTCGCGTCTGCTTTAAAGATTGCGGAAAGCAGCATTGCAATTTGTGACTTTGATCGTTCTTCCATTGGGGCCATCTTTTTTTCTTCGGTTTGGTACCTGCAATAAAGATGACACTCGTGTAATTGTAAAGCATTATTTTTAGTGCCTTTCAATTCTGTTGTGTTTGGTATGAGTAGTAATCAATTAAGAAAACCTGTTATGACAATGAGTCTCTAGGACCTAAACTGTGGAATATTTTGGCTTGTATTGGAGGGATGCAACAGAAAAACGATCAAAGTCCGAACACCGGTTCCCCTCTTAGAGTATCAATATCAAACATATAAATCAGTATTTTCACATAAAACTTTGAATTGGTATATTGGGAAATAAATGTTTTTTAAAACAAAATGATTTTTGGGGTGATTTTAATTCATTGAACTACATAATGGTGTTTTAAATCCTAAAAATTGATTTTCTCAAAACAGCAAATGTGTGACTGATCGTTATTCCGTTGAGGCCTTCAAATGTCTACACGCCAACGGGTTTGATTCCAGCGCAGGTGGGAGTGGAGGGGGACACACACACACCCACCTACACACACACACACACACACCCAAACCCACACGTTTATTTCCTAAAACTGTAGAGTAGGGTCATTGTATCCCAAATGGTGGCTAATGTGGATGTGGTGGATATTGATATATCTCCGTTAGAAGAAGAAAAAAAAAGAAGGCTATAAGAGGGACTTAATCCTGGTTTTGTCATGACAGGTCACATATCACTGATCAATCATCATCATCATCATCATCATCATCATCATCATCATCATCATCATCATCATCATCATCATCTCTAATACCACCACCATATTTACCTCCGGTCCACATTCACCTCCACAACCACAACCCTCCTCATCCCCATCAAAATCATCATCATCATAATCATCATCCTCATCATCATCATCATCATCATCATCATCATCATCATCATCATCATCATCATCATCATCATCATCATCATCACCATCATCATCCTCATCCTCATCATCATCATCATCTACCTGGCTGTCTTCGCCAGTCTGACCGACGATGACGACGAGCTGGTCACCACTGCTCAGGTGGAACTTGGCATGTACGTGCGCCCCGTACGTCACTTCCGAGTCCGTGTTCTCCACGTCCTTTCCACCTCGCGCTCCGAACACTTGAAGGCTGTGAAATAAAGACACAACAGGTGTATGCTGTACCCTAAAGACGAACGCATGTTAGTTGTAAACAGAGAACGACTGTAGGTTGTAAAAGACCACACCCGTCAATGTAGGTCTACATCTGTTAAAACGAAAAGAAATAAAAAAAAAAGGAGAGGTCGATCATTGTAGATTTATTTTGTCCGCCAAATAGACTCCATAGTTTAATCACACGTGATTTTTCTTCTACAATGCAATGGGAATGTTACCAAAGAAAGAGGAAGGAACGATTATATAATAACAGGAGCGGATTATGTTCTTCTTGAGGCAGGGTTGGGGGAAAGGGAGGGGGGTGTTTCCTGTTTACTTTATGTAATACGATTAGACTACTACTAATTATGTACCACTGCGTATCGTAACAGCCGACTTTGGTGTCCACTATACGGCAAAATAGGACAGCCGTTAATTTCCCCACACCCCACCCCCTACTTTAAAAAAAAAAAGGTTTAGTTAGTGCTCAGCCGGAGTTTGAAGTCACAACTTAATCTGATCATGCTTCTACTAGACTGCCAAAAGACCTTGATTAAAAATAAATAAATAAATTTCAAGCCTAAACATTTTCGGTCATTCCTCTTCACCCGTCCTGAACGCAAAGAGATACAATCTAACTAAAAGGGCAAAAACCATATGACTCACATGCTCCTTATGGAACTTGCAATTTTAAACATGAAAATGAGTGCCCACCCCCAAAAATGAAACGATGGCATTAAAATGCAAATGCCGACTTTGATCTTTCTATGCTCTTGACCTTGAGATGAACTTGACCACAGGCTCCAAATGCACTCATATACTATCAAATAAACTACAGCAAAACTTGTATTATGCCAAAAGAACCAACGAAAAAAAAACACCAAACGACCTTGAGATAATCTTGACCTTCAGTGACCTTGACATTAGGATGACCTTGGCCTTCACGTGGTGTGTGAGTACACAGACTCACATTCCTAAGCATGTGAGTCAATACAATGGGATGGAAGAGGGCATGGTTGTGGCCAAGTGGGCTAAGGCGGTACTAACTTGCCTTGTCCACAGGTCAGAAACCAATGGCACCTGACAGGTGTGGGTTCGATCCAGCATCTGGGCGTTATGTTTCTCCGAATATTAACTACTTTCGACTCGGGCAACGTCTCGGGGGTTTTCTCCGGGTACTCCGGTTTGCTCCCCCAGCAAAATTTCAAAATCACAACTAATGTTAGGTAGGTTGGGTTTGGGCGCGCCACAGGTTGCGACTACGCTTTCCCCAGTGGAGGCGGCCCAGAATTTCTCTATGGAAAAAGAGACAATAAGGTAAATAAAAATAAAATTTTAAAAAAATTGTGATATAAGATTACGTCATCAGAAAGTAACATTTCAAAAACATGATAATATTAGGTAGGCTGGGTTTGGGCGCGCCACAGACTGCGACGCCTTCCCCAGGGGAGGCGGCCCAGAATTTCCCAATAAAAAGGGACAATAAAGTGTTTTAAAAAATCTATTTCGGTCATATCAAGCCTACATCACTGTTCAATAGGTAACTGGGTACCAAAACTATGCTAAACTTTTCAAAATTCAAATCGATACAGAATTTATTGAATATGACGTCATTGAACAATTAGCCTACAAATGTGCAAGGGACAGTACAGAACCCTAATAGCCTGAAGTTTTACTGCAATCTTGTTCAAAACACGAGAATTCCGGCCAATAAAACATGATGTAAAAGGTTGTACGCCATAATGGCATTGGGGGTTTGAGGGGGAGGGGGGAGGATAGTGTGTGTGTGTGTGTGTGTGTGTTTGTGTGTGTGTGTTTATTTTATTTTATTTGTTTATTTGTTTACATTTTGGTGAGTTTTTTTGCCCGAGGTGGAGTTTCAGTGCTCCCTGGGACCCTCTCCCCTCCCTGCCTCTCCCCCCATCCCTTCTATAATCCGCCCCTGAATAATAATAGACAACCCATTCAGAATTGTACCTGTAAATCACACGTAACACGGGTTACAAAAAAACAACGAACGTGTTTTTTCATCTCATGCTGCTATTTGACTATTAGGCCTTGTTACGTTGAAACGCGTACGAAAGTATGTCGAAAGCGTGTACGATAGATCTAATCGTTTCGTTTTGCAAAGTATTCAATAATGGAGTTTATTTACCTTTGATTTGAGTTTGCATTGTTGTTAGGAGAGGCTTTGTATAACGTTGATGATTTTTGTTGGTCGATATTGTTGTAGAATCTTCTGGATCTGTTTGTTTACTATCGATCGAAGTTTCTTGATGGTCGTAGATAATGGAGAACATTCTTTTGGCAGGAAGAGAGAAGTATGACGTAAGTCAGTGATGACGATCTTTAGTTCGATTGGTGGCAGTACGTCATTTCTACCATGTACCCAATTGTTCCAGAAAAGAGAGAGGTTATTTAATCGTGTGCCGAGTCGCTGTTGGGAGATAGTAAAGTTGTTGATAGTGATTTGGAAAGTTGCTGTGAAAGTTGTTGAGTTGAATTGAGAATTGTATGCAGTTGTTGATGTATGCTGAATAAAAGTGGAAAACTTCATACGTCGACTTTGTGATTTGTATGCTGTTTGGACAGGCTGTGTGAATAAACGAATCTGAGTTACACCTTATCAGGACTTCAGCATCGGGGCTGAATCAAATACTGATAACGAAAAACACCATCATCGAACTGAGTGTAACATTT
Source organism: Oncomelania hupensis (assembly GCA_036898135.1). Classification (NCBI taxonomy): domain Eukaryota; kingdom Metazoa; phylum Mollusca; class Gastropoda; order Littorinimorpha; family Pomatiopsidae; genus Oncomelania; species Oncomelania hupensis. The sequence goes on from CM072513.1 coordinate 37,681,917, forward strand.
TGGGGGCCAAGCCGGGATTCACGCCATAGCCAAGGGTTCAACTGCGACAACAAGCGAGTCAACGTTACGAGAGGCAGTCATCGAGGGTAGCCGCCAACGAGTTGCGTCGAGAGGGGCCAACATACTGGGACTACATCACCGATAGGTTCGGGTTGACTGCAAGGGCGTGTAGTCGCCGAAGAGTTGCTTCGTGAGCGAACAACAGAGCGGGACTACGTGGCTGCCGTAAGACTACGTCGAGGGACAGTCTCGGAGCTACATCGCCAGTGTTACAGAGAGCGGCGAGCGGACGTCGCGTCTACTTCAGCACAGGAGCGTATACATCAACACCAGCGTGGTGCAGCGTCGCATACGACGAGGACAGCGGGGCCTGCGTCAGCTAAGGCGACTAGTGACAAGCATCAGCGCTACTGCAGAAAGCGTGCTGTTCTAGAACAGTCTAGAAAGGTACAGCACAGTCAAGAACTTTCCAGAAAAAAAAGAACTCTACAGTCAAGAACTTTCTAGAAGAAGAACCTTCCAGAAAAGAACTTTCTTTAAAAGAACTTTCCAGAAGCATCAAGATGGCTGACTTCTGGCAGAAAGGGGTTGAACTGAATCTAAAAGGCAAGCAGCTGACGGAGTACGTCAAGTCTCAGGAGAGAATACGAGAAAGAGAATTGGAAGAGAAGCGTCTAGAAAAAGAAATAGAACTAGAACAGAAGCGTCTAGAAGTAGAAGAGCAGCGTCGCCGTGAAGAACGAGAATTAGAAGAGCAGCGTCGCCGTGAAGAACGAGAATTAGAAGAGCAGCGTCGCCGTGAAGAACGAGAATTAGAAGAGCAGCGTCGCCGTGAAGACAGAGAATTCGAGCTGAAGCGTCTTGAGTTCCAGCTAGAAATGGCGCGTATCCAAAACAATCAGCATGCGCCACAAGTCACCAACGACCATACGGCTCCTAAATTGCCAGCTTTCGTCGACGGGAAGGACCAGATCGACAGCTATCTGGCGAGATTCGAAAGGTTCGCCGAAAGCTCTAACTGGCAACCTCAAGACTGGGCAATTCGACTGAGTGCACTTCTGACGGGGCAAGCTCTCGAAGTTTACACCAGACTGTCGAACGATGACGCCAAAAACTACGACGTCTTGAAAGAGGCCCTGTTGCAGTGCTACAACTTTACAGAGAAGGGCTACCGTAAACGCTTCCGTGAATGCCGGCCTAAGTCAGACGAGACGCCAAAGCAGTTTGTGGAGCGCCTGTCGTCATATCTACACAAGTGGGTGGAGTTATCAGGCGAAACGAAGTCTTACGACAGTCTCCATGACCTGATCGTGAAGGAACAATTTCTCAATGCCTGTCACAAGGACCTAGCGACCCACTTAGAAGAACAAAAGCTGCAGACGCTTAAAGATGTGACTGAGGCTGCTGAAAGATATCTCATCGCTCATGGGAAAACCCTGGGGCCACTCAGCGCGACGAAACATTTTCAGAAGACTGGAAACCATGTGAACCAGATCCAGGGAAGCCAGACGAGCCAGAGACAGACAGACTCCACGCCTCCTCCCAGGGAAGGGCATTCAAGAGGCTGTTTCACTTGCAACGCTACAGACCACAGAGCGGCTAACTGTCCTCAAAACAAAAGTAGCGGACAGCGGAGCAGTACGGACAATGCAGCGGCGGGCAACCGACAGAGACGTTTCTCCAATCTACGGCAAACCAGTAGATCTGACCATCAAGTGTGCGGCGGGAGCGTCATTCTTCCGAGTGAGACCGAGCGCGCAGCTACTCCCGCGGACGTGCAAGAGTGCATAACCGATGGCCAACTTCTCCTTGCCAACGGGAAATCCATCCCCGTCGTCGCCAGCGCAGCTGTGACCGTACAGAACATGCCTGTTTCCAAGGGACGCGTCGGAAATCATGAAGTGACTGTTTTAAGAGACTCTGGCTGCAGTGGGGTCATCGTCAGAGAAGACCTAATCGCTAAAGAACAGTTCACTGGCGATTCAAAATGGACACTTATGGCCGACAGCAAATGTGTGAAAGCGCCAGTTGCAAAAATTCATGTCAACACCCCTTTCTACATAGGCGAAGTCGAAGCGGTTTGCCTGAAGAAGCCGCTGTATGATTTGATGATCGGGAACATCGACGGCGCGAGACGACCCGACGACCCCGATCCAGAATGGAGTCCTGCCTCAACCCAACACGTCGAAGTTGTGGAGGAGGATCCATTGCCGTTTCCCGATGGAGACCTTACAGAGCTGCTACGGGACAATGTGGTTACTCCGGCTCAGCCCTGCCGACCAGAGATCGTCGGTGCTGTTACTACCAGGGCCCAGGCCAAGAGAGACAAGACGTCTACGCCACTGAAGGTCGCCGACAACTCTAAAGCTGCCATCGTGGACAGAGATAAGCTGATCCAGCTCCAGGAAGCTGATAGTACTTTAAACAAGTACAGGAACCGCCAAGACCACGTGACCAAAGGCAGTGGTACGGTCTATTTTGAGGTGAAGGCCAAGATCCTGTATCGAATCTTCCAGCACCCGAGGGTCAACGGAGGGAAACCACTACGTCAAGTCTTGGTACCGTTACCCCTAAGGCGCCAGGTGATGGAAGTAGCGCATGACTCAATCATGGGAGGTCACCTAGGCATCAAGAAGACGTCAGACAAAATACAGGCGGTGTTCTACTGGCCAGGGCTTCATGCGGACGTCAGCCGTTTCTGCCGATCATGTGACATTTGCCAGAAGACCATACCTCGAGGAAGGGTCCCGAAAGTGCCTATGCAGAGGATGCCTCTGATCGACCGACCTTTCAAGAGGGTGGCCTTAGACTTAATCGGCGAAATAAGACCTCCGAGTGAAGAAGGTCATCGATGGGTACTGACTTTAGTGGACTATGCGACTCGGTATCCAGAAGCAGTGCCACTGAAGAAGATTGACACTGAAACTGTAGCAGAGGCACTGGTGGACATGTTCAGTAGACTTGGAGTGCCTGAAGAAATTCTGACAGACCTCGGGACGCAGTTCGTCTCTGACTGCATGAATGAGGTCAACAGACTGCTTAGCATCCGGCATTTGACTACAACACCCTACCATCCAATGTGCAACGGGCTTGTCGAAAAGTTCAATGCTACGCTGAAGTCCACCTTGAAGAAACTGTGCAGCGAGCAGCCCAGACAATGGCATCGCTACATCAACGCCTTACTTTTCGCCTACAGAGAAGTACCGCAGGAGTCCACCGGCTTTTCTCCGTTCGAGCTGCTGTACGGAAGAACCATCCGCGGGCCGATGCACATCCTAAAAGAACTGTGGACGAAAGAAGTAGACACCCCAGAGGTGAAGAACAGCTACCAGTACGTGTTTGAGCTACGGGAGAAGCTGGAGCAGACTCTCGAGATAGCCAGAGAAAACCTGAAGAAATCCCAGGACTGTGGAAAGCACTACTATGATCGTAGGGCTGTGAACAGGAAGTTCAAACCTGGCAACAAAGTGCTGGTGCTGCTACCTACCGATCATAATAAGTTGCTGATGCAGTGGAAAGGCCCGTACGAAGTGGAGACCGTGGTGGGAATCAACGACTACAAGGTGAAGGTCGGCCAGCATTCCAAGATATACCACGCCAACCTCCTTAAGCTGTACGTGGAAAGGCCATCAGAGACTGTGCACGCAGCCACAGCAGCTGTGACCGACGACAGCTTTGACAGCGAAGAACTGTTGGAACTGGGAGACTTCCACAGCAAAGAAGGCATCGATGATGTTAAGCTAGGACCAAGCTTGACGGAAGGTCAAAAGATGGAGCTCAAGGACCTTATGGGCGAGTTTCCCCACAACTTCAGCGATGTCCCTGGCTCTACAACTTTGGTCGAACACGAAGTCCACCTCACTTCGAATATCCCTGTTCGATCCAAGCCCTTCCCGATCCCTTTCAAGGCCCGCGAATCCTTGAAGAAAGACATCGATGAGATGCTGAGGATGGGCATCATCAGGGAGTCCAGTTCCCCCTACGCGTCCCCTGTCGTGGTCGTGAAGAAGAAGGACGGCAGCAACAGAGTATGCATCGACTACAGGAAGGTTAACAAGATCACCGTCTTTGACCCTGAGCCGATGCCTACCGCAGCAGACCTCTTCCGCCAATTATCGGGGAGTAGAATCTTTTCAAAGATTGACCTCAGCAAGGGTTATTGGCAAGTCCCCGTGCGTCAACAGGACATACCAAAGACTGCCTTCATAACTCCTGATGGGACGTACGAGTGCCTAAGGATGCCCTTTGGCATGGTCAACAGCGGAGCTACCCTAAAGAGAGGAATGAGGAAGATGCTCAAAGAGATGGACAACGTCGTGTGTTACTGGGACGACCTGCTAGTCCACACCCGCACCTGGGAAGAGCATCTGCAGACCTTGACGGAGCTGTTTCACCGTCTAACAGAAGCTAACCTGACCGTGAGACCCAGTAAGTGCATTCTGGGAACTGACAACGTCGACTTTATCGGCCATTCGCTGAAAGAAGGACAAAAGGGGCTTCTGCTAGAAAACGTCACCAAAATTCTGAACGCTCCACGTCCCCAAACAAAGAAGCAAGTACGATCTTTCCTGGGATTGGCTGGGTATTATAGGGAGTTTGTACCAAACTACTCCGCCATCACAGCACCCTTGTCGGACCTGGTGCGGAAAGGCTGTCCAAACCAAGTGCAGTGGGGACCGTCTCAGGAGAGGGCATACCAGACTGTGCGCGACCTCCTTTCGAAGGATCCGGTGCTACGACTGCCCGATACTTCCAAGGAATTCGTCTTAAGGACAGACGCAGCGGACGAAGGCATCGGCGCCATACTGATGCAAGAGCACGAAGGGAAACTATTTCCGGTCAGTTACGCCTTCAAGAAGCTGTCCAGGGCTGAGAAAAATTACTCGACCATGGAGAAAGAGTGCCTTGCCATCATATGGGGAATCCGGAAGTTCGAACTGTACCTTCAAGGAGTGAAGTTCGTGCTACAGACTGATCACAAGCCGCTAACTTACTTGAACTCTGCCAAGTTTGTGAACAGTCGGATCATGAGATGGGCTATGTACTTGCAGAACTTTAACATGCGAGTAGAATCTATCAAAGGATCGGACAATGTTGGTGCGGACTTCCTCAGCAGAGTGTGTGAGTAAAGAACATTGACTGTATGGATGAACTGTGAACATTGACAATATCCAGATAGACTTGAAGATGAAAACCATTGACTCTGTGTAGATAAGCTGAGCGCAATTACAGTATTCAGAAAGTCTTAAATTAGTTTCAATTGAGGACTTTGTTTGTGCATTACGTTTCAACGTTGTTGAAAGAAATTGGGTAAATTTCTTCTTGAGTGGGGGGTTATGTTACGTTGAAACGCGTACGAAAGTATGTCGAAAGCGTGTACGATAGATCTAATCGTTTCGTTTTGCAAAGTATTCAATAATGGAGTTTATTTACCTTTGATTTGAGTTTGCATTGTTGTTAGGAGAGGCTTTGTATAACGTTGATGATTTTTGTTGGTCGATATTGTTGTAGAATCTTCTGGATCTGTTTGTTTACTATCGATCGAAGTTTCTTGATGGTCGTAGATAATGGAGAACATTCTTTTGGCAGGAAGAGAGAAGTATGACGTAAGTCAGTGATGACGATCTTTAGTTCGATTGGTGGCAGTACGTCATTTCTACCATGTACCCAATTGTTCCAGAAAAGAGAGAGGTTATTTAATCGTGTGCCGAGTCGCTGTTGGGAGATAGTAAAGTTGTTGATAGTGATTTGGAAAGTTGCTGTGAAAGTTGTTGAGTTGAATTGAGAATTGTATGCAGTTGTTGATGTATGCTGAATAAAAGTGGAAAACTTCATACGTCGACTTTGTGATTTGTATGCTGTTTGGACAGGCTGTGTGAATAAACGAATCTGAGTTACACCTTATCAGGACTTCAGCATCGGGGCTGAATCAAATACTGATAACGAAAAACACCATCATCGAACTGAGTGTAACAGGCCTATTCATGCACAAACAGTTTACTCTCTTACTCCATTGATGTAGCCTGAAGTGTAGGTACCATGACTAATAGGCCTACCAGTACATTACATTACATTACATGATTATTGCTTTAGGTCCAGCGGACTCTTCTGAGCCAAATCAGGACCGGACAACCCCTGATCCGCATAAAAGATCTGCTGAAACAACCCTAGTGGTAAAACTGAAAGCTCTTCACCAGCCATTCACTTTACTTTACTTCACATCCCACGCAGGGGACGCTGAGGCTGTACTCTTAATTTATCAAACCCCCTGTCACATCCTTCAAGTTCCGGGTCTCCTAGTTTATCCGAGAGCATTTGCGCATGCGCTAGGTCATGTCGGGCCGGCTTTTTCACGAAGTTCTTAGGCGTCATAACCCTAACCCTAACCCTAACCCAAACCCTAACCCTAACCCTAAACTCTTAACTCTAACCCAAACCCTAACCCTAATCCTTACGAAGACTATGATAGCACTGTGCGCATGCGTCGTATTTTGTAACGCGTCGACCAATCAGAATGCTCCCATTCGCTCCCAGCCCAGCTAAGATACTAGGAACTGTGAGGATGTCACACCCCGTTTACAAAAACAAAATAGAATACAATCATTATTAAATATCAACAAAACACATACATAGAAAATGCCTACATTGCTAAATAATAACATCATAGGAAGCCCTAGTGACCACCTGACAGAAAGCGTCCAATATTCCCAAGCTGATCCAACAGACCTCATACACAAATAAGGAGTCTTGTCCCGGAAGAATTTTCAAGAAAAAAGGTAGGTGACTAGCCTAGCGAAGAAGAAGATGGTATATCTGATTGATAGAACAGAGCAGGAATGAGAAAGAGCAAATGAGAAAGACAGCGACAGTGGGAATTTAAAGCACAAAATTTCCAGAAAGTGGGGATACTATTTATACTGAAACCCCCGGCACCCCAACTGGGGCAGGCCTACCAGTAAGTAGTCTGAGCTATGACTTGGCGCAAGACTATTTGATATGATGAGGCTGAGGGATCTTAATCACTATAAATCTCATCATCATCATTATTTATTTTCAGTTTTGTGTTGATGTTACGGTTTCACTGCTTTGAGATTTTATATGCAGATGGACACTGCACCAAGAATTTCCTTGCAGGTGTTTGTAGGGACAATAAAGCATTCTGTATTGTGTTCATATTAGGCCGATGAAGACCTCCCAAACCTAAAACCCTATTATTATGTGCACAATGTAATCAAGAAAAAAAGAATGACAGGAATGAAAGGCATTTACCTGTACTTAGCGGAAGTGGGGACAGTCCAAACTTGAGCTCCTTGATGGGGGAAAGAGAGCACCGAGACGTCAATTCCGTCTCTGTAAACGTCATCGCACATCGATTGCGTTGGTCCTTTCGGTCCTCGCGCCCCGCACGGCGTCAAGTGCACCGTCAGGTCTGTTTGTGAACAACAATTTTCTAAGACACGTTGGTAAAACTGCATGACGATGATGATGATGATGATGATGATGATGAAGAATTTGATAAAAATGACGCTGATGATGATAATAATGATGAACATGACGATAATGATGTAGTCTTGCATAGCGCAGGTCTCCGCACCAAAAACCCAAAAACAAAACAGTTCATGCTTATTACGCTCCAGCAATAACAGCGAAGGATAAGAAAATACTAGAACAATAAGGCAAATTATAAACAGTGGTACAACATACAACACAGTCGACTATATATAAGTATATATGTGTATAAGCTAACAATAAACATCTGATGTCTGTGAATCTGAACTCATGGACCTGACACAGACTCTGGCTACATCCTCATTCTTCACTGGGAATAGTTTTGAGACACACGGAAGCCTATCAACGGTACATTACATTACACGGTTATTGCTTTAGGTCCAGCGGACTCTTCCGAGCCAAATCACGACCAATCAACGGTACGGTAGGGCGAGAAGCGGCAATGATTTTCAACGGAGATAAATGCTCTGCAGCTGTCCGCAGATATGTCCGAGCTCTATATTAACGCAGTCCTGTTCAACACCCTTAAAGAGGTTGGTCACTGTGACTCACCAAACACAAATTTCATCCCAGCTGAAATACTTTTCAAAGCCAGGTCGCGTATTTGGATATTTTACCCTTTCAGTTTTTGGCATCCATAAAGCACTTGTGGGTTGCCAAAAGGTGGTGCTGTGAGTGGTACAGCACAATAAATTGCAATATTGTAGTCTATGAGCCACAAAACGTGCGCAAGCTGCATATTTATGTTGGTCATTGAAACATGTAACTACGTCGGCGCTACTTTGTCCATTTTAGTGTGGCTTCCGTCATGCATCAGATAAGGTTTTGGTGTCGTACCTGAAAGGGCTTTTACAGAAAACTGACCATTTTGCCTGAAGCAGTCCATTGTAAGAGAGATATTGGCCACAGCCACACCCTGTTTCCTGTGACTGAGAGGTTGGGTCTGCACCACGGCCTGCAGCACGAACCCACTGCAACCAATACATATCATCATCATCATCATCATCATCATCATCATCATCATCATCATCATCATCATCATCATCATCATCATCATCATCATCATCATCATCCATCAATCATCAATCATCAATCATCATCATCATCATCATCGTCATCGTCATCGTCATCATCATCATAATGCATTTTGCAGCAGTAAGGTTTAGAAATAAAAACAAGACAAAACATTACTAAATGTCCTCCCTTTATCTGTTACAAGGACTCCGTTCTCTTTTTGCCCACACTGAAAAGGATAATACCGATTAAAGAAATGAGATGACATAAATTAATAGTGACCAAGGACGTGATATAGGCACTACACAAAGCAAGGATAAATGTATTATGTTACACTTGGCCAGTGTTTTACACTTATAAAAAAGAAGGTTTTAATAACCCGCCAATGTGTGCTTTTACCCTACAGACATATCTGGAAATACTTTGAAATAGTCGAAAGGAATCAGAACGAGCCCAAGGTCGATCTGTCGTTCGGACTGTCGTTCTGTTGGTCCGTTGGAAGCCGTGTCTCAAGAACCATTGAACGGATTTTGACCAAACTTCATAGAAATATTACCTAGGTTGGTGACATGCCTCATAATCATCGTGCCATCATAATATTTGCTCTATCACAAAGGTTAAGGTCACTGGAGTCATTTTGTTGCTGAACACGTTTCGCTCAATATCTCAAAAAAAAACGGCGGAAGCGATTTTGTTGAGTTTTGGTATACCAACATTTCAAATCATGGGTCATCCTTCAGCAGCAGTTCGGTTATCGGTCAGTCGGACGGTCTGTCGCACCCAATTTCACTTTGTTTGTTGTCCAAATCACACTTTGGCCTTATCGCAAGAATAACTGAACTCAAATGTATCATTGGGTATTTTAACTACTGCTAAGTATGTTAGGTCAGTCGTATTTGTCTAGATCTTGGTCATAGTGCTGCACCATTTTCTAAATACGCCTTGAGCTGAATCTAAACATTGGCTGATCCAATTTGTATTCAGTTAGTGGCCTGTCATTCCATGTTTTCCTTTTGCTTCCTTAGGATAAGGCCGATTCAAAACATCGCCAACAAAATTAACACTTTTGAAAATATTTGTTTTTCAGCTTTGTGTGTAAATGGAAATACATTCAAATGACTTGCCATCTTATTATTTCTTTTTGTATTTGTCAGAACTGTCCGCGAACAGAAGGTGGAGGTGGTCAAAGACGGAAATGGCAAAGAAGAAAACCATCAATGACAGTAAACACGCCAATCCTGCTTCCCGTTTCCCCCAGAAGAGTCTTGCACAATAACACAATCCTCAAAGACCTCAAAATATTTATGACCCGTAATATCATATCAAAAGCGCCTTGCGTGCCAAACTCCTTACTGGCAGCACTGGGTCCAGCATCGGTGCCAGAAAACATGAGAAGAGTGGGTTCCTTCGTAAATATTTACTTTCTTGAGATTCTACGCCAGCCACACCATCTCTCGACTCTATTCTGATTCTGTTAGACCAAGGGACACACACAACGTTAGAGCACTTGCACACACAACGCTAGCACTCGCGCACATGAAACTGGAAATAACAAATAATCAAGCAAGCACACAAAATGTAAATAGTCTGTACATTTATATCTTAGGGAAGGTGAGGGGGTGGGTGGGTGAGGGGGACGGGGTCTGTTTTTGTATCTAATTATTTGTACATAATTATTTTTGCATTAGATTATGCATTATTTTACTGATAATATTTTATTTCTGCAACAGGGATGAGGCGGGACTTGTGGTTTTCTTTATATTTAAAATCTGATCATTGTATTATTAATTATTGTTAGATGTAACACATTTTTTGTTACATTTTTAAATTTGTATGGTGAATTCTCAGATTTTATTATCTTATTATTATCTAATATGCTATTTGTATTTTAACATCAATATTGTTTTATTATGCATGTGAAATTTTATTGTATATGATGTTGTTCCCTTGTATGCTTTTGCGATTACGGTTGGTGTGAATGCTTGCATACTTTGTTTTTATTGTTCATATGTCTGTTCTGATCGGAGTACTATCTTATCTAATATATATCCTATGTTAAGAGCGGTGAGCTCAGTCCTGAGCGGTGGTACCGCGCTATACAACCCTGCTTTATTATTATTATTATTACAAAAAGTTAGCTCGCATGCACACACGCACACATAGTTTACACACATACAAATTTGAAAACAGCGAACACACACACACACAATCATGGTGCTGATGATGATGACGATGATAATGATGATGATGATGATGATGGTGGTCGTGGTGCATGGATGATGATGATGATGATGATGATGATGATGATGATGATGATGATGATGATGCCGGTTGATAGGTACAGCCTCAGTTAAAAACAAGTTCGCCCAAGAACGGAAACAAGTATGTTACCATGTAACAAACTTGTCTAGTCCATAAAACGTAACACCTTCTCTACACCGCACATCACCTCCAATAACTCCGTCGTCGTCGTTGTCATCATTATCATCAGCAGCAGCACCAGCATTATCCCCGCTGACGATTACCATCGTTCCCATCATCATCAGGATGATGATAATGATGATAACAAAAGATGACGATAACATGGTGACGACAACAACCACTACCATTAAGACCACAATGACGAATACAGTCGTCCTAAAGTAACCCCAAACACACTAAAGACATTAGAATCAACGCTAGTTTTGACGACAGTCCTGTCATCGACGATGTTACTATCATCGCCAATGACAACAACTACAATTGTTACTATCATGTCATCGATGATGACAAAGACGACGATGCTCACCTTTGACTGATGGGGTCGGTGTCGGCGTTGATGTTAGCGATGGCTTCTAGCCATCGTGGCTCGCCCGTTTGGTTTGGGGATTTCCATAGTGTCCTAACCACGTCGCCACCCAGCTCTATCAGCTGTACAGTTAGTACAGGGTTCCCCGACAGCCAGTAGCGAAACCGAACCTTCATGAGGTAAATCGACATGTACATAATGTCAGAGAATGAAATACGGAATACAGGGTGGAAGGAGAATGGTAAAGAGATGAAAGGAAGAAAGAAATTAATACAGACAGAAAGAGGTTATATTTTGGCTTAATTCTATTTACCCCCCCCCCCCCCCCCCATCCCCGGTGAGGCAAACACTGATTGTGAATTTGAAAAGGCTCTGTGACGCTGAAATGTGTGATCTTGGGGCCCTTTAATGAAGGAATGGTTGAAAACAAAGAAGAACATTTTATTTATTTTATTTAATTTAACGTCTGTGATATTAGACAAAAAAGAAGGAAAGAAAGAGTACATGTTGTATTTTTTCTCAACCTTTGTAGTTTCTTCTCATATCACAGTAACATTAGCCCTATTACTATTATTACTACTACTATTATTACTACCACTACTACTTCTTCAACCAAATACATACTACAAACCCCCTGCTCCATACTACTTTCAACCTCCTAATCTTCTCCTTCCTCCTCCTCCTCCAACTATCACTGCTCACTGCTTCCTCCTCCAACTCCTCCTCCTACTCTACCCCTTCCTACTGCTACTGCTACTCTCCCTACTACTTCTGATATTAGGTTGAGGTTGGACGTACAGCGCAAGAACCGTCTGCTGTGGGAGGGGCTTGGAAGTCCACACTGCGGAGGGGTACTGATGTCCATTCTGGTTGTGAACTTTCCTCCGGAATCACGTACACGTAGGACCCTGAACATACAACATCAATATAAAACGTCACCAGCAGGAACATTATCGATCGACATCGTTTGTCGCCATCTTCGTTATCGTCATCGTCATCATGGTCGTCGTCATTATCATCATCGTCATCATCGTCATCATTTGGCTCAAGTGCCCATGGGATATGAGCCTTTTTTTTCTCCTGGAACTGTGCTTCGGTTTGGAATAAAAGGCCAAAGTTCATCATCGCCATCGTCGTCAACATTATCATTGTGGTCGCCATTATTTTTCTCCATCACCTTCTTTGAATTAAGCTCATGGCCCTGTTCTTGCTCGTCAGGACAGCCTAAAATTACTCGTATTCACCAAAATCTTTCTCTTCCCTCTCCACCTCAAGTGACCTCCTGTTCATCATCAACGACTCAATCATTGTTAGTTGTGCCTTAACCTTCTTTGTTATTAAGGCCAAGCTCTATCATCGTCACAGTCTAGGCACCCGTAGCAATGCTTTGCTGTTATTGTTTTTCAACAAATTTTCCTATTCTGTACCAATTCATCACCATCTCTACTCATCCAACCATTATATATGCCGTAACTTCGGCAAATTCAACACCATCACCATGATAATGAGATATCACCCTCGTCACCTTCGTTTAAATCTTACATGTGGTGGCATTGAGATGAGGAAGGTCTCTGTTGGGGCTGGTTTGAGCTGTCCGCAGTTTCCATGGCAAATCGTCCTTGTCACGTGAATCCACATTGTACCAAAAACACAGGCCTGCATCGAAGTCGCAGTCCCGAAAGTTGACCATGCCTCGGTCCGGTATGACTTCTGAAACACACGAACAGTGGCTGATGACAACCAGAATATATATATAAGTATTTACGCAAATGCCTTCAGCCCGCCGCACCCTTCCCCCTCTCTCTTACACTCTCTCTACCCAATATTTAAAAAAAAATTGTTTTTAAACTCACTCAACCTTACGTATCTGCGGAGGTCTTGGGAACATATTAAAAACAAGTGGAAAGCCATTGAAATATATTTCCAGACACTCAAACACATAGCCGAAAGCCTTTTCAAGCATGTCAATGTTCTAGGTGGTGTTATGACTCGGCTTTATTCTAAGGAAGCAAATCATATGGAATTGATTGATTGATTGATTAATTGTTGCTTTAGGTCCAGCGGACTCTTCCGAGCCAAATCAGGACCGGACAACCCCCGATCCGCATAAAAGATCTGCTGAAACAACCCTAGTGGGAAAACTGAATGCCCTCCACCGGCCAGTCACTTTACAATAAAGACATCCCACGCAGGGGACGGCTGAGGCTTTACCCCAACTACTCGAACCCCCCGGTTACAAAAACAAAATAGAATACAAACATCATTATAAATTATCAACAAAACACATACATATAAAATGCCTATATTGCTAACTAATAACATCATAGGAAGCCCTAGTGACCACCCGGCAGAAAGCGTCCAATACTCCCAAGCTGATCCAACAGACCCCATACACAAACAAGGAGTCTTTTCCAGGGAGAGTTTTCAAGAAAAAAGGTAGGTCATTGATCTACTAGTGAAGAAGAAGATAGTATAGCAGAGTGATAAGACAGAGCAGGAATGGGAAAGAGCAAATGAGGAAGACAGCGACAGTGGGAATTTTAAGCACTAAATTTCCAGAAAGTGGGGATACTATTTATACTGAAACCCCCGGCACTCCAACGGGGGTACTGTTGCCGCAGTGAATCGGTCATGCCTATAAAGGAAAGACAGGTTTTCAACTGGGGCTTTCACTTTTCCCTTTATAGGTTAGAACAATCTACAGTGGCAAGATTGCTCATGACCCCAAGGGGTAATCATATGGAATGATAGATCTGAAATACCTGCCAACAAAACAAATAAAAACACAAAACAAATGGGATCAGTCAATGTTTAGAAACAGCGCAAAACGTGTTTAGAGAATGGTGAAGCACTATGACCTTGACCTTTAAGAAAGTACAAATAAGAGTGATCTAACATGATTAGCAGCAGTTAAAGTATCCGCAAGGTAAAAAGGACTAATTTTAGTTAAGATATTCCTGAGAAAAGGTCAAAGGTGAGTTCTGAACAAAAAAAGTTAAATTCGCTGACTCCTAAGGTTCTAAGCTTCTCTCTGTTCTTCTTGTTCCTCCCTTTTTGCTTATTTTCATTAAAAAAAATTTCTGGTGCTTTTTGTTTGAGCGCGGGGTGTAGCAAAATGGCGTCTTTCTGGAGGTTTTGATTTGGATCATGACTTCGGCCAGTCTTTGAGCTTGTGGACTCACTACGTAAGGACGATGGCTTTGCTGTCATCGTTTTAGACCTACTGCCCTACCTCTCTCTATACATTCCAATGAATTTTCCTTGTTCTTCTTCACTTCCTACTCCTCCCCCTCCTCCTCCTCCTCCTCCTTCTTCTACACATAAAAAAATGTCTTTTGTTTCCTCCTTCGGATGAGAATATACACCGAGGTTTCATATGTGTACGCATGCATTCCATCGCACGCGTTTTAAAGATCCTGATGCTTATGTCATAGACATGTGAGTGCCACAGACAGAAATACATCCGGCTTGCATTATACCTATAGGTATTATCTTACGCCTAACCCCTTCCGTCGCTTTTGCGGCTTCCGCGCTTTCCCTGAGAAGACAGGCTAGGCCGAATTTCAATCGCAAAAGTGAAAACAAATTTTTTTAACTCATCATCTTCACCAACATGCTCTTCTTCTTCTTCTTAATCTTCTTTTGATGATGATGATTATTGATGATGATAATAATTGTTGTTGATGATGATGATGATATGATGATGATGATGATGATGATGATGATGATGATGATGATGATGATGATGATTTAAATCTCTCTTATCACTTTTCCTCGTTTTTTTAAATGTGTGCGTGCGTCAGGAGCACGACCGTGCATATCTATTTGACAGCCTAATTGCTACGAGTGCCTTTTCGGGTCCTTATCCGGTACGAAAAGGCAACCCAGGACATTTTATTTATTTATTTATTTATTTATTTATTTATTTATTTATTTATTTATTTATTTAGTTTTAACTCTACATTCTTCTTTTTCTTCTTCTTCTTCTTCTTCTTCTTCTTCTTCTTCTTCTTCTTCTTGACTCCTCCTCCTCCTCCTCCTTCTGCTTCTTTTTCTCCTTCTTCTTCTACATAGTATTGTTTGTGTTTGCTTTCTGTCTGTCGGTCTGTCTGTCTGTATGTCTGTATGTCTGTCTCTCAACTCAACTCAGCTCAGCTCTACTCTTCTCTCTATTTTCAATCCTATCCTATCCTATCCTATCCCATAACACGGAGGTCGTAGGGGCACCACAGATGATCGTTTAACAAGCGTACTCCATCTTTCTCTGTCCTCAGCAACCCTGATTGTTTCGCTCAGTGTCAAACCAGTCCATTCTCGAATGTTGTCCTCCCACATCTTTTTCGGTCTCCCTCTTCTTCTACCTCCTTGCACTGTGCCTTGCAGGATGGTCTTTGCAAGACCTGATGATCTGGTGACGTGGCCATACCATCGGAGTTTCCATTTTTTCACCACTGTGAGCAGGTCATCGTGTTGTCCAATGGCTTGTGTGATGGTCTGTCGGACTTCGTCGTTGGTGATGTGGTGGGTATAGGAAATGCCCAGAAGTCTTCTGTAGCACCTCATCTCCATGCTTTGTATTCTTCGTTGGAAAGCTGCTGTGAGGGTCCATGTTTTGCAAGCATATAGGAAGATGGAGATGACAAAGGAGCGCAGCAGCCTTACCTTGGAATGTAGACTGATGGTCCTGTCTTTCCAAATTGGCTTCAACTTCGCCAGGGCAGCAGTTGTTTGTGCGATCCTGGAGAAGACATCCTGTCGGGACCCATTGTCTGATACAATGGCTCCTAAATATTTGAAGCTATGCACTGTGTTGAGGGATTGGCCTTGTGATGATGCCATTGTTGTTGTTGGTCATAATTTTGGTCTTCTCTGCTGTCACGTGGGGTTTATGGGCTCTGCACAATGGAATTATGGACCCTCACGTTTATTCGGTGGGAACTGCTAGTAAGTCACCCTATGAATTACTTTAATAAATTTATTTGTTTAGCTCGTTCTGTGTTAAGGTTGGGGTACAGAGATAGATAGAAAAATGGTAAAAGATTACTGTCACACTAGCTTTCACACGGCTATGAATCATATGTAGTCCAGCCACTTGATAACAGTTAAAATCACACATTTATTTCTTCTACTCTATACAAGATTCTCTAAGTACTAATCTACCTTAAAAAGTCTCTTTCACTGCTAATAGTTCGATCGCTGATAGTCTAGGCAGCTGTTATATCTTCCTCGGGCACTATCTCATGTAGATTTGGACTACTGTGGTCCGTTTTACAGTTTCTGAAGAGTTGGACTACTGTGGTCCTGTTATGATCAGTTTAAGTGCACCTTTGTCGATTACACTTAACTTTCTGATGGTGCGGTCGAAGTCCTTCTGTGAGGTAGCTTCTGGTACACCTTTGTAGTTGTGTAGTTGGGTTCCCTTGCCACGCTGTGGGGTCTGACAGGGTGTTTCTTCGGGTGGCTCTTTCCGTCTTGTGCGGTAGAGTCTCCTCGACCAACTAGTCGTTTCTGTGGAGTGGGGCACACAGGATAGCTCGGGATAGCTCGGGATAGCTCGCCTGCTCGTCTGTAATATAAGAGACGAAATTCTGCACAACCCTGAATAATCGGTTTGTGCAGAGCGTCTCACTGAAAGCCAAGTAGCCCTCAGTGATAGCTCCACATCTCTATACATAAGCGACGAACATTCTGCTACTTCCGAGTTCCACTGGAATCTCACTCTAAATTCCTATACATACATAAATATAAATCGTGTCTAACTATACACATACAGAATTAATAATAATATAAACATTCAGTGGTACAGCCACTGGTCTGCAAACATACATATAAGTTAAACAACAGTGGTTCCGTACGGCATGCAACATGGCGGCGCAACCGGTCGTGTTTCACCACGTGTTCGGCCTTTCACATGGTCACGCAAATTCGGATTAACAATTCACATTTATGCATAGCAAATTCTTCAAACATAATTTCAACAATAATACAAATATATCACGATGAAACAGAAGGGTGTTCATTTACCTGTTTGACAAGTTCAGGCCCGTAGTGACTTGATAGAATTCTAAGATTTCTAAGTCCTGCTTCCTGGTCTATGAGTGTAGAGATTTCTCTAGCTGTGGAGATGTTGACTCTACCTCTTCTCACACACGACTGATTCAAACTGTGTTAGGCTCTGACACATTCAAAACTGCTCTACCCACTGAGCCTGCTCTGATTGGTTAAAACGGTCCGATTCAAAGCTCAAGTGCTGACTCACTGCGATGTGGGTGGCTCGCTCGCTGTGTGTGGTTTACTGTGTAATTTAATTGCTGCTGTGTAATAGTCTAACTTCTCTACTGTTACAAAGACTACACATGGCTAAATAGTCAACAAGCAGAGTTAATACTAGCCAGTTTATGACATCTGCACTTATTTCCATTCCATAGGCTCTGGAGGTGGTGTCAAGCCTCTGTACCAGCTGTCCAAGTTCTTGTTCCTCTCCAGCCAATCCATCAATGTCCTCCAGCCAATCCATCAATGTCATCCGCGAAACGGAGGTTGGAGATTGCTTTTCAATAGCATCTCTTATTTCCACATCCCTGTCTTCACACTGCGTAGCCGAGACTGGCCGAGGCTCATCTATGCCGCTGGCCGCGTAGCCTATCTATTACGCTAGGTGAAGTAGTTGGACCTACAGTCTCCCCTTCTTTTTTCAGTTCGGGACAGGGAAAGCGATTACGCAATACTTGCAATCTGTTTGTAACCAGCGGCCAGTCTCTGCTACGCAGTGTGCCACCTCCCTTCCCTCCACCTCTCTCATTTTTTTAAAAAAAAGTCAAGATCTTTTTGGCACTGAGACTAAGTCACTATCCCTGAACTATCCATATACTGTTATCACAGTTTAATCTTAAATGGTAAAGCTGAAGTGGTTCCTGCAACCTTTCGGTTGTTGAGGAAGCGTTTAGAACCTCCATCTTCTCTAGTCTAGCGTACTTGGGACAGCGCCAACCCTCGCTGCTGTACCTCCCCAACTTCTAAGTAGAGTCAGTATCAATTCAAAGCGCGATATACCGGTGTGTGCGGTGTGCTGAGTTTCATTGTGTGTCTTTCACTCACTCTTTCACTCACTTGTGGTGCCCGAAAGCAGTACGCTACGGCACCACTCAAGTTTAGCTTCATTCTTTAAACAATCTTGTAGAATAATGTCTTTGTACAATTGCCTGAACTTTTACAAGCAAACCTTGTTCACAAGTTTCAAAGTGCTGAGAGGACGATAAATACACTATGGAATTAAAGTGCGCTGAAGAAATTCAAATTTCAATTGTAAAAGACGGAGTTTTTTTCACGAGAGGACTAGAGCCAAATGAGAACAAGACGGCAAACCATTCAAATGTATTTTCCCTCATTCACACACATAGCAGATAAAATTAGCATTGTCAAAAGTGTTCACTTCCTTGGCGGTGTTATGACTCGGCTTTATTTTTAGAAAGCAACACAAGCACGTGGAATGATAGGCCACTATAAGATTTATCTGCAAGCTAAAACCTATCAAATCGGACCAGCCAATTCTTAGGTAAAGCATAAAACGTGTTTACAAAATCAATGGTGCAGCATAACGACCTTGACCTTTGAGAAAGTACGAATACATAGCAGCAGGTAAAGTATTTGCAAAGTTAAAATGACGAATTTGGGTTCAGTTATTCTTGATATATAGCCAAAAGTGCTCTTTGAACACAAAATGGAATTTGGGAACGACGGACCAATGGACTAACGGACAACCAGAGTGCTAGTGGAGAAGGGTGGCCCATAATTTGAACTACCTGTATGCCAAAACTCAACAAACTCGCTGTATCCGTTTTTTGAGATATTGAGCAAAACATATTTCGCAACACAATGACGCAAGCGATCTTGATCTTTGCGGTGCAGCAAGTATGATGGCAGCTGAGGCAGGCCACTGACCTAGGTAATGTTCATATGAAGTGTAGTCAAATTCTGTTGAATGTGAATACAAAGCATGGAGATGAGCTGCTACAGAAGACTTCTGGGCATTTCCTATACCCAGCACATCACCAACAACGAAGTCCGACAGACCATCACACAAACCATTGGACAACACGATGACATGCTCACAGTGATGAAGAAACGGAAACTCCGATGGTATGGCCATGTCACCTGAGCATCAGTCCTTGCAAGGACCATCCTGCAATGCACGGTGCAAGGAGGCAGAAGAAGAGGGAGACCGAAAAAAAGGAGGGGGTAGTCTACAACATTTGAGAATGGACTGGCTTGACACTACGCGAAGCCATGAGGGTTACTGAGGACAGAGAAAGATGGAGTACACTGGTTAAACGATTATCTGTGGTGCCCCAACACATTCAAGTTACGGGATAGGATAGGATAGGATAGGATAGGATAGGATAGGATAGGATAGGATAGGTTCTTGAGATAAGTACGGCATCCAACGGACCGACCTACAGCGGACTGACAGACCGACATTTGGCTCATTCTGAGACACCCGGACTGTTTGAAAATACTTAAAAAGGAGTATGAAAATATAAAACAACAACAACGATAGCAACAACATAATTATGGCACGAACGAATAAAATTGAACAGAAAATGCAGTAAATTGCGTTCGCATAAATCCATATAACTCCAGGAATATATTAATGAAGAAATAGCTGTGTTTTTTTCAATGCTAAGCAGCTTAGTGGAGTTTCGATTATTTTGTTTCTTAGATAGGCAGGAACATTTAAGCGTGAAAACCTGATAAAAGTTTAAGCAAATCGTAAAGAAGAAGAAGAAGAAGAAGAAGAAGAAGAAGAAGAAGAAGAAGAAGAAGAAGAAGAAGAAGAAGAAGAAGAAGGAGGAGAAGGAGAAGGAGGAGGAGGAGAAGAAGAAGAAGGAGGAGAAGAAGAAGAATGTGGAGTATTAAAAAATAAAATGTCCTGTGTTGCCTGTTCGTGTCGGATAAGGACCCGATAAGGCAATCATAGCAATTAGGCTGTCAAATAGATATGCACGGTCGTGCTCCTGGCGCACGCACACATTTATAACACGAGGATAAGGGTTAAGAGAGATTTCAATCATCATCATCATCATCATCATCATCATCATCATCATCATCATCATCATCATCATCATCATCATCATCATCATCATCATCATCAAAGGAAAGATGAAGAAGAAGAAAATGGTGGTGAAGATGATGAGTTAAAAAAAACATTATTCACTTTTGCGATTGAAATTCGGCCTAGCCTGTCTTCTCTGGGAAAGCGCGGAAGCCGCAAGAGCGCCGCCACCCAGGACAAGGGACGGAAGGGGTTAGGGTTAAGATAATACCTGTAGGTATAATGCAAGCCGGATGTATTTGTGTCTCTGGCACTCACATGTCTATGACATAAGCGTCAGGATTTTTAAAAACCGGGCGATGGAATGCATGCGTGCGCAGATGATACCTCAGTGTATACTCTCATCCGAAGGAGGAAACAAAAGACATTTTTTTATGTGTAGAAGAAGGAGGAGGAGGAGTAAGAAATGAAGAAGAACAAGGAAAATTCATTGGAATGTATAGAGAGAGGTAGGGCAGTAGGTCTAAAACGATGACAGCAAAGCCATCGTTCTTACGTAGTGAGCGCCAACAAGCTCAAAGACTGGCCGAAGTCATGATCCAAAATCAAAACCTCCAAAAAGACGCCATTCTGACAAGAAGCACTAGAAAAAATAAAACAAAATTGAAAAGAAGGAAAAGGGAGGAACAAGACGAACAAGAAGCTTAGGAGTCAACGAAGTGATGCAAGTGTGGACAATCCACAGTAAGATCAGATAGGGATGGGGTGAAAAATAGGAAGGGTATAAAGAAAAAGAAGAAGAAGAAAAAGATGATGATGATGAAGAAGAAGAAGAAGAAGAAGAAGAAGAAGAAGAAGAAGAAGAAGAAGAAGAAGAAGAAGAAGACCACATCAATATTATCATCATCATCATGGTTTTTAATACTGTCTTTTTCTTCTTCTATTTATTACTACCTAAGATATCTATATCTATATCTATATATATATATATATATATATATATATATATATATATATATATATATATATATATATATATATATATATATATATATATTGATTTGCAAACGGGTCTTATTGTGTGACTAAAACTGATATCGCATGGTAATTAATCAATCACAGAAGACGATGTTTCTAGCAAGCTGTGGAATATATAAGTCGTAAGAATACAACAATCGGTGTGCGTCAAGGATGCCTACTCTCTCCAACACTCTTCAACATCTTCCTAGAGCGCATCATGTCAGATGCTCTTGCGGATCAAGAAGGCACAGTCAGCATAGGGGGTAGAGCAATCTCCAATCTTCGTTTTGCGGATGACATTGATGGATTGGCTGGAGAGGAACAAGAAATTGAACAGCTGGTACAGAGGCTTGACACCACCTCCAGAGCTTATGGAATGGAAATAAGTGCAGAGAAGACCAAAATGATGACCAACAACACCAATGGCATCAACACGGACATCAAAGTCCAAGGCCAATCATCAACACAGTGCATAGCTTCAAATATTTAGGAGCCTTTGTATCAGACAATGGGTCTCGACAGGAAGACCTCTCCAGGATCGCACAAACAACTGCTGCCCTGTCAAGGTTGAAGCCCATTTGGAAAGACAGGAACATCAGTCTACATTCCAAAGTAAGAATGCTGCGCTCCTTTGTCATCTCCATCTTCCTATATGCTTGTGAAGCATGGACCCTCACAGCAGATCTCCAACGAAGAATACAAAGCATGGAGATGAGGTGCTGCAGAAGACTTCTGGGCATTTCCTATACCCAACACATCACCAACGACGAAGTCCGACAGACCATCACACAAGCCATTGGACAACACGATGACCTGCTGACAGTGGTGAAGAAACGGAAACTCCGATGGTATGGCCACGTCACCAGATCATCAGGCCTTGCAAAGACTATTCTGCAAGGCACAGTGCAAGGAGGTAGACGAAGAGGGAGACCGAAAAAGAGGTGGGAGGACAACATTCGAGAATGGACTGGTTTGACACTGAGCGAAGCCATGAGGGCTGCTGAGGACAGAGAAAGTTGGAGTATGCTGGTTAAACGATCATCTGTGGTGCCCCTACGACCTCCGGGTTATGGGACAGGATAGGATAGGATAGGAAGAATACAGGACCTACTTTAAACCATTTACGAGTCATAGTCTTCTATGCCTTTTTTGCAAATGACTGAAAAACCAATGGGTCTTCATGTAAGTTCCATGACGCGCTAAAACTGCAAGGGTTTATTCCCACGCTGTCAATAATTCACAAAACCTGCAGCAACAATTATCTCAACGAAAGGAGGAGTCAAAAGAGTAAATTTACCGATTTAATCATCAAATGAAACTGGTATTGTTTTTAATTGGCTGCCTAATCTAGAGTTGACTGAGACTAGGCCTACATTTTAAAAGACGCGAAGACAAATTAATGAATAAAACTGGCATTGTTTATCTCAGTTCAAGTTTGAGGACACCTGTCAGTTGTCCTGGTATTCAATTTTCTGTACTCTGTGTATGTGTGTAAGATACTTGGGTGGGTGGGTGTGTGCGTGTACGTTTATGCTGTACACGTGCTGAATAAAATGTTAAGGAAAGCTTCTGATTTTTGGCCTATTTTTGGTCTTGCATTTGGATAACATTAGAGGAAAGCAATGTGTAAACTAAAGTGGTCTTTCACACACATCTTTTTTTCTTTTTTTTTTTTTTTAATTTCCAACATGTGTAATACATTATCTTAAATTTTTTCAATCTGAATAAATTTACATGTCAAATCATTTTTTGATGGAACACACATACAAGTATGCATATATTTTAAACATTCTGCAGATAAATCAAGACCACACACTCACACATCTACATACATTTAAACTAAGAGAGAGAGAGAGAGAGAGAGAGAGAGAGAGAGAGAGAGAGAGAGAGAGAGAGAGAGAAAGAGAGAGAGAGAGAGAGAGAGAGAGAGAGGTTTTGATAGCTGGGGTGCCCTGCAGCTTCACTTCACGCATGCAGCGTTGTGCGGCGTCTGCATCGTCGTACATGATTTTACATTTGACATGTCCATTTCACAACGTAATAAACAGATACCTTTAAAGGCTTAAACTTACATACATATCTCAAATGTACAGCAGTACAAATGAAGAAAAAGAAAAATATATATATTATATCTTTTGAAAACATAATTAAAATATATGCTGTCAAGAGTACTAAACATGATCAGGAGTTATATCTAATAGAGATTTGTACGGAAAACACTCAATATTGAGTCTATTAACATTCATTGTCAAAACAGAAGCGTACCTTTCAATGTCATAACGTACTTTTAAATACTGTTCAAAAACTTGAAATACAGGGATCGTGCCAGTTACTTTACATTTATAAATGAAATATTTCGCTAGTAATACTATCATATCAAAAACCACATCAGACCTAAAATGTTCATCATAACCAAACAGAACAATACATTCATTTAAATTTAAATCTACAACATTGTGACAACGATCTTTAATAACAAACTGAAATTGATTCCAAAATATTTGAACCCTTTCACACTTCCAAAAAAGATGCTGAATATTTTCTCGTTCAGTTCCACAGAAGGAGTACATTGCATCAGCAGCAATACCCATGCTTGAGAGAACAATGTTTGTTGCTATTATTCTGTGCACTATGCGTATTTGAAACAATCTTAATTTTATATCACGCATCTTCAGAATTTTCTGAAAAGTTGAATTCCAATTTATTTATTTCTCTAGTTTGCCTTCCCATTTACTACAACAATTTGGCCGTGTCTTATCCGTGGTGAAAATATCATAGTACAGCTGTGCTCCTCTGCAGACCGAGCTGAGAATTTTCCAGGTTTTATTTATTTCACAATGATTATTATTTTGTAACTCAAACGAAAACATATGCATATATTTTTTAACAGCTTCTATACATCCAGCATAGGTTACAAAATTCGTGTTTATATTATATTTCTCTCGAAATTCATTGTAAGACAACAATTGTCCCATTTCATTGATCAAATGGCCTATGCAAAACACATCTTTAATGAACCATTATTTATAGAGAATGGTTAGTTTACCAATCTGAATGTTGTGGTTATAAAAAATACGTTCTGACAACAGTTCCTCGGAACTCTGAATATTCACATGAGTAGCAAATAACCTATATGCAGAAAAAACATCTGTCCAGAAATCGTTACAATTTACAGTGGAAATAGGCAGGCTTGCGCCTAATCTAGTAATGTTATTCACAAAAGGACAAACAGAACAAATAATATTCTTCCATTTAGGATTGCCACATTGAAGTTTTCGTATCCATGATAATTTTAAAGATTGTATATACTCTTTTATTTCGGGTATTCATATACCTCCATTTACAATATTTTTTAACAGCACTTTTCCTACTAATTCTATCTCTCTTGCGGTTCCATACAAAATCAAAGACAGTTTTCTGCACTAAACGTATAACTTTGTCAGGAGGATTGGGAAGCAGCATCCATAAATGAACTAATTTCGACAAAATCAAAGATTTAAGAACTGCAATCCTTCCCAGTGGGGTTATCTGTCTCTTAGACCAAATTCTATGTAGTATCTTTACCTCGAGAAACTTTTCGCTCATATTAATTTCTATACATTCTCTTAGATCATTTGTAAACCAGATATCTAATATTTTAAATTTACTGGGGTTCCAATTCATATTCAAATGCGGCATATACTGAGTCGGTGAGTTGCTTCTATCGCCTAGCCAAATAGCACTACTTTTTCCTGAGTTTAATAGAAGTCCAGAATGTTTCCCAAATTTCTCTATTGTAATGATAGATTCTTCAAAACCTAACCTATCGCCGTATAACATTAATTCTGTGTCATCAGCATACTGTGAGATTTTGTGCTCTATATTATTTATTGTAATGCCTTTGATCTTATCATTTTGTCGTATCATTATGGCTAATATTTCAACGCATAAAATAAAGATATAAGGCGAGATCGGATCCCCCTGTCTGCAACCGCGCCTTATGTCAAACCATTGGGATACTTGACCATTAACACACACTGAAGCTTTTATTTCATTATAAAAAGTACTGATCCATCTGCAAATGTCGTTACCGAAACCAAACGCTCTTAGGACTTTTTGCATAAATTTCCAATCCACAGAGTCAAATGCCTTCTCAAAGTCAAGACATAAGAGAAGCCCTGATATGTGGTTTTGATTCACGTAGCTAATAATATCATAAATTAAACGAATATTGTCCCTAAGTATCTTCCTTTAATAAACCCTGTTTGGTCTTCGTTAATCAGAGATGGCAATACTAACTTCAAACGGTTTGCTATACAGGTGGATCCGATCTTATATACCACATTCAATAACGATATTGGTCTCCAATTTTTAATATACTCTTTGTTTTTATCTCCTTTTGGGATGGTAATAACGATTCCTTCTTTTTGAGTGGAAGAAAGATAACATTTTTTTTATAACTATCATTCAAATAACGAACAACAAACGACCTAATCTGCAACCAAAATACTTTAAAAAAATCAGCAGTAAATCCGTCTGTTCCAGGACTCTTAAAATTCTTCATGTTTTTTAAAGCATTACTCGCTTCCTCTAGTGTTATTTCACCTTCAAGGTTTCTGCTCTCATCCTCTGTTAGAGTATTTAAATTTAGTACTAAATCTGATATTTCACATTCTTCTAACTGCTTTTCCTGATACAGCTTCTGATAAAAACACACTACCTCATTTAAAATCTCACCATGCTCACTAATCTCGGACCCGTCATTCCCAATTAACTTTTTCATACTTTTGCTCACGAAGTTTCTTTTCTCTAACCCGCAAAAATATTTTGTTATTTTCTCCCCATCCGCTACCAATCTCGCCCGTGATCTAAGTAAAACCCCTTCCATTTTCTGATCTCTAAGTTTAATTAATTCCTCTTTACATTCGCCTAATTCTTTATTTTCATCCTCTGTCGGTAAAAGTACCTTTTCTAATACATTAATCCGCTCTTCTAATTTTATCTCCGTTTCTGTATTTTGTCGTTTTTTTATAGGAAGCATAAGATATTGTCTCTGTTCGAATTTTCATTAGCAGTACGTCAAGAAATAGCTGGTCCGAGATCGTAAGTTGGATTTCATCTCTGGGAATAGTTGCTATGCTTTCTCTAATATATGGTGATGCAGCATACTCTTCTTTCACGGAAAAAATAGTGGAATTCACCTTATCAACGTAGGTTTTATCCTTAAGGAGAGAGAGGAGTTAAACTTCCAGAATAGGTTTCTTTTAGGAGATGAGGCGAAGTTTAAGGTAAGAGCAATAATTGAGTGATCTGTCTTTTAGCCAGGAATGATATCAGTATCACATACAAAAGAGGACAGTGAGTCAGAAGTTAGGAAGAAATCAAGTCTACTTTGTTGTACAGGATTACTTCGTCGCCACGTATACCGTCTTTGTTCTAAATTTATTTTCCTCCAAATATCTACTAAGTCTAAATTATCTGCTATCTCTAGTACTCGTTCCTGCGCCTTTTCATTATTATGGTGCCTGTAATTATCATAATCTAAATCAAAATCCATCACCAAGTTCCAATCACCCCCAATTATTATCTCATCTACATTCATGTCTCTAATATTTCTTTATAAATTACTATAAAATTCGGGATCATCATTGTTTGGGCCATAAATATTTACCAGTAATATATCTCTGTCTATTGTCTTAATCTGAACAAGAATGCAGTTACCTCCAACATTTTTATTTACATTTTTAATTTCAAATTCAAAATTGTTATTAAAAAGAATAGCCACCCCTCTAGAATTTGTTGTATAAGATGCAAAAATAGCCGTATACCCCCATTCTGCTCTAATATAGTTTTCAAGTTTAGGATCAAAATGCGTATCTTGTAAAAAATAAATGCAAAAAGCTTTCTGTCTAAGATAGTGAAATATATCTCGTCTTTTCAGCTGATTGGCTAGGCCTTTACAGTTCATGGACATTATACTAATACAATTATCATCATTTGACGTCATAAGAAAAAACAAACGACAGCGTTAGACATAAAACACACACAAGCCATGGTTATTTTTGACAGCCAGGAAAACCCCACTAACAGAGAAGAAAACATCAGCAAGATTAAAAGTAATTAAGAAATTTGCAGTTCTAAGTTTTGAACAAAAGCAATCAACTGAGCCGAATCGAGCTCACAGGCCAAGGGAAATAACAATAATAGGCCAAGAAATACTTCGAGAAAAGAGAAGCAGACCGAAGAAACAAACAAACATACATAAAAAAGCCACAACAAAACAAACTCCAAAGCAACTTTACAAAAGGCTATGCAAAATGAGACAAATAGGCAAACCCTACTGTTTGTAGTAAGTGCGTAATCAAAAACATTAATAAACAAACAAAAAACACTCCAAAAGTAAACGACCTTGCTAACTGAACAAGGAAAAAGGGAAAGGCTATCTTGCCATTTCCATTTCGTATGAAGAAGTCAACAAATTATAACATAATAGAACAATGTCAACAGACAATTTGCAACGAGTTATGTAGTTGTTACCGTTAGAAGCTCCATCGTCATAACACCATCAACATCGACGAAACCTTCAACGGTTCTAAATATTTTTATTATTATTATTATTATTATTATTATTATTATTATTATTATTATTATTATTATTATTATTATTATTATTATTATTATCACCATATTATTATTATTATTATTATTATTATTATTATTATTATTATTATTATTATTATTATTATTACACATTCCAAAAGAAAGGCATGAATACATTGCAATTAGTATTGGACTTCTAATAGGCACGCAATGAAAGAATTCAAGTACTCAATAAATCACTCCAGTCAGAAGGATCACAAAAAGAGGAGAGAGTCAATCTCCATTATCATCGACATCATCACCATCTTCACTCACCACCATCCCAGGGATGTTGCTAGGAATTTTTTTCTTCGGCGATTTGGCCGAACCATCCGTGAAACTTTCGGCTTTTTACTGAAAGTTTCGGCTCTCTCTTCCAAAGCAGTCTCACATGTTTTTTTGACTAGATTCACTACGTTAACGTGCACCCTCCACCTCCATATATTAAAGGTGTTCTGTGGATGCATATCTTTGTAATAAAACATGATTTTAAGAGTAGAAAAAGAACATTGAAATGAAATTTTATTTTCTTAAATTTTAGACACACAAAAACAATAAAAAGTTTAGACTGTCCCTTGACAGACCACAATACTGTCAGAGTTTCTGAGTTTAACCTTAGTAATTATCGAATCCTCACCTAAACTGCAAGCGTACAGCACAGGAATATCGCAAAAATGGACAAAACCGAGCCGATTCACACGTGAAAACTTCGGCTCAGCGAGCCGACATGATGGACAGTTTATCGGCTTTTTTATAAAAATTTCGGCTAAAAGCCGAAGATCCGACCCAAACGACATCCCTGCCATCCTCACCTAACCACAATCATCGTCTGACTTATCAATGGAACAATGATCATAATTATATAGATGTTATCATAACCATGACCATCAACCACCTACTCAACCAATAACTATTCGGTTGATTATAAATCAGCAAACTAAGGAATATAGACCGATTTGTGTTAGGCAGATAGATAAATAGTTACACACAGAAGGGGATGATGCCTAGGTACCTACATAATTATATGCAAATTAAGATTTAGTAATAGCTAGATAGATAAATGCATAAATTGTAAATTAATTAGTTAATGAATTAATCAGTTAATCAATTAATTAATTAAGAAATAAATAAACCAATAAGTATACTATATGTAGCCTACTGACACAAAATAGTGAAAGACGTGAACGCCCAAACAAACATCACGGAGGTAGTAAAATGACCTCGACAATAAAACACGTGTAAAGTCATCAGTCCATTTAACTTGAACAGAAAGATTTGTTTTAACCTTGGTCTCCAGATTACATAGCTTTCTTCAGAACATCATCGACTTTGTCTCCATACCTGATTTGAACAGTGTTGTTGTTTTTAAGTTTTGCAAAAATCTTCCCATTCGTGGTCCAGGTTGCCATCGTTGCAGAGTGTTTGAACGCCTCCCGTTCCAGTTTGTAGTTTGCAGAAGTTAAATCTTCTCCTATAGAGATACCTTTTCCTTTCAAACGTCTTCTTTCAGCTAGTACCTTGTCCCGGAGCCTTCGGTTCTGGAAACGGACAATCATAGGCCTGGGATACTTCCTCCCTTCTTCCCCACTCGATGTGCAGCCTCTATGTCTTTATGTTCAGTTGGCACACCAACCACCTCGGTGAAGACATGGCAGCAGCGTTTCAGGCAGTCGTCGGGTTTCTCTCCCTTCTTCTCTTCCTCATTATAGACTCTCACATTCCATCTTCTATCGTACTGTTCTGTGTCGTTTTGGTTGCTTTCCATCTCGTCGACCCTTCGTCTCAGTGTCAGATTTTCTTCTCTCAATTTCTCAATCTCAAACTTCAGCGATTCTGTAATGTCATTCAGCGATTCCATTCTGTTTGAGAACTCTGTTTTTAGGCTTTGAACATCTTCTGCTTTCGCCAAAACACTCATTTTTTCTGTCAATTTCTCATCAATAGCCTCAAGCAGTTTGGCCATATCCATCTTGCCGTCTTCTTCCAAAGTGTCTGACAGGTAAAATAAGTTCTGTCGCTTTTTTTCCTGGTAATTCGATGGACATTTTTCACTTTCACTCGCTGATGAAGTTGAAGAATTGTTTCTTTTCGCTCTCCCCCTCTCCTCAGTCTCCTGTCTTTCCTTTGTCTTTCGGACTAAAGAATCGTGCTATGCTTGACATCAAGAATTGTGGAACAGCCGGAGTCTATTTAACTCCTTTAAAATTCGTTTTGAAAATATTCAGTATTTTTTCTTAGACGAAGGATCAATCTAATTATAATATATTTTAGTAGGCCTACTATACCGCACTGTACTATACAAACATTTTGCCTGTGTTCACTCGAGGGTAACAGTAATTACATAGTAGTAATTACCCTATAGAAATTTCGCTCACCGGAGAGGAATAAGCAGCACGTCTTGCTTGTTCGGTGGCTAGCGAGTGAATCCCTTGCACACACATCTTTTTCCTTAAGTATTATTTCCTTTCCTCGTTTTTTCCAATTTAAGAAATCGATACATAAATTTTTTTCGTATCTTAGACGTGGAATAAAACAAAAGGTCCCAACTCAAGAGAGAGAGAGAGAGAGAGAGAGAGAGAGAGAGAGAGAGAGAGAGAGAGAGAGAGACAGAGACAGAGACAGACAGAGACAGAGACAGACAGAGACACAGAGAGAGGGACACAGAAAGAGAGAGAGAGTGCTTTGAAGGAGAGAGAAAGAGGGGAGAGAGAGAGAGAGAGAGAGAGAGAGAGAGAGAGAGACGTGGTGTTTCCTTGCGTGTCTGCGTGCCTCACTTGTTAGTTATTAGTTATTAGTTGTTAGTTAGTTATCAGTACAACTTATGTTAATCTGATGAATAAAAATTGATGCAACAACAACAACAACTTGTTAGTTGACTCACTCGCGCTGATTTGTGCATTCGGGCGTTGGTGTGTGCGTGCTTGCATGGCAGTATGGCGGAGGGAAAGACTCATTCACTCGAGGCAAAGACACGATGCTGGAGTTATCATGCACAAAACAGTGAGAGAAGTAGGATGTATTGTTTAATTGGTGATATTAATCACTGTATAAGAACTTATCTGGCCATGGGAATGGATAGGCAATGACGATTTATAAACACAAAGTTTCCTTTTGGTGTCGAGAATTTCTGTCCGTTATACAAAGGTTTAAACCAGCTGATAAATTGTGCCCACTTTGTAAAATAAATGAAGAAGATGAATTGCACTAATTAATCGAGTACTGCTCTGACCTTTACAACCACACACCAAACGGAGGCCCATCAGTTCTAGCATGTCCCCAGAACCAAGAAGAAGAAAAAGTCCTCCCAATATACTGCGAGAAGAAGTTGAGGCAGCAGTGCAATCGCTGAAGAAGGGGAGGTCAGCGGGAGTGGACAACATACCTGCAGAATTGCTTCAAGCTGGAGGAAAAGCGATGATTGACGTCATCATCATTATCTGTAACAAGATCTGGCAGAGTGGGGAGTGGCCTACACCATGGACCTAGTTGCTTGTCATCACTCTTCCCAAAAATGGTAACCTTCAGGAATGTGAAAATTACCACACCATCAGCCTCATCAGCCATCTCAGCAAGGTCCTACTGAAAATAATACTCGACAGGTTGAAACCCTAAGCTGAGCAAATCATAGCTGAAGAAAAAGCAGGATTCAGGGCAGGGCGAATTACCACTCAGCAGATTTTCAACCTCAGAATAATCTGCGAGAGATACCCACAGTACCAACAACATCAATAATATATGTTTATAGACTTCAAGAAAACGTTTGACCGAGTCTAGCATGTAGCTCTGTGGGCAACCACGACAGTATACAACATTTCAAAAAGCGTTTGACCGAGTCTGGCATGCAGCTCTTTGGCAACCATGAGAGTGTACAACATCAGCATTAACATTATTGACGTCATCAAAAGCCTATATGACAAAGCTATGAGTGCAGTCCTCCACAACAGCGCCATCGGAAACTGGTTCAGAACAACAATCGGCGTGCGTAAAGGATGCCTACTCTCTCCAACACTCTTCGAATTATTTCTAGAGCGCATCATGTCAGATGCCCTTGCAAAGCACCAAGGCACAGTCAGCGTAGGGGGTAAAGCAATCTCCAACCTACGTTTTGTGGATAACACTGATGGATTGCCTGGAGAGGAACAAGACCTTGAACAACTGGTACAGAGGTTTGACACCACCTCCAGAGCCTTTGGAATGGAAATGAGTGCAGAGAAGACCAAAATGATGACCAACAACACCAATGGCGTCAACACGGACATCAAAGTCCAAGGCCAATCCATCAACAGACACAGTGCATAGCTTCAATATATTTAGAAGCCATTGTATCAGACAATGTGTTCCGACAGGAAGTCCTCTACAGGATCGCTTAAACAACTGCTGTCCTGACAAGGTTGAAGCCTATTTGAAAAATACACTCCAAGGTAAGGCTGCTGCTCTCCCTTGTCATCTCCTCCTCCTATACGCTTGCGAAACATGGACTCCCACAGCAGACCTACAACGAAGAATAAAAGCATGGAGATGAGGTGCTGCAGAAGACTTCTGGGCATTTCCTATACCCAACACATCACCAACGACGAAGTCCGACAGACCATCACATAAGCCATTGGACAACACGATTACATGCTCAAAGTGGTGAAGAAACGGAAACTCCAATGGTATGGCCACGTCAACAGAACATCAGGTCTTGCAAAGACCATCTTTCAGGGCACGGTGCAAGGAAGCAGAAGAAGAGGGAGACGGAAAAAGAGGTGGGAGTACAGCATTTAAGAATGGACTGGCTTGACAATGACCGAAGCCATGAGGGTTGCTGAGTACAGAGAAAGATGGAGTGCGCTGTTTAAACGATCATCTGTGGTGCCCCAACGACTTACGAGTTACGGGATAGGATAGGATAGGAATTGCACTTTGTATTGTGTAGCCCAGTGCTGCATAAATTAACAACGCAGTTCATTGCTTCAAAATATTATAGATATATATTCAATGTTTATAGGGTCCAGCGGACTGCCAAGAGCCGAATCAGCACCACGCAAAAAATTAAAGAAACCCATGTATTTCTAAAATGAGCATTTTGACATCATCATATAACCGGGTCACAATTAAAAATGTATGTATCTATTTATATAGGGCATTTAGGTTAAGAAAAATTGTATTTTTATGATATTGCTTATAATAACATGTCATAACAGATTGATGTTGAATTATGGATATGTAATTATTTCATTGCTTTTTGAATGCATGAATACATCGTACACAACCTTCACAAAGGGGCGATCGCGCGATGATTTAATGATTAAATTACAAATTCAACTTCAAATTCTCTCTTTGTCTGTCTCTCTCTGTCTCTGTCTATCTGTCTGTCTGTCTGTCTCTCACATTAGGTAAGTCTTGTTCTGTATTTTTTAAGGACTCGAACCATTAGGAAGAATGAGAATACTTTTGCCGTCAATCCCCTCAAAGAGACTTTGAGAAAATGCGAATTTAAAAAAACAACAACAACCAAAGAGTAAAACCTTTTAAACGAATGATGAATGAGAGAGAGAGAGAGAGAGAGAGAGAGAGAGAGAGAGAGAGAGAGAGAGAGAGAGAGAGAGAGAGAGAGAGATGGAGGGAGGGAGGAAAGAAGGGAGGAATTGATTGTGATGTTGGTAAAGAAGACAACACAGAAAATTGTAAGAAAAAGAAAATAATATAGGCAGGAACACGCACACACACACAACCGCACACACACACACACACAACCGCACACACACACACACACACACACACACACACACACACACTCTCTCTCTCTCTCTCTCTCTCTCTCTCTCTCTTCCCTGCCTCTACACACAAGCAGGCTCGACACGAAACAGAAAGAAGCTACAAGAACAGTTCGTCCAATTAAGTCTTAGAGCGGAGTGCCAAGTAGTCGCACGCATTAAACAATTGATTCGGTTGAAGAGTTGTAAGCAGTCTACTGATCTGGAAAGTGTGCTGCACAAAACAATGTTATCTTCTATGTAATTCCTATTCGCATTGTGATGTTTTAAAATAATTATTATTATATTATCATTATTAACAATACAGTCACAAAGGGGATGGGGTGGGGAAGAAGGAAAGAAAGGAAAGGAAAAGAAAAGAAGGAAACCAAGAAAAGAGAGAGAGAGAGAGAGAGAGAGAGAGAGAGAGAGAGAGAGAGAGAGAGAGAGAGAGAGAAATACCTGCGACACATCCTGCTAGATGGTTCGTGCGGAGTGAACTCCTCCAAATTGGGGAGCCTTGGGAACTCAAAGGAGCTCTCTCGCCAAACAAATGCGTGCTTGTAACTATTTCATCTTGAACGCTGGCCTTGGCAAAGCAACCGGAACTCGTGTCATCGTTCTATGTCCTTTCCTACCCTTATGACCGTGTCAGGTTAAAAACGTGAGCGTACTAGCAGAATACGAACTTTCTAGTTATCAGCGTTTGTGATACGTGTGTTCAGCGTACGTGGTAATGCCCGAGGTTGAAGGTCACATGGATTTGATTCCCCACCGTCCTACCCCAGACCTGATAGCAACATGTCAAACCCTTTGGAGCATGGAAGTCCCTTTATTTTTATATTCAAG
This sequence comes from Oncomelania hupensis, assembly GCA_036898135.1. Classification (NCBI taxonomy): domain Eukaryota; kingdom Metazoa; phylum Mollusca; class Gastropoda; order Littorinimorpha; family Pomatiopsidae; genus Oncomelania; species Oncomelania hupensis. Next base: position 37,716,505 of record CM072513.1, read on the forward strand.
ATTTTTTATATGGTATTCCTATTGCTCTTGTGTTGCCGCCAGCTAATGCAGATCTATACTTAAAAGCAACCCCGCTGCAATGAACGTGTTTAAGATAAGATAAGATAAGATAAGATAAGACAACTTTATTATCTTTTACAAGAAATTACATTGTGGTGTACAATTACAATCAACAAGGAATAAACATCACAATAATAATAACAACAATCATAATGACAATGAGGATAAAAATGCACAGTCTCATATGAATAGAATTACACTTAGGTGTTAGGTTTAGCGGTAATAATTTAAGAACGTGTCTAGCTATTCTAGATCAGAATGTAGTAGACCTATTTGGGGGATCTCCCAAAAATAATGTTACGTTTTTAGGAGGTAGGGGTGGGGTAGGGGGGGGGGGTGAGAAATCTGAATTACTCCTTTAGACCAAAGAATAAACCGATGTCTAGTTTGTGCACGCTCGCATTCCACCGCACTGACTTTAAAGAACCTGACGCTCATGTCCCGGATATACACACAAATACACCCAGCACGCACTATAGCTCCCTTTCTCCCCATCGTCAGTCGCCCAGGATTGTGCTCAGTCGCCTGGGGTCAGACTATGCGCCCAAAGACTGCAAGTTGGCGCTTCAGGCGGTTTGAGTTAGATCCTGTATCGGCCAGCGTCTTGAGCGGCTCTTGAGCTGGAAAAGCGCTATATAAAAGTTATCAAATAAATAAAATTAATAAATTAATTAATAACGTTCATGTAGGTTTTTAATAAGACAATATTCTTAAATTATTTTTAAGCATCATGAACAAAATCATATATATATGCTTAAAAATAATTCAATTTAAGAATATTGTCTTATTTTGGTCATACGGTTAGGATAACCGAGGAACCTACTAGATCCCTGGGGTCTCAATGACCCTGATAGATAGATCCATGACACTCAGCATGCCACCACCAAACCGCTGGAGCCTGCCAGACGCGCCCCGACACGATTTCCAATCCCCGTTCAAGGGAACGTTGCCCCGCAGTTTCCATGAACATGTATCATGGACACGTCGCAGCGACCTCCGACCCTGGTGCTAGGGCGTGGGAGTCGAGGGCATGTGCAATAATTAGTCTGTCCCTAACCGACCTCTTTTCCCTTTTTTCTCTCCGTAAACGCTGTGTCTTTTCCTTTTTCTTCTTCTACTTTCTCTCTCTCGGTCTCTCTGTCTGTCTCTCTTTCTCTCTGATCATTTTGATTTCGGAAAAAGTGCGTATATAACAACATCCAATATTATTATTATTATTATTATTATTATTATTATTATTATTATTATTATTATTATTATTATTATTATTATTATTATTATTATTATTATTATTATTATTATTATTTTTCCTTCCTCTGTCGTTCCGCCTCTCTCCCATCTCCTTCCTTACTGTTTCTAAATGTTTCTTTCTATTATTATATCTACTCTCTCTGTTTCTCCCTCTCTTCCTCCTCCATCCTTACCACCCCTGCCCCTCTCTCTCTCTCATTCTCTATCTACCATCACCTTCTCCTTTTTCTTTCTTTCTTTCTTTCTTTTTTTTCTTTCTTTCTTTCCTTCTCCATTTCATCATCGGCACCGGTTCCTCCTCGACTCATTTTCTACGACCTCCAAAACAACTACCACCACTGCTGCCGCTGCCTCCTCCTCCTCCTTATCTTCCTCCTCCTCCTTTTATCATCATCATCATCATCATCATCATCATCATCATCATCATCATCATCATCATCATCATGGTCGTCGTCGACGTCGCCGCCGCCAGAGTCATTAACATCTCCTTTCCTTTTTCTGTATCTCGTTCCGCTCCTTTTCCTCTTCCTGAGAGAGAGAGAGAGAGAGAGAGAGAGAGAGAGAGAGAGAGAGAGAGAGAGAGAGAGAGAGCCTGTGTGAGTGTGTCTGTGCAAAATTACCCATTATAAGTGCTATATTCAAACGGAAACAAAACACTTACAGGATTAACCAGTTCAAAACTTAACATGTGGTCAACAAATATACTGGTGCATTATAAATAACGCATTTTAGTGTAATTTTCCTTCCCTCCAAACTTTCCCTCCTGCTTGTCACAGACAGCATTTGTTCCAATACAAACAGTGCTTTTGGCTTAAATGAGATTGAGATGCTGCTATTTCAACTTGGAACAAGACGTTTCACACAAACATGATTAAGCTCAAAATAAATAAAATCGGCGACAAAGCAAACACAGAAGGAATAAGGCAAAAATAATCAAGCAAATAAGCAAAGATACAGTGCTGTATCAGTTATAAATACTTAAACCTGTTTAATCTTCGGTTTATCGTGATACCAAGGACAACTATTTACGTTTAACGTCTAAACTCACCTTTGGCGATACGGCATACGAGGTAATAATTCCAGAGAAGAGGGTGAAGGGAACTAACTCCACACTGAACCATAAGAGCAATCATACTGCTAAGATGGACAGTGAAAATGGCTACTTTTTCCTTTGCCCACCACAGGATTCGAACCTACTTAGCTTATCTCGGCAAATAAAAAGCAACCGTACAATTATATACACCCCTCTTTAAAATTCAGAGGTATTAAGTTGTTAGCATTGTTCCAGCTGTTAACTCTGTGTGTTGTGATTGAAAGAAAACTAACATCTAAATGATTGCCCGTAAGTAAATAATATTTACAGTTATGAAAGCCTAAACACCAGGGTACTAACTATGTGTGCTTACATTACCATCATCGTATATCCTTATTTGAAAAACATACTACAGTGGGTTATTCTCGCTCCTTTGTTTGTTTGTAGTTTGTTTCTCTGAAGTCCTTTTACAATTCCACGGTCAATAGGCATGGTGAGAGTTGGGATGTGGTTGGTGGAGAGAGAGAGGTGAGGGTGTAGGAGGGGGAGGGAGAGAGGTGAGGGGGAGTAGAGGGAAGGGGGGGGGGTAGAAGGAGGGGGGAGGTTGGTCAGAGGAGTGAGGTAGAAGATCGAGGCTTTCCTCCTTTCAGTTCAATTAAAGGCTGCCCTTCTTGTTCTCCTGGTTCTTGTTTTTCTTCTTCTTCTTCTTCTTTAAGACAAGGTGTACTGCCGTGGTCTGACAAATCAAGGCAAGTCCAGAAACACTCTTTGAGAGAAAATCAGAGTTTTCTAATTTGGCCAATTTCCGTTTATTTTAAGCCTTTTTTGAGTGATGCTCACATGCAAGTCATTAATTACCAATTGTATGCAATAATTCAATTTAGATAGGGTTGTGATTTGGAAAATATTTAATTTTAGTTCGAAAGTGAACTTTGTGGACATTCTTTGTTTTGTCAGATTATTCAGTACGTAAATTGTTCTGAACATGGACGTACTGGTTCATATCTTCGAATCTAAGCAACCGAAACCTTGGATATTTGCACATAATTATCAACCTTATTTTGATCAGTTTGAACCTAAAAGAACCTCGTTTTGGACAAAGAAAGGAATGCTTTGATTTGTCAGACCTAGTACGACATTGTAAAAGCCGAACAGTCCACAATTGAGAGATGCATGCAGGATATCTATTATGATGTTTAGGATAACATTCAGAGCGAATTTGTTTCACCCACAACATTTTTAGACTTAAGAGACATTGAGCCCATTTTTTGCAAAAAAAAAGTCAGCTCCACTGGCTGCTCCTAAGCCAGGTTGCTTTGTACAAGGAAATAGAGGAGTGGGAGTTTGGATGTCTGGGCAGATGTTTGCCCAATGTGCTGACGAGGGTGTCCAATGATTGGGATACATTACACTGTGCCTCCGTCATCAATGGGAAGCCATTTGTATATAGCCCTCCAGCCTGACATTTATCTAATTTTAGCGCTTCGATGGCTAGAAACAGGAGCTTAACTCTTAGCATTCACTGTTGCACCAACATTAGCTGCGCTAAAATAAGAAGTTCTTGAAACTTTGCGAAGGAAGTTTAGAGGAACGTATCTCTGGATACTTATAAATCTAGCGTAGCCTAGAATTGGAATTGTCTAACACTTTACTGACACTGTGACAGTTTATTATGTGTCGTAATTCAATACGTGTTACTAGTTCAGTCGATAAAAACCACTGAAGAAGAAATAGAGCGAAACGTGTATAGCAGGAAATGCCGCAGCGACGCTGACCTTTGGTACGGAAGGCTGGCCAAAATCTGGTAAGTGATTCTTGAGATATAGCGTGCGACGGACCGACATAAGTTCGTTCTGATTTTCGGCTTTATCAAAGTATTTCCAGAAAAAAAAAAAACACTACTGGCAAGGCATCTATTCTAACAACAGGGGACAAAACCCTGCACTAACGCAATTATCCAGTTGTTTCCCTTCTCTGGAAAATTCGTTTGCTTTCCGGTAAAAAGATCCGCTTGTGTCGTGATCTTCCGCAATAGAAAACAACAAAAGAAAAAATAAGAAGGTTGAGGAGGAGGAGGAGGAGGAGGAGACCACGATGACGACAACGAGGACTGAAACGGCGACTGCGACGACGACGACGACGACGACGAAGAAGAAGAAGAAGAAGAAGAAGAAGAAGAAGAAGAAGAAGAAGGACAAAAGACAGACTGAATGAACGAAAGGAACAAGAAAGCATGAATGAAGAAATGAACGAATGAAAGAATGAGAAGAGAAGAGAAGAAAGTGAGAGACAGAGACCCAGAGACAGAGACAGATATAGAAATGTTAAACCAGCTGATAAACTGTGCCCACTTTGTAAAACAAATGAAGAAGATGAATTGCACTTTGTATTGTGTTGTACAATTTGCATAAATTAAGAACGCAGTTCATTGCTGCAAAATATTACAGAAACCCATGTTCTTTTAAATTGTCACCGGGTCACAAGAGAGAGAGAGAGAAAGAGAGAGAGAGAGAGAGAGAGAGAGAGAGGTGGAGAGGGAGAGGGAGAGAGACGAACAGACAGACAGACAGATTCCATTCGCCTGACCTTTCTTTAGTTAAAATAACAAGGGGCGCTAATAACCATTGACACAGCACAGTCGCATGCGTCTCCGCAGGGTGACATAGCGCAGCTGAGATTCGCCGAGTGCCTTTAACAAAGAGGGGAGAGCCGAGCGTAGACAGTGTGCTGCACAGTATGCCACGATGCTGACAAGTCAAGCACTTAACCGCTTTACCGGTACGCAGGGTTTAACAATCCAATTCGTCCTTCTAAGGGACCCTTTCCTGATCACGCCCCTTCGTCATATCCTTTTAACATTGACAGGGAGTGGTCCTGATTCGGCTCTTGGCAGTCCGCTGGACCCTATAAGCACTGAATATCTATCTATCTATTGAAAGGGAATGTTGCCCCACTAAAAAAAGAAACCAAAGCTTGCAAAACCAAAGATGACCAACAACACCAATAACATTACATTACATGGTTATTGCTTTAGGTCCAGCGGCCAACACCAATGGCATTAACATGGACATCAAAGTCCAAGGCCAATCCCTCAACACAGTGCATAGCTTCAATTATTTCGGAGCCATTGTATCAGACAATGGGTCCCGACAGGAAGTCCTCTCCAGGATCGCACAAACAACTGCTGCCCTGGCGAGGTTGAAGCCAATTTGGAAAGACAGGACCATCAGTCTACATTCCAAGCTAAGGCTGCTGCGCTCCCTTGTCATCTCCATCTTCCTATATGCTTGCGAAACATGGACCTTTACAGCTGATCTCCAACGAAGAATACAAAGCATGGAGATGAGGTGTTACAGAAGACTTCTGGGCATTTTCTATACCCAGCACATCACCAACGACGAAGTCCGACAGATCATCACACAAACCATTGGACAACACGATGACCTGCTCACAGTGGTAAAAAAACGCAAACTCCGATGGTATGGCCACGTCACCAGATCATCAGGTCTTTCAAAGACCATCCTGCAAGGCACAGTGCAAGGAGGTAGAAGAAGAGGGAGACCGAAAAAGAGGTGGGAGGACAACATTCGAGAATGGACTGGTTTGACACTGAGCGAAACAATCAGGGATGCTGAGGACAGGGAAAGATGGAGTACGCTGGTTAAACGAAAATCTGTGGTCTACGGCCTCCGAGTTACGGGATAGGATAGGATAGGATAGGATAGGATAGGATAGGATAGGATAGGATAGGAAAGCTTGTAAAACAGGCCAGCTCTATCTAAAGTATAGTTATGTTTTAAAAACAATAAATTCCCTATTTTAGTGCCTATTAATAGCAACCGCTAGCTACCTATCTAGTGCTAAAACATCAACTAGCAGATCGTAGAGCGTATTGCGGTAGCGTTGCACAAGGGAAATCACTCTCTGTCAGAACAGAACTGAAACATTCAAATTTTAGTGGTTGGTTTGAGTAACGAAAGGCCACTTTATCAGTGTTTTATGTAATAACAATGCCAATTTTAGGCTAAAACTCATTTTTGCCAAAGGTAAACTAAGCCTTCGAACTGGGTCCCGTTAACGCTCGTGTAATAAAACTTTAAACCCTGTTTTTCGTCCACAGCGTGTCCAGTGTCTTGTCCAGAGTAAGCTTATCATTGATTGTTTGAAGTCAATGTTGCTTATCGGCTGTTATAATACTGACCGACCATCTCTAAACCCAATTGTCAAAAGTTTCGCAAAATAAAATAAAAACTTATTAACAAGTATTATTTTTAATACTTTTTTTTTTTTTTAGTAAACAAAAAGATAAGGCTTGTTCAAAAATGGTCTTGATTTCCACAATAATTACTAAATTTACAGCGATGCACAGACTGAAACAACAGGAAGTCTGAGACCAAATGGATCCCTCAGTCTGTCGGGCCGTTGAGGAGACACGAGGGAAGCTGCGCGGGGAGTTTCGCCACTTCAGTCTGTCTGTTGCTGTTGTCAGGAGGAGTGACATGGTCAGCGCCGTCCATGCTTTGACATCATCTGTCCAGTTTCTTTCTTTGACTTCCTCTGTGTCTGCTTCCTTCCACTATTCCTTAAATACGGGTTAATAAAAGGGTGTCGTACCGCTTGACGTGACCGAACCACAGCGACTTTCTCCTCTTCAACATGGCAAGGAGTGGTTCCTGAGGGCCCGCAATGGACGTGACCATACCAGCCCATTTGCAGCATTCTGTGGTAGCTCTTCATTTCAAAGGACTGAATACGCGGTTTTCTTCCCTTTTAGTCCTGCCGTCAACCACCATTGTCTAGGACACTAACTATTTATACCCGTTACATGCATCGGACTTCACAGCCCTAATGTTGTCAGATAAGCTTAGTTGTGCGCTTCCCCTCATCTGCAGCCGCATCACATTTTACGACTCACTGTTGTCCCACCCATTACAACACGACAGCTGAAAGATTAGTGTCTCGCGCGAAATGTGGCATGGATTTAGGTAAATCTATTTCTGGCAATCTCATAATGTTTGCAGACAGTCAAAAAAGTTAAACAGTTAAAACACTTTGGTCTACTTTTTTTTTCTTTCCTTCCTTCCTCCTTTCTTCCTTTCTTTCCTTTTCCCTTCTTTCTTTCTTTTTTCCTTTCATTTTCTTTGCTTTCTTTTTGTTCTTTTTTTCTTTAGTTTTTCCTTCCTTTATTCTTTTGTCTCTTCTTTCTTTCTTTCTTTCTTTCTTCTTTTTTGTTCTTTTCTATCTTTCTTTCTTTCTTTCTTTCTTTCTTTTTCTCTCTTTTTTCTTTAATTGTCTTCCTTCCTTTCGTTCGTTCTTTGTTTGTTTCTTTCTTTTTTTTATTTCTTTCTAATACTTCCATTTATTTCTCTTTTCTTTTCTGTTATAGTCTTTTCTATCTTTCTTTTCTTTTATTGTCCCTATCTTCTTTCTTTAATTCATTTCTTCTTGCCCTGACAGTGGACAATCGGGCTGGAATGCTGCAGTCATAAATTGGCTTATTTCCTGTTTTAGTGTAGCCCAAGTCCGCCAACTCGGCCACATCGGCAATCGGCCTTGAGCCGCCAAATGTCGGATGAAATTGCCTGACCACATATCATCCGTTGTAGCAGTCCCTTCTGGCGTTTTAGCTCAAAGGCCAAATAGATGTTTTAACACAAGATTCGCGGCTTGCACATTTTCTCAAAAACTCGCGTTTTCAGACTCAATGTAAGGTGTGATGTTCTTAACCGTTTATCATCGTTACCATATTTAGGTATTATAGTGATATTTCCAGGGGGGAAAAAATGTAGCAACGAATGTATCGCAGATAGAAAACAACATCAATCAAATGTTACTTTGTTTTGAATAAACATGACTCAACAGCCTTATTCTACTTAATAATCTTCAGTAGTGCTAACTATAGGGTATCGTCTTGGATGTGATGCCCGACGGATATCGTATTCTAACGCACTTTGCTTATTTAGCCTTAGTAATATCAGTATTAGAGACTGTTGGGGTATTCGCCAATCTAGTCTGATGGATCTCTGACAGCCAGCGTGAAATGCTCGCTCTCCTCAGAGACATCATCATCATCATCATCATCATCATCATCATCATCATCATCATCATCATCATCATCATCATCATCATCATCATCATCATCATCATCATCATCATCATCATCATCACCGTCATCAGTCGCACAGCCGTTGGAAAGACATGATAAAATCAGTCCCGCAGCCGGTGGGGCCGGTGGGAGACACGAAGGATGCTTGTCCACTTCTGTCTGCAGCGTGGCCAAAAGTCGTGACATGTCCAGCGCTAGTGACGTCCATGTTTTGCCATCATCTGTTCATCTCTGTCGTTGTCATCTTCTGCTGCTGTCTCCTTCCACTGCTCCTTGTGTTGTTGTTGTTTTGTTGTTGTTGCAAGAATGCGAGCCGCGGGACTTGGCCAAACTACGCCAGCTTCCTTCCTCTTCACAATGGCAAGAAGTGTTTCTTGAGGGCACGCAAGTGACGTACGTTCCTTAGCTCCTAATGTTTTGCAGCATTCTGCGCTAGCATGTCATTTCAAATGCCAGGATGCGGTTTTTTTATTTTTTTTTCAATTCTGCTGTCAAGGTCTAGCCTCAGAGACACCAGAATATCAAAGAGCAGTGACATTTCGATTGCTGTGTAAAGTTCCGTCGCTACCTAGTCTTCTTCTCACAGCACAGAACCTTACAGAGATTATAATTATTTTGCCTGCGGGTATATTTACCTATCAACATCTAACACCTTTGAGACGTTTACGACCAGACCAGGATTTACCTACTGCATTCACGGATCTTATCGCAGACTTTAAAGAGTAACGTTGTGTTTGTTTGTTTGAATATCTTCTTTATCGAAATCACAGGACGGGGGAAAATAAAAGAAAACAAAAATCATATTAAATGAAACGATCGACTCGTGAGTCAATTAATGCCTTTGCCAGTCTCAACAGAGGGTGTTACGTTGAAACGCGAAGGATAGTATGTCTGAAACGCGCACGATAGATCTAATCGTTTCGTTTTGCAAAGTATTCAATAATAGAGTTTATTTACCTTTGATTTGAGTTTGCGTTGTGGTTAGAGGAAGCTTTGTATAACGTTGATAATTTTAGTTGGTCGATATTATTGGAGAATTCTCTAGATTTGCCTGTTTACTGTCAATAGAAGCTTCGCGAGAAGGCGTAGAAATTTTGAGAACATGCTTGGACAGAAAGGAAAGATGTATGACGTAAGACAGTGATGACGAAGTTAGAAGTGATTGGTTAAATTGCGTCATACTCGATTGATCCAGGGTGTTCGGGAGAAGAGAGAGGCTATATATGTGCCGCACTGTGTTTTGTTGTGTTGTTGTAAAAGTGAAAAGGCGATTGTATGCAGATGTTGATGTGTGCTGAATAAAAGTGGAAAACTTCATACGAAGATTCAGTGACTTGTATGCTGATTGAACGGGTTGCGTGGATAATCGAATCCGAACTTACACTCATCAGGAGAATTCAAGCATTGGGGCTGAATCTACTACTGATAGAAAACACCACCATCAAACGGAGTGTAACAGAGGGTATAACCAAAGAGCTTATTACGGAAAGAGGGGGAACTTCCATTATGTCATATACAAAAATGCCAAACTTTTAACCATCATTATTATTAACATTCCACTACTGCTGTCTTTTTTATGTTTACTTATTGACATTTATTAGGTGCTTTTATGCTGCTTATGTGTGTATGTCATAGGTTGTTTTCTGCCCTGGAATTTATTATTTTTTAATCAACGACAGATATTTTAAAATTAAAATATGCATGACAGACTGTCTCATTTATCCGAAACTGTGTAAATCCGTAATCGTGAGAGAGAAAGAGAGAGAGAGAGCGTGAGAGAGAGAGGGGGGTTGGGGAAAGAGAGAGCTCTGTCATTCAATCAATTAATCACAATAAAGCACAATAACAAAATGTTTCACTAATAGTGTGAATTTTATTTATATCAGGTGTCCCTGTCCCCCAACCCTCTCACCTCCCACATCACTGGCTTAATAACATCAGTCACTTCATGGAAAATAATTAATTAATCAGACAGAACAATCAGAACCTAGACTACAACATTCCACGCAATATAGATCTAATGCGCAGAAATTCACAGATCAGAACAAGGACTGAGTTTCTACATTACATTTTTTCCCCCGTTTACACTCAAACGAAAAGGGATTACAACAGATCAAGGACCATTTTTGTGCCTATGTAAGGGGTTATCTTGCACAGTATTTGATCACGAGGAGAAAACAGACTTAGTCTAATTTAACCTGTTAACATAAGCAGTTTGACGAAGCCAAACTGCCAATCTGACATCTACTTTTGAAATATAAGCACAAATATAGTCAAACAACCTAGCAATAACGTAAACAATGAGCGACCTGTTGAACGTAAACTGTCAGCAAGCAAACTGTTTTGGATTTAGCACATAGGTATAACATGAATCATTCAAGCCTCTCTCCAATTGTTTTAACACTAACAACACTGCAGCGGTCTTAGTTTAGGCCTACATAAACACAAAAAAATGAAGTTTTTCAATTGCAATTTACCTTTCTTTGTCTCTTGGAAATTTGAAAAAGGACTTGCCAACACAACTTTTCTTGTATCTGGCATTATGGCAATTGATGGCTGTGCAAAAGTCACCGCTCTGTTTCACTCTACTCGGTCGCCTTTTGACTTTCTGCCACGAGCCATTTTCAGCATGTCGACAAGGGAGCATAACTCATACCTTTCGTCTCGTCTTTCTGTACCAAGTTCCCGCTCTTTCTATCATTAAGCTCTTTGGTATAACGTTGTACGGATGTGTGTGTTTGTGTATTTGAGTGTGTGTGTGTGTGTGTATGAGGTGTGTGTGTGTGTGTGTATGTGTGTGTATTTGTTTATACGGTGTTATTTGGACAAATTAAGGACCATCATACATAACTTGTTTTGACAGCCTTCGTTATTTTGACCTCAAACCAATGTTCCGTTAGGGTTAGGGTTGTGTTATGGTAAAGGTTAGGATTAGGGTTAGAGGTAGGGTTAGCGTTAGAACACTTAAAAGTACTTTTAAAAATGGGACGAAATATGTTCCATTCTCAACGTACGTGGCATTTCATGGGAGTCATAATAACGCCGTGAAAACAAGTTTGTGTGTGTGTGTGTGTGTGTGTGTGTGTGTGTGTGTGTGTGTGTGTGTGTGTTGGTGTGGGTGTGTGTGTGTGATAGGTGTAGTGATTGGCTCTTTAAGGCCAGTGCACAAGAAGTTAGTGTCTGGATTGCAGCTCATTGGACTATCACGGCGACAGATACAGTAAAAGTCTGGCTCCATACCATCAAATAATGTCATGATCGGCTCTAGAAGGGTGTGAGAGAGGAGTAGGTTCAGGGTAGGGATGGCGTCATTGACGAACTGTGCTGTGCTGAGTTCATTACATTGTTGTATGAAATTAACGGTTTTAGGTGTAATAAAGTTGTCGAAACGTGCGTTGTGTGTGTAAGTGTTTCTCACTGTCACCTTCAATTTTCCAGAAATTGGAGCTGCAGCAGAGAAGAAGATCGATTGTGTGTCATCGCTTTCTGATTGCTTATGCCTTAAACTTTTCGTTGATTATTATCTCCATCAAAGGGAAGGTGTGCTGACTTAACCTGCACTAAGTAGTCTCACTTGAGCGAACAGGACTAAAGAATTGTTTTAGCACAGCCTACTTGTGACCAGTGACAGCAACCTTTAAACTAAGAAGGAAAGTCCTAGCCCGAGAAAGTTCCAGTAGTCAGCATGGCACAAACATCTGACTCTTGTTCTGGCATTAAGTATGTTGTATTGTCGGCATAACGTTTTATTCACCGCTTTCTTGGTGCTTGGGCTTTGCACTTGTGTAAGCGAGTGCGTGTGGTTGATGGGAGTGCAAGGGGGAACGGGCGGGTGCGGTGCCCGCGGCGGGCAGAGGTTTGAAGGCGGTGGTGAGAGAGAAAGAAAACTGTCAATGTGTGTGAGGGGAGAGAGACAGACAGACAGAGAAAGAAAGAGACAGAGACAGAAAAGGAGAGAGAGAGAGAGAGGGAGGGAGAGAGAGGGAGGGAGGAGTGCAGTGCAGCACCTCCGTAATCTTTTCCAACAGCATGAAGATGGTTTTATCTGCTCCTTCTTTCTGTCCGTCTGTCTGTCTATCTGTCTATATGTTTGTCTTTCTATCTTTCTTTCTTTCTTACCTGAGGCAGAGGTGCCTACCCCCCAGTTTGACCATTTTGTGTACTGGCTGCATGAAAAGTGTGTATTTTGTGTAATGTCTGATTTCGCGCAACTCGCAACATTTGATCAAAGAATTATTGTCATGAAAACTGCCATATTCACAAAACATCAATTCATACTAATTCCAGCACACCATTTTAATCCTCATGAAACAAAATAATATAGAACTCAACAAGTTATGGTCACAAATGCACACTAACATATTATTTTTTGTGTTGTATTTTACTCCATAACACCCTTCCCACCCCACCCCACCCCACCCCCCCCCCCCCAAAAAAAAAAAAATCTTCATATTGTCCAAAAATTAATTAATATGAATTATGAATATATATAAATGCATAATTATTTTCGTATATTCTGCTGAAATTGGCAACACTTTTTGTTTTCTGAGCATACTAGAGTATTCTGCATTTTGCTGTGTAAATACAGTGCCTTTTTATGCCCTTTGTATTAATTTTAGACACTTCAACCACTTTTGGGAAAAACGCGTTTTATTTTTATGTGAGGGTTACCCACTTTGAACAGTTAAATGAGTGCCTTATTATTGACCGATGTTAACAATTTAATTTTTTTAAATCTTCTAAAGATCTAGGATTGTACTATATAATAACAACAAAATAAAACATCCTGAACCAAAATAAAATGTTCGTCCGTAATATCTAATCTAAGTGTCGCTGAATGTCGTATGCAGAGCAATGCTGAACTCTTTGTTGCAATGAGCATTTTGAACTCTTTTCGAAGATTCGATTATTCCTCAAAAACGTTCACGGTATTCGCGTAAGAAATGGTTGTCGCGCTTTTTGCTTACTTTCAACCTAACCCGCTTTTCTTCAGGCTCGCTCTCATCATCACTCTCGTGTAAACGCTTTCGCGACACCATGTTTAGCATAATGGCGGATACAAAGTCTCGCACTACCTCTCACGCACGAGATTTTACTTTTGCGCATGCGCTCTAGGGTCAGCAAGTAAAGGAAATAGCAGATTGGAACATATAAAATCAGTGCGAATTTTTTTTTTTTTTTTTTTTTTGGTACACAACGAAAATGCGTATTTTTCAGGAATTACTCGTATTGTCGTATTTTATGTTGAAAATTCGTAAAAATACGCGCCAGCGCGTACGGTAGTCACCTCAATCCTCGTTCCTTCTGTCTCCTTTCTTTCATTTCTTTCTTTCGTTTATATTTTGTGTTGCATCTTTATTTCTTGGGCTGTATTTTATAATAAAGCTCTTGAACGAATAAATTAATGAATAAATTGTAAAGCGTATACAAATCTCCAAATCGAGTAAATCCGTAATTACAACTAGTTATTAGTTTTGTAATCGCTCCAAACTCTAACCCTCTTCTGAAAGTTGTATACACAAGTACTCTACAGCGTGATTTACTTTTCATCAACTTTCTCAAACACTAAAGCCAACAGTTTTTCGGCTAACTGTATTTCACTAACATAATTTCACCTCCACCTCCACCACCATCACCGCACCGTTTCTCCCTACCCCGGCCACCCCACCCCTAACTGTGAGAATCACGCAGTTTGAAAAACGAATTTAAATTAACATACTATACACGAGAGCGATTATACAAACTTAAGAACATTACAGAATGACAAAATGTGGTAGATTATTTTGTCCTTAAACAAACAAACAAACAAACAAACAACAACAAAACGTCAAAGTAGTAATAACTTATATATTTTAATCTTTCAGCACAGTTTAGTTACGAAACACCATAAAAGTCCATTGTCGAAAGCTGTAGCCAGCATTACAGTGACTATACTTACTTCGAAATTTCAACTGAAAGTGCGTCTGAGGTCAAGATCAAAATTGCGCAACCCCCTGTCTCCTCTTTCCCCCCCTCCTCCCCCCACCTCCCGCCCCTACCACCACCAAACAAAAAAACCAAACAAACAAAAACACCCTTATAAATTGTCTAATTCATGACGATTTTCTTACAAATTCATACACGTTTTAAAACATGGAGTTGACCAGCGTGTGTTGGCGGGCTTTGCAGTGGCTGTTTCTATGCGACTCCTGGCCAGTTGTATCCGGTTACGCGAAAAGACTTTATAGAAGAAAACGCGCGAGGTGACGTTTAAAAAGGGACACAATTTCTTCTTAAGCTGCGTACATGCTTATTTGAGAGCTTTCATTTCAATAATGTGGATTAATCAACTCTTCTTTGATCACACAATCTAGCGTAAAAGTTTGGAAAAGCTGGAACACACTCGCATCAAAGTCGGCACAAGCTAACAGAACAATCAGTTTCTCAATCCAGAAACAGATAAAACAACAATTGTTTGGAAAACACTGCTCTAAAACATATTGTCTATATAGTTCTACCACTCCATCATCTGTTCGAACTGAACCACACGAGTGCATTTTGCACAAAATAATTGGATGATGAGCCCCAGATCGCACTCAAATCGCACCAAACGCGACTTTGCTGCAAGCTATCAATTACAATGTATAGCTGTGTAACGAAGAGGACCACCGATCAGCCTTGCAAACTGGCATCACAGGATAAAAATAAACGCAGCAACATTCACTTTTTGATTTAAAAGTTGGAATAGGACACGTCGCACTCGAAGTATAGTTGTACCAAAGTTTTAAACGGTCGGTCGGTCTTCTCTCTCTCTCTCTCTCTCTCTCTCTCTCCCTCTCTCTCTCTCTCTCTCTCTCTCTCTCTCTCTCTCTCTCTCTCTCTCTCTTCCGCACCTAAACATAATTTAATCTAATCCAATGTCGGTCGGTCTCTCTCTCTCTCTCTCTCTCTCTATCTCTCTCTCTCTCTCTCTTGTTTATTAAGGACTAGCTGTAAGACAGGTCCAAAGGACCTAATGCTATTATCCTATTAAAGGTTTCGATTTCGACTTCGACTTCTCTCTCTCCCCCGCACCTAAACATAATTTAATCTAATCCAATGTAATCTAATTCATCTATTTATTTACCGACGTTGGCAAATTCACTAGAGAAGATGCAGAAGAAAGACAGAGTGAAAAGGAAGGGAGATAGGGATACGGTAGGAAGGTGGGGGCGCGCGAGGAGAGCATGGTAGCACAATCAACCTCAACCACTGTTTTTCTAAGAATCTGTGCGCCAGTCATGGTTTACATTTACGGCGCCAACCATCTGTCCAACGTAATTTTTGCCTGACGTTATGCAGACTCTGTGATTCATACCACTACAATGCAGAAAAAAAACAATCCCGAGCATCCCAGCCACCATCGAGATGATGATGATGCTGATGCTGCTGCTGCTGCTGCTGATGATGATGATGATGATGTAGACTTGTATAGCACAGGTATCCACGATAACAAAGTTCATGCTCATTGCGCTTGCGGAGGAGAAATAAAAGATAAAGATCTGGCCATCAGACAAAAAATATGTACAGCTGATTTCTTTTAAAAGTCTACCCTGAAGTTGTGATAAAGAGCGTTTTCAAGGCTCTCTTAAAATCTGCCACAGACTTGGATTGTTTCAAGGCCATGGGAAAATCATTTCATAGCATTGGAGCTGTGTTAGAGAAGGCCCGATAGCCAAATGTTTTCTTATTGGTGTTGCCAGACTTCACACTCGGAAGTCTTAACCGTTGTTGTGAGGAAGAACGAAGACAACGTTGGAGTTCGTGAAGGGGGGGGGGGGGGGGGGGGCGAGTTCTTTGAGACATTGGGGAGCGGAGTTGTTCAAACAATTATACACAGTGGTGAGGAGCTTGTGGTCAATTCTTTTCTTGACGGGGAGCCAGTGAAGATCTTTCAGTAATGTGGTGGGACTTTCGTTTCGGAGTCACCACTTTGGCAGCAGTGTTTTGTACACGCTGTAGCCTACTTAGATCACTCTTTGAGATGTCCCAAAAGGCAGCTATTGGCATAGTCCAGTCTTGACAAAATCAGAGTTTGCAGTTTCCTTGTTAATGAGAGGGCTCAATCTGCCCATTGCACGCAGATGAAAATAGCACGATCGAATGATGGAACTGACGTGCTCAGACATCGAAGCTGGGAGTCTAATTGTAGGCCGAGACTTCGAACTGAGGTTGACACTGGGATGCTCGCCTCACCAACCTGCACTGCCTTCACAGACACTTTTTCAATGGCGGATTTTGAGCCACTCATGGGCACTTCAGTCTTATCATCATTCAACTTGAGCCTGTTTACTAACACCCATTGCTTCACTTCCAAACAGCAGCTTTCAATATTTAACAGTGCTTCTTGTGTCGATTCTGGATTTGGTTGGAACGAGCGATACATCTCTGTAAGATCAACGAAAAGTTTGCGACGGAGACCATGCCTTTGAGTGATGTAGCCAAGCTGGGTTGTATACAGGGAGAACAAAATTGGCCCCAGATCAGATCCCTGAGGTACCCCACACTGTAGACGAATTTTACTTGAAGAGGCTTGGCCAACAGAAATGTATTGAAAGCGATCACTCAGATACGAATAAAACCACTCCAGTATAGGACCTGCGATTCCTACTTCAAACTGAGATCACACTAAAGTAGGCTTATCCAGTACGGTGGGACGATATAAGAAACATAAGCGGAACGTCACTTGAAACGAGCTCTTTGTTAGAAAGAAAAGTTGTGTATATATGCGTATGTGCAGAACGACATCGACATCATGCCTCTTCAGCGCGTGTTTGTTTGGCAGGTTTACGGAAAACGATGCTTAACGTCCTATTGCATGAGCGTTAAGGACGATCACCACGTCGCCACCCTGACAACAATGACCATCATCATCATATCAAAAATGAGATCCAACGGATCTTCTTTTAATGGTATTGGCAGGTTTCTTCAACCTTCTTAGCACATATCCTTTTTAGCTAATCTTTCTGTAGTCTTTGCATCTTTACAGACCAGACCATGTTTCTTTCGCTCGTGCTTTTTTACCCTACGCCTTTACAGTCGATGTTTCGTAATGGCCTGTTTTCATTAAAAGGTTTGTAGAAGGTTCAAGGAGGTTCAAAAACGTTTTTTTTTTCGAGGTTCTCAGAGCCCGAACCCAGGTTCTTGAACTTTATTTGTCCAAAAGATTCAGCAACCCAGGTTCCGGATCTGAGAATCTTGGAAAAAAAAAAGATTTTGAACCTCCACGAACCTGCCACGAACCTTCCAATTAAGACGGGTCATTAACCAGGCTTCTTTAGTCCGTGATTCCTTATAGCCCATGTTCCTGAACATTGAGGTTTAACGTCTACACCCACCATTGGCGATATGGCAGACGGGGATAACCATCCCAGGGAAAAGGGGGTTGGGACATGAATCAACACTGACCCACCAAAGCAATCATACTGCTAAAATGGACAGTAAAAATGGCCACATTTTATATCGCCCACCACGGGATTCGAACCTGGGTCATCGGTGTGCCAGGCGAACGCTCTACCAATTGAGCTACGGCGGTGGGACCCCCATGTTTCTTTAGCCCATGTTTCTTTTAGCTTTGCTTCTTTAACCCGTGTTTCTATGGCCCATGTGCCTTTAGTTATGCATTTTCTTTTGTAGTCAGATTTTATTATCCAATGTTTCTTTATCCCATGCTTTTATAGCCCATGCTTCTTTAGCCCATGTTTCTCTTGCCCACGTGTCTTCAGTTGTTCTTTTTTTAGCCCACGTTTCTTTGGCCAATGCTTCTTTAGCCCAAGCATATTTTTATAGCCATCTTTAGGCCCACATTTCTTTTTTCCGCCCATATAATGTATGGTTTTTTCCGACCGCATTTCTTACTTAGCTTCAGCTTCAGTTTTCTTCTATAGTTCTTTACTCTAATTTGAATTGACAAACCTAAATGAATTTGCAAAAAAAGTCAACAACGCTAAAGAGGCCATGCATGGGTTGCATACTTTATCAACTCCCCCGTTGACTTCGACGGGCCACACTACAATGCTTTGAACGATACTATTATGAGTGTCTTGTGCAACTACATTTCAACCCCGGGTTTTGGCTAGTAGATTTTCATGTATACAATCTCTGAACCAGTGCGTTAAAACATCTAAGTAACGTGTTTTGTATGGTTGTGTTTAACCCAGAGCTCCACTTCAGAAGAAGACACGTACACAAGAGAATACTCGAGCAAAGAATGTTTACGGCAGCCTACGCGTATAATGTTCTGAGTAACGAAAGGGATGGAAGAATATAGTAAAATGAGGAGAGATGGAGCAGCGATAGGCCACAACAACAAGAGAGACAGACGGAAAGACAGACTGACAGGCAGACAGACAGACAAAGCTCTGTTCTAATTGTATGTGAAACAGGTGCACCCATCCCTCGCACTTGAAAAGGAAGACATGCAAGATGGAAAATAGAGATGGAAGGAAATAGGCAATAACGAACAAACTAAAAAGTAAAGAAGCAAGAAGAAGAGAAGCAGTAGTAAAATCGTGCTTTACGTCCTAAGACACGACGTGGTGTAGAAGAAAAGAAGGATGTGCGTTGAGTCAGATTGATTATTAAAGAAGAAAAGAGGAATTACAGAACAGTGAATGAAGACGATGATAAGAACATTTAGGAAGACAATGAGCAAATAAAAAGAAAGAAGACAGGATCAAAACTAAACAAAAAAGAAGATGGCAAGCCAAACAGACGTATTTCCAGAAACTCGCCCAGAGAGCTGAAAATCAGCATTTTCAAAAGTGATAATTTTTGTGGCGATCTTGTGACTCGGTTTTATTTAAAAGTAGCCAAATGAAAGCATGGAATGTTACTCACTTTGCGAACTATTGGCAAGCTAAAACGTTATCCTATTTAGGCTGTTCTGGCGATTTCAAAATGCAGCTCAAAACGTGTTTAGAAAATGATGGACATTAGCGACCTTGGTCTTTAAGAATGTGTCAATGTGAATGGCCCAATGCAGAGTAGTAGTTAAAGTATCTGCATATTACCAATAATAAAAATCGGTCAAATATTTTGTGAGATGATGCAAAAAAAAAGTGTTTTGAATATAAAAGTGAAATTCGGACTGCCGGACTGACCGATCAACGAAAGACAAAGGTCTGATGATTTGCCATGAGCTGAAGCAGCTATGATAATTGCTAAAATCATTTTCTTCTTGTAATAAACTATTGAATCTGAATCTGAATCTGAATCTGATAAAAATTATTAAAATCAATTCAGCCTTTTTTAAAATATAAAGATATAGAGCAAAAAAAAAAAAAAAGGACCCAGCGACCTTGGCGTTTGCGTCAGAGCAAATATGATAGAGGGGAGGCTGGCCTCCTAACCCAGGTCATGTTCCTAGGAAGGTTTGTCAAAATGTGTCCAGTAGTTGGTGCGATATAGGGTGCAACGGACGCACCGACCGACCGACCAATGCTTGGCTCGTTCTCATCCATCCCGACTATCTAAAAGTTTTTTTTTCCAGATTACATTTAAGCTAGAAGTGCAAACCTCATATGACTCACACGCTGATTATGTAACTTGCAATATTTGAAATGAAAATGAGTGCCCAGGAAAAAAGGAAAAGGTGGCATTAAAATGCAAAGTAATACTGACTTCGATCTTTCGACGATCTTGACCCTGACCTCCGGCTCCAAATACACTCATGTACTATCAAATTAAGCTACAGCAAAAGCTGTATCATATCAAAAAACAGTAATGTTGATGTAACCGAGCTGAGTATTTCCCGTCCCTCGGTCACCACCTTGAGCACACGGCCCAACCCGAGATGTTATTTTTTAAATTCCCTCATAAAAAGGACATAAACATATTTGCCCTGCAAGGCGGGAGAAGCGTGTTGAAAGTAAAACCGGCTACTAGTGCCACGTCAATCCATACACATCTCCAAAGGATTCTGCACAGCAGTAGCCACCCAAGGCTAGTCTAAGCAACAAATGTAAGGTAGACAACATCTCTCCCAAGTTTAAACCAGTCGCCTCCCTTTCCGCCACAGATCCCACAGCTCAAATCGAACCATGTCCTCATGGTTTCCCAGCTCTCAACAGGTATGTCTGGAACCGACACTGACTACGCCCAGTCAGTCTCCATTCACTGACTGCACAGTGAAAAAACTGCCTTCAACAGTTACCATGGTCCAGCATCATCCTGTTCCCGGGCGTTGTGCACCATTTGTAGCCGAGCGGAGTATTTGACTCCCGCCTCTCGGCCACCACCTTGCGACCACGGCCCGACTCGCAAGAGAGACATAAAAATATATTGCCCTACAAGGCGGTGAAGCATGTTGATAGTAAACCGGGTTGCCGGCTACAAGTGCCACGACAATCCATACAAGTCACTGCCACTGACCTGCATAAAATGCCTGCCGACAATGTAGTCCCGCTCACCACCAAAAGCAGAAAACGAATGGTCAGCCGGGGAGAACAAATGTCATGTCGCCTTGTCCCGCATAACCCATGGACACTCCAAAGGATTCTTCACAGCAGGAGCCACCCAAGGCTAGTCTAACCAAAAAAAATGTAAGGTAGACACCTTTCTCCCAAGCTTGAACCAGTCGCCTCCCCATCCGCCACAAATTTGTAGACGAGCGGAGTATTTGATTCCCGTCTCTCGGCCACCACCTTGAGAACACAGCCCAACCCGAGCTGTTATTTTTAATTTATCCCTCGTAAGAGGGACATAAAAATATTTGCCCTTGCAAGACGGGGAAGCGTGTTGATAAGTAAAACCGGGTTGCCGGCTGTTAGTGCCACGTCAATCCATACAAGACGCTGCCACCGACTTGCATAAAATAGTCCTGCTCACCACCAAAAGCAGAAAACGAATGGTCAGTCGAGTAGAACACATGTCGTGTCGCCTTGTCCTGCATAACCCAATAGCCACACCAAAGGATTCTGCACAGCACTCAAAAAAACCCATGTAAGGTAGACAACCTCTCTCCCAAGCATGAACCAGTCGCCTCCCTTTCCGCCACATTGGGATGACCTTGACTTTCAGTGACCTTGACCTTGGGATAACCTTGATTTTCACGTGACCTCCCATGCTCATTTATGATCAAATAATCCAATGGGTTAAATATAGGGCCATTCCACTGTACATGTATGATGACCCATTAATAAAGGTTTTTGCAAGGCTTAAAATGACCTTGACTTTCAAAGATCAACGCAAGAACGGAACATATATAAAAGATCAAATCTATAATCTCTAAATACAACAAGTTTGGACTTAAATTGTTTCATAGTTAGGGTCAAAGTCACTTCAAAATACCTATAGCCTACGAACCGACTTTAGACTTTAGACAGTTCCAGTGACCATGACGCGTATGTGTTTGTTTGTTACTTATTTCACCTAAGTGATTTAGACCTTGAAAATAAGAAACGGAGCATATGAATGAACAAGTTTAAATAATTAACTATATCAAATAATCAATTCATTACCTAGAATAACTGAGGGGAAAAAAAGAAATAACTCTCTCTCTTTCTCTCTCTCTCTCTCTCTCTCTCTCTCTCTCTCTCTCTCTCTCTCTCTCTCTCTCTCGCATTTAATTCTCTCTATGATTTAATTTACACATGGAGTGACTATAGTCACTTAAAAAAATACTACATTAATCTTCCAACAAATAAAGAAAACATTTTGCAAACTTTAACTAAACTGAAACGCTGAAATCACTTAGTATCTTAATATTTTTCATTTCCACTGGTAGCAAAAAAGTCAAAATCGTTGCATTTAAACATTATATGAACCAGTAAAAAAAGCACAATTACACGAGCAAAATTTATTTTTACAAAATTTAGTTCGTAATGAATTTAAAAGAATTCTATATGCTAATGTTACAACAGGGCTTAGAAAACCAACATGCAACGAATATTGGGGCGAATAATCGTATTTTCTTTAAAATAATTATATATTTAGTAAGCTTACACGCTAATTTCATATATGGATCTAATTGTAGTACACCTGCTGTTTTATAAGCGTCGAGTATGTATATCCAAGAGCAAATTTGATGGCTTTAATGTCTAAACTATATAATTTTTTAAGATGACAACGTGAAGCAGAAAAATAAAATTCTTGTCCAAAACATAATTTTGAACGAACCAAAGCACATGCTATGTGAACCAGTCTTCACATCTTGCCCCCAAATCTGCTTGATAATTATTTTAATTAAATGTAAACTTTTTACAAAGACCATCCTCCAAGGCACGGTGCAAGGAAGCAAAAGAAGAGGGAGAAAGAAAAAGAGAGGGGAGGACACAACATTCGAGAATGGGCTGGCTTGAAGCTGAGCGACGCCGTGAGGGTTGCTGAGGACAGAGAGGGGTGGAGTACGCTGGTTAAACGATCATCTGTGGTGCCCCAACGACCTTCAACTTACGGAATAGGATAGGATAGTAAACCTTTTACTGCTTTTTGTAATAAATATTCAATATGTATCTTCTAATTGAACTTTGAAGTTAAATACACTCATAAACATTTTATTTCACTCACATATTGTAGTTTTTCACTGTCTAAAAATATCCTGAGCATAATTCTATAACTTTGACCATTAATAAATAATATCGCTTGGAGAGAGGTTCACCAAATTTGCAATATGTGTCTCACAGATATACCATGCACCAAAGAATAATAAGTTTAATATTAATAACTTTTGTGAATATTTCTTTTTTGTTGTTGTGAAAACTAACATTTGTTGACCCTCTGACCTTGACCTTGAAGTAAAGTCATTCATTTACTCATGGAAATACACCATATTTTGTATGATAGTTGACCTACAGCAATAACCATGTAATGTAATGTAATGTGTGATAGTTGAAATAGATTATGAGATATTAAGCCACTTGCAAGTTTTGCACAGACAGACGCGGGACGGACGGTCGGATTAAAACAACATTTAAAATGTTATTTGTGGACTATTGAGGACTCATTTCGCACAGATTTGCAAAATACTGGATTGTTTTATTTGGGGGAGGGGTGGGGAGTGTGAGGGAGGTAGTGGGAAGTGGGTGGTGGTGGCTGAATACATACACTGCCATGCATGTCAGTCAAAAATGAAGGACTGGATTTAACAAGAATATTTGCTTACAATATAATCAAGAAGCATTCCCTAACACAAAGGGCAACAATGATTTGCAACGTAAGAAAGAAAACATTGAGAGGTCAGGCATCGTGCAGGAATAGAATATGCACATGATCTGAAGATTCACTGCACATCCCACAAACAAGCAACAGGATGGCATACCATTCAAATGTATTTTCACACTCACACACAAGCATATCTTTAAAAAAAAAAGTGTGTTCTGTTTAATTCATACACACCTCAATTAATAACAGCAGAAAAAAAAACAAAATCATAAATAAATAAATAAATAACAAATGAAATCTGTTCATTGGTTGTTGACAATAATATGGCGAGCAACGGACCGACCGGCTTCTTCTGCTTCCCAAGTAAGGAAAGAGGATTCCCAAAAAGACAAGCATTTTGTAAGTGATATGATCAAGATGCATTTCCTAATAGAAACAGAACTCTACACTTTTCTATGCATGAGAGAGAACAGAAGAAATCCGGATTCCTACAAAAGGGGAGTGGGAGGACAAGGAGAGGAGAGAGAGGAGAGGGGCGAGTGAGGGCGGGGGCGGGAGGATGGCGTTAGAAAGGACAAATTTGAAAGAAGACGATGCCAGAACGCAGGGCTAGTCCATTGGTTACAGTCCAGTTCTAGCCCAAGTCGACTTGTTACTATTTGCGTTTGTGGAATTGTAATATTTGTGTAGAATCGTCCACAAGAAATTAAGATCTTTGCATTTAACACATTCCTATCCTATCCCTATCATATCCCGTAACTCGAAAATCGTTGGGGCACCACAGAAGATCGTTTAACCGGCGTACTCCATCTTTCTCCGTCCTCAGCAACCCTCATGGCTTCGCTCAGTGTCAAGCCAGTCCATTCTCGAATTTTGTCCTCCCACCTCTGTTTCTTTCTTCCTCTTCTTCTGCCTCATTGCACCGTGCCTTGGAGGAGGGTCTTTGCAAGGCCTGATGATCTGGTGACGTGGCCATACCATCGGAGTTTCCGTTTCTTCACCATTATGAGCATACCATCGTGTTGTCCAATGGCTTGTGTGATGGTCTGTCTGACTTCGTCGTTGGTGATGTGCTGGGTATAGGAAATGCCCAGAAGTCCTCTGTAGCACCTCATCTCCATGCTTTGTATTCTTCGTTGTAGGTCTGCTGTGAGGGTCCATGTTTCGCGAGCGTATAAAAAGATGGGGATGACAAGGGAGCGCAGCAGTCTTACTTTGGAGTGTAGACTTATGGTCCTGTCTTTCCAAATGGGTTTCAACCTTGTCAGGGAAACAGTTGTTTGTGCGATCCTGGAGAGGACTTCCTGTCGGAACCCACTGTCTGATACAATAGCTCCTAAATATTTGAAGCTATGCACTGTGTTGAGGGATTGGCCTTGGACTTTGATGTCCGTGTTGATGTCATTGGTGTTGTTGGTCATCATTAGTTTGGTCTTCAATGCACTTATTTCCATTGCAAAGACTCTGTATGTGGTGTCAAGCCTCTGCACCAGCTGTTCAAGGTCTTGTTCCTCTCCAGGCAATCTCAAGGTCTTGTTCCTCTCCAGGCAATCTATCAATATCATCCGCAAAACGGAGGTTGGAGACTGCTCTTCCCAATATGCTGACTGTGCCTTCATGATCTGCAAGGGCATCTGACATGATGCGCTCCAAGAAGATTTTGAAGAGAATTGGAAAGAGTAGGCATCCTTGACGCACGCCGATTGTTGCCCTGAACCAGTTCCCGATGGCGCTGTTGTGGAGGACTGCACTGGTAGCCTTGTCATAAGGCTTTTGATGACTTCAATAATTTTAGGGCTGATGTTATACACTCTCATGGTTGCCCAGAGAGCTGCATGCCAGACGCTTTCTTGAAGTCTACAAACACATGATATAGATGTTGTTGGTGCTGTAGGTATTTCTCGGATCGGATATTATTTTGAGGTTGTAAATCTGCTCATTGGTACTACGCCTTGCCACGAATCCTGCTTGTTCTTCAGCTATTATTTGTTCAGCTTGGGGTTTTAACCTGTTGAGTGTTATTTTCAGGAGGACTTTGCTGGGATGGCTGACGAGGCTGATGATGCGGTAATTTTCACACCCCTGAAGGTTGTCCTTTTTGGGAAGAGTGATGACAAGCGACTGGGTCCATGGTGTAGGCGAGATCTTGTTACAGATAATGGTGAGGGCGTCAATCATCTGCTCTGGCAGATCTTGTTACAGATAATGGTGAGGGCGTCAATCATCTCTTTTCCTCCTGCTTGAAGCAATATTGCGGGTATGTTGTCCACTTCCGCCGACGTTCCCTTCTTCAGTGGTAGCACTGCTGCCTCAACGTTTTCTCGGAGAATTGGGAAAATTTCTACTTCTTCTCTGTTCTCGGGACATGCTAGAACTGATGTGTCTTCGTTTGGTGTGTGGTTGTAAAGGTCAGAGCAGTACTCTTTCCATCTATCCAAGTCTTCTTCTGTAAGACATATGTGAGGCTCGCATTGGATGGTGGATACCTTGGGCTGTTTAACACTTGTCAGCCGCTTCACAGTCTGGTAGGCCTTCGTTTTGTTTTACATTCACAGCAAATCAATTACTATGCCAAAATCCATATTATTAGTCTGGCCGAAGTTTAGAGCGAATGTAGACTACAAATGCAGTTCCACGTATTTAAGAAATTATAGAATGAGAACAACATTTGATCGGTACTATAATTTGCATTTAAGTTGTGCTTAATTTCAACATAATCTGTTTTCGGCACACCCTCGTGACTCCAGCAAATTGAAATTTAATAAATTTCGTTGTTAACGGGCTGAGAATTAATGTGACGCTTGGAAATTTTAACTTTTAAGGTAGATTTTCATACGAAAGAACAAAATGTAAAAGGCAGTAACTGTGATACTGGCTTTAACAATGCGTTGCTATAAAGGGCAGAACCATTAAGGTAGATTATCATACGAAAGAACAAAATGTAGAACGCAGAATCTGATACCTCAACATTAACTCTTGTACAACGCAGAAACTTGCGATATTTATAGCTTTATCCATTTGTTGCCTGTAAAGCGCCGAGACTTGTAATATTTATATCTTTAACCATTTTTGCCTCTTAACCGCAGAAACCTGTGATATTTATAGCTTTAGCCATTTTGCCTGAAAAGCGCAGAAACTCGTGACACTATCTTTAGCCATTCATTGCCTGTAAAACGCAGAAACTTGTGATACTTGCTTTAACCATTTGTTGCCTGTGGCATTGTGCAACCCAACACGGGACAGGAGAGGTGTCGTTTGCATTATTCATAAGTCAGCAAAGTTAGGTAACTCGTATCAAACAAGCACAACTCACTCAAGTTACGGATCTTTTTACCAAACCACGTCATACGCCTGAACGGAATTTGATTGAACGATTAGACGTTAGGGCAATACGCGAACTGCTGCCACAGCAGGAAGAGGTTGTGTAGGGAAAGGAGTGGGGTTGAAAGCGGTGGTGGTGGTGTTAGTGGTGGTGGTAGTGGTGTGTGTGTGTGTGTGTGTGTGTGTGTGTGTGTGTGTGTGTGTGTGTGTGCGTGTGTATGTGTGTGTTAAAGCTGTGTCTGTTTTCGTTGTGAATGCTGCTGGATTTCTCAGCTCCACAATCGCTACCGAAGATCAGCCAATATGTGCATAATTATGTGCATCTCGATCACTCTGATCACAGTGCAAAAACATGGCACTTCAACACATTCTCTCTCTCTCTCTCTCTCTCTCTCTCTCTCTCTCTCTCTCTCTCTCTCTCTCTCTCTCTCTCTCTCTCTCTCTCTCACACACACACACACACACACGAACGACTGTACACACGCCACAAATCATAACAAACATGACACAATACAGAAACCAAAACGACAGCATACTCAGTCCCTCACACTAGCGTGGAGTATGGGAGGCGAGATATAGCAAACGCGCGCGCATTTGCGCTCGCAAATGCGCAAAAATACGCTCGCAAGTGCGCTCGCATTTGCGCGCGCGGTTGCTACGCCCGTTGCTATGAGGGTTTTGCTGAAAACTGTCAACGGAAAGGAACTGAAAATGAACAAAGCGCAGACGCCAAAGATTAAAGAAGGAAAAAAATAGATCTAGCGTACATTTTGCAGTGGTTGGGCGCGGTTTTGTCACTGAGTAGCCTATAATAATATCATATGTGAGTTTATAGATTGATGTTAATAATAAATGCAAGAAATATTTAATTTGTGCACGTCTCAAATTCTTTCACAGACACATTCTTTTCAGGGTATAATTTTTACGTGTATGGAGCGGAATATAGCAAATGCGAGCGCAAATGCGCTCGCAAGTGCGCTCGCATTTACGCACGCAAATGCGCTCGCAAGTGCGCTCGCATTTGCTATATTCCGCTCCATACACGTAAAAATTATACCCGGAAAAGAATGTGTCTGTGAAAGAATTTGAGACGTGCACAAATTAAATATTTCTTGCATTTATTATTAACATCAATCTATAAACTCACATATGATATTATTATAGGCTACTCAGTGACAAAGCCGCGCCCAACCACTACAAAATGTACGCTAGATCTATTGTTTCCTTCTTTAATCTTTGGCGTCTGCGCTTTGTTCATTTTCAGTTCCTTTCCGTTGACAGTTTTCAACAAAACCCTCATAGCAACGGGCATAGCAACCGCGCGCGGTTTGCTATATCTCGCCTCCCATAGTAGAGAATGCCACAGTAATTGGTTAAAGTCTCCTCTCTGAAAATCCTTACCGGAAAGAGAGGGGACTATAAACTGATAAAAAAAAAAAAAAAAAAAAAAAAAAAAAAAAAAAGAATGCCACTTACCGCAAACATTGCGGTATTCGTCTTCGCCGCATTTGCAGTCGTCTTGGAAGTCGCAGACCTTTAGCTTGGAGATGCACAGGGAGGTATCGGGACATCGAAACTCGTCAGATCCGCAAATATCCTCCTCTGGCCCTGAAAAACAAACAAACAAGGCGCTAATGAGTTAACCTTTCAACCCACAGCTACAGTTACAGTGCATTGGGCGCAGTAAAGTAGAAAACAACAAACAATAATAATTTGTAACAAAAAAACTTGTGAAATATATATAATAATTTAAAAAAACTAAAATAAATTTAAAAATACAAATATTTAAAAAAAATATTCTGAGACAATGCACCCCTACTATTTCAAATGAGAGTGAAAAACGAGGTCTAGTCTGTGAACACACGAATTACATTGCGTGGACGCATTAAAGATCCTGACGCTTATGTCTTAGACGGGAGAGTAGGCCTACTGGCTACGCAAATACACCCAGCACGCACTAGGTCCCTTCTCCCCATCCCCGGTCGCCCAAGTTAGTGTTCAGTCGTCTGGGCGTCAGACTAAGCGCCCAAAGGCTGCAAGTGGGCGCCTCGGGCGGTTTGAGTTCGATCCTGTATCGGCCAGCGACAGCTGGAAAAGCGCTATATAAAAACCATTAAATAAATAAATAAATAAATAAATAAGACAAACATTATTTCTTACACTGTAATGACAATATTTTATTGTAGAGTTACCGGAAATATTTCAAATAAAGAAGATGGCAAGCCATTCACATGTATTTCCAGACACTCACACATTAGGCACAAAGACACGCATTTTCAAAAATGTTCATTTTCTTGACGGTGTTGTGCTTTATCCTAACGAAGCCAAGGAAAACATGGACTGATATATAGACCACTGGCTGACCTATCTGCAGGCTGCTACTCAAGAACGGCCCACGCTTTGAAGTGCCTGTTTACCAGAATTCAACGAAATCGCTTCAGCTGTTTTGGAGATATTGGGCAAAACGTGTTTTGCAACAAAATGACTTCAGAGCCCTGGACCTTTGCGGTCCCATAAATTTGATGGCACGAGAGACTGGCCACTACCCTAGATATTGTTCCTATGAAGTTTGGTCAAAATCCGTTCAGAGGTTCTTGAGACATGGCTTCCAATTAACCGATAGACAGACCGACATTTGGCTGGTTCTGATTCCCCTCACTCCCCCCACACTCCCCACTGTTTCAAAGTATTTCCAGATAGATATGTCTGGAAATACAATTAAAAAAAAACACAGTACCAATAAAATATAAGAAATACAAATAACTAAAGACGAGAAGACAAATCAAGTGCTGGACACTAACGCTGCCATTATACAACCGCCTTAAAGCCCATCTCCCATGGAGGTTAATGTTTTTTTTTTTAAAATCATAGTTTTTAGTGCAATCATACAAACAATAAAGACAACGAGGCTCGCAGATTAAAATACTTCATTTATAATTGTTGATCGATGTCTGCCACATTATACATCTTTCGTCCCCATGACGTTTACAGGTAAGTTAAAAGGAAAGGTGGTCTAAATGGATGGTATTGAGACCGAAACTAATCCCGTGAACGGTTCACACTAATGTAGCCAGCGCCACCGTGTGTGTGTGTGTGTGTTTGTGCGTAGACATAAGCCTTGAAATGGGTGACTAACCTTGCTTTTTATGCAGGAAATGGGTGAGTGTATTAGCCACCCAGTTTTTTCCAGCCACCCACTTTTTTCCAAGTACGCAGGAGTGCTCTTTTAGTGCATGGGAGTGCAGTTGTAGTGCATGAGAGTGTTTTAAGCACAAGGGAGTGCTCTATCCGGGACGGAGAAAATCCAGTCAATTTTGGGAAAATTTTGCAAGAAAGTTTGACCTATTTCGTCGCCTATAGGAGACGAACTAGGTCAACTTTTGAGACGGAAAGAGACAATTGTGCATTAGATTCTTACATTTCTAGAAGAAGTTTGCGTTCTTTCCGTCAAAAAATAACTTTCCGATTCTTACATTCTTAGTAAAACCCAGTCTTGGTGTTCTACATACTTGTGTGTGTGTGTGTGTGTGTATGTGTGTGTGTGTGTGAGAGAGAGAAAGTGAGAGAGAGATGGAGAAACAAAAGGACATAACTAACTCAACAACCAACATGGAGAGACATTTGGACGGGAGATAAAACGCGGTCAGTTTCACAACAATATAACCACGGTGTAAGAAAATGGCGGCTAGGTCGACCATTGAACCAAGGTTTAGATCTGAAACAGTCTACTTCGTTAACATCATAATAACCACTCGTGCAAACGATCTGAAACGCTCCTTATCGCTCAGTGCTAACTTCTCAAAGCACGGCACCTTTGAAATGAAGCATTCCATCATTGCTCAACAACGCTTCTTCAACCAAAGCATTACAGACTTTCCGAGTTCGCGCCAGCTATTCTCAGTCATTGCGACATTCAGAGTGTTTTGGGCCTGCTGAGGCCTGCGCTATACAGGCGCAGATACTCCGAGTGCTACTGAGGAGGACAAGATCAATGGCGAGGAGGCACGCACAGAGTGAAAGAGCGCTACTGTATAGACTTTCTCTGTGGCCGTTGCTCCTTCTTCAAGGTCATCTTCCAGTCCAGTTTAGTTCAATTCGATCTACCACTTTTAGAGCGCACAAATGAGTCATGTCTAAAAGTCAAGTTCGGGGCACCGAACCTTGCACACTCTAAAACGTATAAATACTTAATGTGAAAGCTTTCGCGCAACATAAAACACGAAGCAAAACCAGAATCAAAGGCTACATATGTTTTACATTCTTTTACGAGTAAATATGTTAGAGACTCCCTGAATTCAACCTCGCGTTTCTTTCGTGTCGTGTTTGTAAGACGTGTTCACCGATGGTCGCTAGCCACAATATACTCAGAATCAATGTCGCTAAGTGATTCAATGTGGTTTCGCCTCAGTCAATCTCTGGGGCTCTGGTAGCGAGCCTGAAAGTCGTTTTCAATCTGGCTTGAGGGGATTGACCCCAACAGCACGTTTGTGTAAAGGTCTCTAGCAGTTTTTCAAACTCGCGTGTTAACTCAGTCCTTCTGCGGGAACAAGACAATCACAGGTTTTAAGCCACTTTGTACCCTAAACCACCCTTAACCCAACCACCTCCCCCCCCCCACACACATACTGTGTATCAGAAGTTGCTGAAGACAAATTATACATAAGGTTTATGAGGCACACCTTTGCATTGGATCAGACAGCGTAGCAGAACCTGATGAGGACTACTCCCTCCTCTTCAGTGAACAGAAAGAGAGAGTAAGGCTCCACTACGCTGTCTCAACATTCGCAGGGCACTCCGCTAATGTGATATTCAAGCTTTAATTTGATTTTTGTTTTCCTCTCACAATTGTGTGTGGGTCAAGAGCAATTGCTATTGCGGTTAGAATGGGTTAAGTTAAAAATCCTGATTGTGAACATCGTCTGCAGCAGTTCTTTGAGCTGTTAAGTGCGCCATATAAGAACACTGAACTTCACCTTTGTTTTAATATAGTTTACGCTGCGCAAACTTTATCTTAAGGCGGCGATACACGGTAAGACTAGATCTTATGATACCCGCATATGACTACGGAAATTCCCGGATCGGTAGGAATTGTCGTCAAGTCTTATCGATAGAGCATGTTCTATTTTTTCACGGCGCGATACGACAGTGGAGGTCAGACAGCCAATCAAAACAGCTATTTGATTGAACTCTGAGGTGAAGGTCACTGAAAAACCGCGACCTACAAACTGAAAAATGGCAGACCTGTCGAAGCACCAAACAGGAATTTTGATTGAGTTGTACCATGAACATAGCTGCTTATGGGACACATCATTGCAGGTCTACAAAGACCAAGGGACCAGAAACCGCGCACTTTCATCAATACAGGCGCGGTTTCATGAAGCCTGCTATATGAAGCGAGCGTTGTGGCCAAGTGGTCTAAGGCGGGACTAACTTACCTTGTCCACAGGCCAGAAACCAATGGCGCCTGACAGGTGTGGGTTCGATCCTGCATCGGGGCGTTATGTTTCTCCGAATATTATTTACTTTCGACTCGGGCAACGTCTCGGGGGTTTTCTCCGGGTACTCCGGTTTGCTCCCCCAGCAAAATTTCAAAATATTTCAAAAATTTAAAGAATTTCTAAATTTCAAAAATCACAACTAATGTTAGGTAGGTTGGGTTTGGGCGCGCCACAGGCTGCGACTACGTCTTCCACATGGGGAGGCGGCCCAGAATTTCCCGATAAAAAGGGACAATAAAGCATTAAAATCTTAAAATCTAAAAAAAAATATTTTGCTGGATCGTAGCACAGCCGACAGTGTGATTTTTGTTGTCGTGTGACTCATGTCAATGAACGATATGAAAATAAAGAATAATATATTTGTGCAATGCATATTAATATTACTTTAAAAAAAATGTTATGACGTTTTGAAAAACAAGCGTCATCAATTTATCACGCGCTAACAACAATTGCTTTTGCAACTATTTAGATCTAGTTAGCCGTAGACTACGATCGAGATGCCTTTACCGACAGGCTTATGACTCATACATACCGTGTATCTGCAGCGGCATACGCAGGTATCATAAGATCTA
Source organism: Oncomelania hupensis (assembly GCA_036898135.1). NCBI lineage: Eukaryota > Metazoa > Mollusca > Gastropoda > Littorinimorpha > Pomatiopsidae > Oncomelania > Oncomelania hupensis. Next base: position 37,749,466 of record CM072513.1, read on the forward strand.
GTCTTACCGTGTATCGCTAGCTTTACGGAATGTGTGCAAATGTATAATGTTTTATAACCCTGTGCCAGCCTTGTCCGTGAGCATTGCATATCCTGTCTGGAATGCATTGTTGTTCAGTCTGGAGTGGCCATTGATCGCAGATCATAATAATTTTCCACTGAGCGTGTTTACATATGGTCTGGCAACTACAACAACCATTCACCACCAGCATCAGTACCGTCATCATGATCATCATCATCATTATCATCTTCATCATCCTCATCCTCATCATCATCATCATCATGCCTTCATCACGGTCTTCAACCTAAAAATCATCGTCAAAACGTTCGCATTCAATATTGACTATAGTCGTGATAAGGGAATGATGGCAATGATGGTGGTGGTCATCATCATCATCCTCATCATCATCATCATCGTCGTCGTCGTCGTCAACATCATCATCATCATTATCATCATCATGTCTTCATCACGATCTTCATCCTAAAAAAATATCGTCAAAACGTTTGTATTTAATATTGACTAGTCGTCATAAAGGAATGGTGGCGACGATGATGATGATCATAATGATGATGATGATGATGATGATGATGATGACGATGATGATGATTAAGGGGGTTTTCAACACTTCACAACTACATATGACGTTCATAGAGAGTCTGAAACTTTAATGCCTACAATGGTGACGACAGAAAGACGAAGTTTTCGCTCATATCAGTCGCCAGCACTTCCTGAGAGTCGAAGTGGTAACCATAGAAAGCACAAGTAGCTAAGTATACAAGAAGCAAAATAGGCAGAGACATTCAGACAGACAGACAGGCAGACAAGCACACACACACACACACACGCACACACACACACGCACACACACACACACCCTCACACAAGACAATAAAAAAGCTCCCTTCCCGTTCTTCCCCTCCCCTCCCCCTTACAAACATAGGGTCAGACAGAGAGAGAGAGAGAGAGAGAGAGAGAGAGAGAGAGAGAGAGAAAGAGAGAGAGAGAGAGAGAGAGAGAGTTGGTAGGTGCGTGTGCAGGAAGCTTTGTCAATCATCTTCGAACCCTACAAATAATACTTCCAAATCTTCTGCAATTTTCCTGAATTTAAAAAAAAATGATGATGACAAATAAGTCAACAGTATTATGTTAAGAATAGTGGAAGCAAGAATGTTGCATCTTGCTGAGTCACATCCACAAAATATTTCAAAAAGGTTGAGGACTGATACTGATGACCTCAGCTACTTTGGGCCGCCTGTCAAAGCTGCGCTAGGAAATGACAGGCTAGACCTCGGTTTATACTCTCATCCGAAAGAGTACATTACACACATCAGATAAAATGCATTGCGGCATCAATAAGAAAAATCTAACTTTACAGGAGATTGTTGTTTCAGACGTCGTAGAAAAAAAAATAGAACGGAAAAGGACTAGCTTAATAACCCTCAGATTGGCGCAGCTGGTTTCAAGGAGGAAGCTTGCTGACCTGGCAAGTACGTTAAAACCTCTCAAAAAAGTCTGGCACCGCAGTTCCAAAATAATAGCCACAAGGAAAAAGAGAAGAAGAGCGTTCAAAAAATAAAACCACTTTCTGGTTGGGCTAATGGGTTTTGCGACACACTCAGAGCACAACGCATTTTGAAACGTCAATGGACCATTAAAAGAAACACCGAAGTCTCAGCTATGTTGTATGAGAACGATATCCGGGTGAAACTTCTGTCATGTGGCTCAGAAGCCCGTGGTGTGGCGCCATGTGCAAAATCGCCGAAAGTGTGTATCTTGAACGACGTGGGGGGATCCTGAATTCAACAAACTACTTTGCAGATAATGAGTCTTGCTTGGCAGCGACCGCACAGCGTGGCTGAGACACTTACTTCCCACTGTATCCCATTAGTGCATGAGAGGAAACCATCAGCCCTCCGCGAGTCTCAGCTGCGCTGTTTGGACAGCGACTGGAGCAGCTAGCTTGAACGTGCGCTGAATATGAGTGTCTTATTAAACAAGTACTGTAATATACAAGAACGCGAAACCAACACACACACACTGTCACGTATTATCGGTGATGGGGCAGATAACTATGCCCTAAGAAAATAAATAAGAGAATGAAGTCTCTTCCATCACCTGCTTTTTTCATACAAAAAAAGATACGACTCTATTTTTCTTAAATTTTCAACATTAAATATTAATGATTGTGCTTGCAGACGTCGCTCCTCTGATTGTGCTTGCAGACGTCGCTCTTCTGATTGTGCATCGGCCTGCAGACGACGCTCTTCTGATTCTGTCTCTTTGATATAATCTCGGAGATCAGTTCCCGTCAAACCTAAAGCTTCTCCTTGTGTCTTAGCACGCACGAAGATTTCCCCTAACTCCATCTGTTTTGATTGAGCTCTCGTGGTTACACTCATGAGTCAACCAAAACTCACAACAATTTTAAGTTATGAATGTTGCAGAGACATTCATCTTCTCATCATCTTCATGTATCAGTTTATAGTCCCCTCTCTTCCCGATAAGGATCAGAGACTGTTCGCTGATGACACGGCGGTGTACAGGACGATCTACAACAGCTTGGACCAAGACCGGCTACAACAGGACCTCCTCCACCTCGCTGAGTGGGAGCAGAGCTGGGACATGGAGTTCCATCCTGCCAAGTGCCAGACTCTGTCCGTCACCAGGAGCAGAAACCCTCTACACCACCCATACCAACTGCACGGCCATGTTCTGGAACCAATTTCCTCAGTTAAATACTTAGGCGTTACAATTCACAGAGAAATCAAATGGGATGATCATATTGACAATGTATGCAACAAAGCAAACAAGACCCTTGGGTTTCTCAGACGAAACCTGAAGATTAGTAATGCCAGTGTAAAGGAAAGGGCTTATAAAGCCTTTGTACAACCAATCCTGGAATACGCATCTAACGTCTGGGACCCATACACGCAGAAGAGCATCGACAGATTGGAGGCAGTCCAGCGGCGTGCAGCACGTTTTGTTCTTAACCGCTACAGAAACACGTCAAGTGTTAGCAACATGCTGGAGACGCTGGGTTGGTCAACACTGGAAGAGAGACGACGACTAGCCAGACTCTCCATGTTATTTAAGATAAACAATGGGCTAGCCCACTGCCCCAGCCTTCAACAAAAACTCATCCCTCTCCCCTCTCGACAGCGACGAGGTCACGACAAGCAGTTTAAGCTCATCACAACAAGAACACAATATAGGGGCTGTTCTTTCCTGCCAAGGACCATCAAAGACTGGAACAATCTGCCAAAAGATGTAGCAGAGGTTTACACTTGGCACGTTTGTGTCAAGGGCCTGCTCCCATCCAACTTCCAGCTCCTGATACTCTCCAAGACACTAACACCTTCCCTCATCCCCACCACTCCCCATACAACCAGCCAGAAAACACCAACGTGGCTACAAACAGCATTGGACTATGCCACAGGCTGTGAAGTCCGTAGGCCTTGCCTCAATTACATAGTATACATAGAAGGTCCTCCACTCGGTGACATCCGGTTTACGACTGACCCCCCAAAAACACCTTTCCTACCTTTTGTGCCCACTTCAAACTCAAACGGAGGGGCCAGACGAATCACAAACACTCATAGCAACACATTCGTTACACTTTCAACGATGTCGGCTCCAAATTAACTGCGAATTTGGTCAAAAACGCAGTCACAACAAGCTGGTTCGAATTTGGACACCACGCCGTTCGTCGATCCTAATATATATAGCAATTGCTTTAAGATATTTCATTGGTCGCCTAAAAATACGCGCTATTAGGCCTAATGAAGGGCAGACCACTCTAGCGATATAAACAAAAGATCGTTGGCGACTTTCGAATTCGTTAAAAGGTTTTAAAGTTTTAGAGTAGTCCGCCCTT
>CM072513.1:37755839-37785839 GCA_036898135.1 Oncomelania hupensis
ACAAATGTATTATGCCAAGAATAGTGACAGCAAGAACAATTAATGTTCTATCCCTGTTGAGTCACATCCATTAAATAACTTCCGAGAGAGAGAGAGAGAGAGAGAGAGAGAGAGAGAGAGAGAGAGAGAGAGAGAGAGAGAGAGAGAGAGAGAGAGAGATTTTATAAACAACAAGATACTATAGGCGGCAGCCTAATCTTACAATCGTTCCTCGTATCATTAACTTTCATATTCTCCGATTTCAATCATAGATGCCAACAACAAAACAAATTATTACGTTAACAACAACAACGCTATAGTGAAAATAAGATATATGACTCTCAACTGAAACTTTTGATACTTTTTTCTCAATAACTGATTTTGATGAAGATGATGATGATGATGATGATGATGATGATGATGATGATGATATTATTGAATAGTGTCAGTCGAGCTTATTAATACATTGTTTGTTATAACGTTTGACATGTTTATCATTTAATACTTACTTTTTGTACTATTTATGAACTTTGAAATTGTGAATACTTTAATTTCAGAGTAACCGGAAGTGAACTCGGACATGACGTAACCGGATATTTTGATTGTGTTGATTGTTGATACAGTGTTTATAAATTCTAATACTTTACTATTGTTTAATATCGATTATTTACTATTGTCATGTATTCTTTTACAAACATCTAAAGAACAAGAGACATAGTTATGCTTATTAGACCCATTGTTTGTTTACACAGCCGTCTGTCCTTCACCTTCACACCTCTCTAATTGTTTTCGAAGAAAATAATTTCTACTTGCACGAGCTGCCTGGTCTCGCAGAGAACAAGAACCACCTTGGGTGTGCGAGTGACTCTTTCTTTTACACCACACCAAGCCCGTTTACCAAGAAGGAGGAGAGTTCCAGATTGAAAATCCCGAGAATGCAAAACTATTCTTAAACAGGTCAATTCGTGTTCATTGCAGGATATATTTGTTGGACCCGTAACGTTCTGATGCAGCATTAATAGATTTTTTTTTCCAAGTTGCATTTTAAAGAAAATAGTCACATTTTTGAAGGAAAACTGATGGTGTTAGAGTATTAGGTTTGTGTATCTTTGCTATAGGAAATAACACTTTTTCTTTTTTTTAAAAAAAAAAGAAGAAAATTACGGCTTTCTGAAAAGAATCTTTACATAGGAATCATAAACCACAACGATGCAACTTTTGGTCGTTTAGTTAACAAAGTTGCGCATGGCGCTGAAATTAAATTAGCCAGGACCGCTACCAAGTCTAGTAATAACAGCTATAACATTTCAAACAAAAACATTAGAAAAGAGGACTCACGCGCGCACGCACACACACTAATAGCAAAACAAAGCAAAAGCCAAACAAACACACACATCCCATCATTCACAAACCGACATACAACCATACACACAGTCTGTCTGTCTCTCTGTCTGCCCCTCTCTCTCTCTTTCCCTCTACCTCCCTCCCGACAGCACAAACTTTCACGCACACATATACCCTCACATATACGCCCACACTAACCCTCACACACACACATCTACACCTACAAACACACCTACACACACACACACGCACACACAGAGGGCAAGCCATAAAGAAACCACCTCTACTGGGAGATGTTTTACAGCGTGTTCATAAAAATGAAAATGGACAGGTCAAAGACTCAATAATAAAAGCCGCTGCAACTACAAAGAAACTCGTATTTCCAGCCTTCAATTAGCTGGTAATGAAGTCATACACTGCGCGTGGATCTGTAGTTATTGTTGTTGTTGTTGCTGCTGCTGTTATTGTTGGTGGTGGCGGCGGTGGGGGTGTTGGTCTTGATGGTGGGATTAATATCGCATTGCATGACCCAAAAAGGAGATATAAGAAATTTTGATTCCAAAGCAATAATGATATGTTTTTATATCTCCGTTGTTCCCATGGACAATTTCCCTCAGGGTGCTCAATCGCTTTAGAGTTTTAACAATAAACTAAATGAAATCAATCTAAAACTAAATATCTACTAGGACTGGACGGTTTTACCGATACGTAACTGTATTCAGGTTCGGAAAAGCGACGGTACAATATATCAGTGTCCATGGTCCGGTTTACTGGGAAATCTCGACAACACATAACGCGACAGTGGGCGACATCTTGTCTGCCCAAACAGCGAGCCTAAAGCCCAAACACGTAGATAGGCAGCTGTTCTTGAAGAAGAACTTATAAGAACCGCAACTTATCCACGTGTTTGAGCATGGTACCAGTCGCCAATCCTTCTGAACTCTTAAAGTTCTTAAAGAGCTTTCCCGTTGAATGTTTTAGTTTTATTTTGATTTTGTGGTTTAAAGTTTGCTGATGTTCTAAACAGTGATTTATCAAATTTGTTTTGAAGGCGTTCAAGCAATAATAAAGCTTCAGTTTCTATGGAAATGTGGTTTTTTAAAACTGTTTTGAAGTGTATGACAATCTTTCTTTTGCGTCGGTCACTATTGCCAGAGCCATACATACCATTTGATTTGTAACACTTAAAATCGCGGTATACCGGTACGAAATACCGATACGACCTAAAAATACCGCGGTAATACCGGTACGACTTTGACCCACGGTACCCAGCTCTAATATCTACATGTAGCCAGCATGCGATACTGTCAAAGGCCTGACAACGCATAGATACATGCAAATCTATGGACATAATAAAGACTGCACAATAAGAAACGATGGACATGTTGTTGCACTATTTCTTGTACATTGCAGGCTCGTCATCGTACGATCCCACTTACATTAACATAGGTAATCTCAAACACAAACAGCAATATGTTCTTGTAAAAATATTCGGTGAGTGTATGTGTGCGGGCGTGTGTGTGCACGTGCGCGTGTGTTGCGATTGAGACGCGCACGATAGATCCCATAATTTTATTTTGCAAATCATGCAATAACAGAGTGTATTTACCTTTGATTTGATAGTGCGTTGTTGCTAGAAGAAGTTTTGTATAATGTTTATAATTTTCGTCGGTCGACATTGTTAAGAATTTTCTAGAATTGCTTGTTTATTATCGACCGAAGCTTCGAGATAGATCTTCTAATAGCTAAGCGATTCTTTTAACATATAGTACGTTCTATGACGTAAGACAGTGCATAGTTCCGGTGACGAGTTTTATTTTGATTGGGTGTTATTGCGTTATGCTGGAATGTTCGAACTTTTTCTTGATTGAAGAGAGGCTATATTAAGTAATGCACCGTCTGCTTGTTTGATTTGTGAAGATTTTTGATGATGATCTTTGAAGCGATTTTCGGAAAGCGATTCTAGTATGCAGTTGATGTTTGCTGAATAAAGTTGGAAAACTTTATACGACACCTACTTTGTTTCGGATTGAACAGACTGCGTGGATAAACGAAGTCGAGTTACACTTATCAAAAATCAAGCATCGGGGCTGAATCGACCATTGATAAATAATCACGTGTAACAGCGAGTGTGCGCGCGTGGTGTTATGAGAGCGAGGACAAAATGAAATCGGCTAATGAATCTGGAGCTCATTATCATAGAAAACAAAAGCCTAAGCAATTTTTAGTTGGGGGGCATTGCCCTTTAATTTGAGAATCTCTCATTGTTTCTCTTCTCTCCTTCTGTGCCCTCTCTTCGCCAACGCCTAGCACACCCCATTGTTCTCTTCTCTTTTGAGTTTTGAGTTATCCTGTGTCCCTCTTTGTTGCCCTCCTCTTCTTGTTGGTTCATTGGCCTACTTCCCTGTGGCACACACTTGAAATCGCGGACTATTTATTGTCTATCAATTATAGCTGTAGGCGCAAGGTATAAGACAAGTGAAAGTAACCGTTTAAAAACAAAACAAAACAACTCTTTTATAGTTTAGACTACGTATTGTGACTTTTTTCTTTGCTAATGTAAATTCAGGTTTGAAAAAAAAAAGGTATTGGAATTCTGACATTTTCAAACTCTGACCATATCAAGTATGCAATTATTATTTTGATTCTCTCACTCCTCTCCTACCACTGAATGAATGAGAGTGACAGAGTGCGAGTGAGGTTTTGGTTTCGTTTTTTTCTTTGACTTGCATAATGTAATTGGCCATTGTGAAACGAAATAAATAATTATAGGGCAAAAAAAGCTAGCTCTATAGCCAAGCAAACCAGATGGCAAATCTTCATTGGGAACACGCCACCCAGGTTCGAATTCCGTGATGGGCAATATAAAAGTGGCCCATTTTCACTGTCCATTTTAGTAGTACGATTGCTTTGGTGGTTCAGTGTTGATTTAGGTCCCTGCCCCATTTTCCCTGCGATGGTTATTCCCTTTATGTCGCCAACGGTGGATGTAGAAGTTAAACTTCAATGTTCAATCATAATTCTACAAGAAACATTGAAAAACGCCAGGCTATAAATAATAATAATATGAAGAAGAAGAAGAAGAAGAAGAAGAAGAAGAAGAAGAAGAAGAAGAAGAAGAAGACAGGATGCTATCACGCGCTTTTTCTTCAGTCGAACTCAAAGCGCGGCGATCTGAAGAGATCGCTCCTTACAGAAGTCGGAATAAAAATCAATGCTTTTATTTTTTTTAAATTTAAATAGACTGCATCCAATACCATTATTGAAGGATGTCTCCTTGATACTGCTTGTCTGCTGCACTGCTGTAGTCTGACGGCTAGAAGCGTCATTTTGAAAACAATATAATTGTATGCACACTGAAATATTTATGGTTCGCGAGGGCCAATGTCCATTTTTTGTTGTTTTTGTTTGTTTATTCTCTGTGTATTATTATTTAGCCCCCCCCCTACCCCACTTCTGTCCCTTGTATAATGCCATTGCACTTGGTATTAATAAACACTACCTCTTCTGTCCCTGTTATAATGCCATTGCCCTTGGTATTAATAAACACTACCTCTTCTGTCCCTGTTATAATGCCATTGCCCTTGGTATTAATAAACACTACCTCTTCTGTCCCTGTTATAATGCCATTGCCCTTGGTATTAATAAACACTACCTCTTCTGTCCCTGTTATAATGCCATTGCACTTGGTATTAATAAACACTACCTCTTCTGTCCCTGTTATAATGCCATTGCACTTGGTATTAATAAACACTACCTCTTCTGTCCCTGTTATAATGCCATTGCCCTTGGTATTAATAAACACTACCTCTTCTGTCCCTGTTATAATGCCATTGCACTTGGTTTTAATAAACACTACCTCTTCTGTCCCTGTTATAATACCATTGCACTTGGTATTAATAAACACTACCTCTTCTGTCCCTGTTATAATACCATTGCACTTGGTATTAATAAACACTACCTCTTCCTCTCCTTCCCCATCCCATAAATGGATGCATTGGTCCTAGGTTTTTGTACGTTACGTTTTCCTATATTCCTCCCTAATCAAACCCTCTCTCTGCATTTAGCATTTGACTCTTTTTAGTGTGTGTTTAGCTCTCACCTCTGCCCTTTATCTTATCATCGTTTTACAATGGGATTTGGCTACTTATCCGGTTGTTTTACTGGGTTCGTTCCTCAGTTATCATGATATTTACGTGTTCGTTGTTCTTCTTTCTTTTTTTTTTAAAGTTTGTTTTTAGTGTTTTGTTTCTAAGAATTTCTGTATTTGCAATGTACTTGGTTGATTATGACTCTTATAATAGGATTTTTTTTTCAAATTATGTTTGCCCAATATACTTTATAATACGTGCGTGCGTTATGGTGTGAAACAAATTTGTTCTTATGTAATGAGCATGAAGCGTGAAATTTTTACTTAATGAAATTATTATAATTAATATTAGTTATTGGATGCAGTCAATGTACATTTTGGAAAACAAACTGGGATTTCCATTCCGTCTTCTAACAGTTATTTACTGGGTAACAATACATTTCTTTCATATGTTTTTGTTTTTTCTCCGTGCTTTGTTTCATTATTTTCTGTATTAAACATTAACGCCCAACGTTTCAAAAGCGACTGAGGTTGCGCTTTGAATTGCTTGAATCATCGTAAAGAGAAGTATGTGAGCGTTTGCAGGACAATGGTGGCTTCTTTATTGGACAAGCACTTGTCTGCGAACCTTTGTCTTTTTCTTCATGTTCGCAAGCCACGATCTATGTTGAGATCAGCACTGGGATCGCAACATCCTCTTTTTAATTTAAAAAAGAATAGATATAAGTTATTTACACACAAACACACAAATACTAGCACAAACACACCCACACACACATACACACGCGCACTCACATGCACACCCACAGACACGCACACACACGCACACAAACACACAGGTATAAGGACAACTGGTTACATAAGGAAAAAGAGTTAAACCTTCACAAAAAGACAATAAGATGTTAAATAAAAGTGTTTCTATACAGAAGAAGTGTCAGTTCAAGCGGGTGGTAAACGGGAAATTCCATAATGAACTTGAAGTAAACTTTGAAGACTAGCTGGATGTTAGATTCAAAGGGGCAATACACTTCTAGAGGTCAAAATGCAATACGACGGGGAAGTCTGCCGGACCTTTATAAAAATAAAAATAAATTTAAAAGAGAAAAAAAGGGAAAAAAAGGACAAAGTCATTTTGAGTCATCAAGGAGTTTTGTTCCTTGATTAGGTGGGTAAAAATTCTGAGAAGGTAAGATGGTATTTGAGTGATCCGACCTACATTTAAGAATAATAATAATGTAACTCGTTAAAAAAAAATTACGCTTGTCCCTCGCAGGAAGCTCCAAGCGCGTTTCTTAAAATTAATGTTGACTCACACTGGAATACATCGGACAATTAAAATATTATAAAGCATACTAAAAGAGCACGCCAACTATGGTGGTCTTTGTTCCCCCAAAGGACAGTGGGTTGGATTAGTTATGTGCTGAAAGTCAGAACGTTGGGAATGGGGATCAAAAGAGGGTGACGAAGATGAGTGTGAGTGTGAGAGAGGGTGGGGGAGTTCTTGGCAGGGAGGGGATCGTCCTATGTCCGAGTCTCCACTCTAACGAGGACATTGCACAACTCTAAATCCTGTCATTCCCTAGCCACAGTTGTGTTTTGTAACTGCAGAATAATAAGAGGTCTGCCAGCAGACTGCAGACGCGCTTTGTTTTTCTCCAAATCCTACGACAGTATATGAACCCAAACCCAAATAAACCAAAACATTCCAAGTTTGTGCAAAAAGAGTTGACAAATTGGGGTGCAAGTGATACCTTTTATGTCGCTTGGACGATAAGGCGCTGAAACAGACGTTGTCTTTACCATAATAGTACTGAATGCAGTCGCTTGGACGATAAGGCGCTGAAACAGACGTTGTCTTTACCATAATAGTACTGAATGCAGTCGCTTGGACGATAAGGCGCTGAAACAGACGTTGTCTTTACCATAATAGTACGGAATGCAGTCAATCCAAAATGTCCAAAATAAATATCGATTTCCTTTTAGTGTTCTAATTGCTATCTAACTGCAATGTGTTTCCGTGATCGATGTATGTTTGTTGTGTACGTGAGAGCGTGTGAAACAAGTAAGCGTATACGTTGGTATAGATCGCCGCGTTTTGAGTTTGATTGATGATTTGGGGACACGCGCGTATACAATAATAATAATAATAATAATAATAATAATAATAATAATAATAATAATAATAATAATAATTAGTAGTAGTAGTAGTAGTAGTAGTAGTAGTAGTAGTAGTAGTAGTAGTAGTAGTAGTAGTAGTAGTAGTAGTAGTAGTAGTAGTAGACGACAAAAGGAGGCGAAACAAGATTGACAGTCGGAAGAGGAAAGGTAGACGCAAACAAAACCCGTTTGCTACGAATTTGACAGAAGTAGAAGTTTAAAAAAAAACAACAACTAAGAATGTAATTCTAGGTAACGACTCAGACATTGGTCAGTTAGTGTGCCGGTTAGTCAGATTAACAGTGTATCAGCTGTATTAACAAGAGACGCTGACGTCACGTAGACAAAAGAACCAGCGAGGTTCATAGCTACAATAATGCACTTTCCGCGCAACGGGCAGCAAATCAGCATTATCTATTGAAAATCAACCCTTACAATCAACGTAACAGACGTTTGAGGCATACGATACGCCTTTTGGCAACAATCAACCCTTACAATCAGCGTAACAGACGTTTGAGGCATACGATACGCCTTTTGGCAACAATCAACCCTTACAATCAGCGTAACAGACGTTTGAGGCATACGAAACGCCTTTTGGCAACAATCAACCCTTACAATCAGCGTAACAGTGGTTTAAGGCATACGATACGCCTTTTGGCAACAACTGAGCACCTCGGACGGCTTGAGGTCCAGTATCGGTCAACGCCTTGAGCTTAAAAAAAAAACAACCCCGCTATATGAAAATAAAGAAAAAAAAAACCGTCTTAGATCAAAATCGAATCAACCCTAAACCTGATACATCTTTGACGCTCATAGAAACTTGACGACGCGAAATGCTGCAGGGATAGCTTACGAAATGGTGATTATTAATATCTGCCACTCGTGGAGATCTTTAATTCTGCCAACGACAGAAGCTAGGATGCGCCCAAAGGCTGCAAGTGGGCGCTTTGCAATGCTTGATTTAGATCCTGTATCGGACAGCGCCTTCAGCAGCTCTTAAGCGGAGAAAGCGCTATATAAGAACGACGCAATCATTACGTAGGATACTGTGCCAAAGCTATTATTTATAAGCGCATGTTTGGTTTTTAAACCATATACTGTATATGATATGATTTGTTTTCTGGAAGCTGGGGTTAGTTTGTATATGACTATAAAGTGAGTGTAACTGCAAGACGGTTTTCAGTAAGGCAGTCGTACTCCGTACATCCTTCATACATCGGTATATAACGTAAAATGCAGTCTTCACTGATGGCTTCGCCGGGCTGCATTGTGTATTGTGTCGGTCAGGGTATACCTATCTTTAACTGGAAAGGCCATTTTCACATCTTGGCATTATTAGGGGCAATGTCCTCTGTCAAAAGAGATTGGCAAACTCGTCATGTACTGCACTGTGGACAAGACCCTCTAATGGGCTGGCTGCCTCACTCTGAGTATCAGGGGTTGTATAGTCTACATAATCTGGTCATCATCCTCATCCTCATCCTCATCCTCATCATCATCATCATCATCATCATCGTCATCATTTTCGGGAGGACGATGGGTGCAGTGTAGCCTCAAAGCTGATGAACAGACGCAGTGCCTAAGGCTATTGTGATTCGCACTTCGAACTCTTAATAAAATAGTTGAATGACTCACATGTATTCGCTTTTTGCGAGGATCAGCGGTGAACAGCCACTTCAGCGCGGACGGGTGTGAGCTGTCCGCAATTTAATAATTGATCTACTTCTCAACAGTCTTTAACAGCGCTGATTGCGTTAGTTTATCGTTGATCGTCGCCTTTGAAATCCATTTAAAGGCTTTCAATACCGAATCATTGATACTTGTTCGGAGGTTTTTAGGTACCAGCATTGCGTTGTCTTCAATGCCGCCAGAGGTATGGCACGGGTGGATAATCATGCGCAGGACTGCACTGCATTAAGAGTCCTATAATAGGGGAGTATCAAGGGTATGGAATAACCAAATCGTTGTTGGGTGTGGGTGATGTAAAAAGGAATAAGACACATTCACTCCAAGGGTTCAGTTGATAAACTGGAATGCCAGACAATGGTGAAAAGTTCTAAGACTTTACTGACGCAAAGGAAGGAGACGTCCCAAAGGACAAATAACCCTGAAAACAAAATTGAATCTAGAAGTATTTAAATCTGGAAGTTATTAGTTAAATAACTAAAAAAAATTATTAAACTGCTTCACGAGAATTATGTTCAAAATCAATTAGCTGATATTCATACAAGACTTAATATCTAAATTGAGCAGGAATACGTTAAACACAAGATAAGTTGACTTTCGTTTCCAAACATGGTAACAAAAAGGTAAACAAAGTAACTTCCGGGTAACATCACTTCCGGATTCGAAACGAGACTATATAAATTCACAAAGTGAGCGAAATATTTACAGATAGAATTAATTATGAAAATATGCGTAATTCCTCTGTTAATCTATTACAAAAAGATTCTATAAACCTTTAAAGATCCTGACATCTTTTATCCAAAAAAACAAAATAACAAAGACTAGGTCTTGACGAAAATTATGGATTCATCAAACAATTTCTGAAAATATAATTATTTCAAGAAGGTTATTTTTAATTCAATAAACAAGATTAGAATAATAATGACAGGAATGACAACAACCATTTTAACATTCACAGTGAGTGTTGCCCCACTGAAAAAATAAGCTTACCACAAAAAATCACTCTTTCGAAATTATATATATTTTTTAAATGAACAAATTCGTAGTTTTTGTGCCTATTAATAGCAACAGCCGCTGGTTAGCCAGCCAACATTTTCGAGCTAAAAATAGCAGCTATGAAAGCTGATAAGAGACAGAACCCGTAAAAACAATTCTTAGTAAGGTTTTTTTTTGTTTTAGGTTGATAAAATAGACTCTACCCTACACCAGACACCAAACACGCAAACGTTAAGCCGTTTGGTTCACTCAGAAATAGGGTCAAAGTTCACACCGTTAAAAACGGGAAATATCTCCCAGTCAGAACCGAAATTGAAAAATCAAACTTTAGCGGTTGCTATGAGCAACGAACGCCCACTTTAGCATCGTTTAATGTGAAAACAATGTGAATTTTAGGGTAAACCCGTGTTTGCCAAAAGTATACAAAGCCTTCCAATTGGGGACTTTTAAACTTTAAAGTACGAATATACCAAATAACAGTAGCCATTCAGGGCCGGACCCTGGGGGGGGGGGGGGGGGTGACTTGGGTTCCGGACCCCCCCCCCCTCCAAACTTTAAAAAAATTGAATTTTTTAAATGCAAAGAGTTTCAATTTTTAACTGCATGTCTTCTATTAGAAGAGATGTCGACACAGCGTTCGTTGCTGGTTTGGTGAAGTCAGCAAAATTGCAAATGCTTTAACAACTGATGTTATTGTTCCTCGTCAAGCATCCCGACAGACTCTCCGTGACAACCAACCTGCGGCCACTCCAGAAGAATATTTCAAGATTAGCATTGCCATTCTTTTCTTGGAACACCTGTCAACCGAATTGGACTCGAGGTAAAACAATGCTGACCTAGCAGTTGGTGGTCTCTGTCTGGTGCCAAACACTTTAATAGACAACAAGGATGCAGGTTCCAGAAGGGTTGAAGACACTGGCAATGTTGTGGTAGTCTGACCTACCAGACAACGCTACCCTTGATGCAGAATACCAACGGTGGGTTTGCAAATGGCGAAGTGCTGCTGAGAATGCGACAGCTATCATCCCATCCACAGCATCAAAAACACTTAAACATTGTGACAGGGATTTTTATCCCAACCTGTTCTTCATGCTAAATAACCTTTGCACCCTGCCTGTCACTACTGCCGAGTGTGAGCGTTCAGTCAGTTGCGCAACCTGAAAAACTACCTGCTCTCTACAATGGGGCAACAGAAACTCAATGGACTTGCTTTACTGAAAGTGCACAGGGATGTTGATATTGACTTCAAAGAGGCAGTGAACTGTTTTGCCAGAAAATACAATTCACAAATGGTACTAATGCCGAGGAACCTAGTGCAGAAAGACTGAAAGTGAAAGCAGGGCGGGGTGATGTTCTTAAACTACAAAGCTTTATACCGTTAACGATCAACAAAAAGTAGTGAATAATAATAGTATACAAAACATCTCTGCTGATAAATAAATGTTTGAGTGTGTGTGTGTGTGTGTGTGTGTGTGTGTGTTTTTAAGGGAGGGGCAGAGGATAATTTTTGTACCCCAGAGTTTGTCAGTTCAATTGTTCAAAAAGCTCTAAGTCCCAGACCATCACAAATGGCTTTTTCAAGGTTTAGATTGCACCAGATTGCACCATTGTGCATCCTTGAAAAAACAATTTCCGGTGGGGCATGCCCCCGGACCCCCCTAGAAGGCTCGGCGCTTCGCGCCTTCGCTGAATCTATAATCTCCCCCCTCCCTCGACTTTTCCCAGGTCCGGCCCTGGCCATTGCTCAGATTACGAATCAAACATAAAAGAAGCAACGGGCTGGTTGTGGCTAGGAAACGCAAAATGTCGATAAACGTTTGAAGCATTTTGAAAGATTGTCTCTTGTTATCAACTGTCACGACTTTAAAATTCTTGTTGGGCAGTAGATTCGTATGACCCAAGGCCAGTTTTATTGGTGAGAACTCAAAAATGCAAACTCGATGCGCTGAGGCTCAAAAACGCGGACCGAGTACACAAGGTGCGGTGGCACCCAATTATTGTCAGCTGTCATCTTAACCCCGATCACGAGAAGGGCGAGAGAAATGACGCTATACTTTCACTGCTACTATTATAATGTTACATAATTCGTATGTTTTTTTTTTTCTTGTTGCTATTTTTGTTGAGTTTTCTTTAATTTTTTTAAGAGGATGAGGAGGGGGGGGGGGGGGGGGGAGATCAATGTCATTGTGCTTTTCCAGTTTGTAAATCGTTTTGCGCCAAATCTAAAACTTCGCTGATTTGATTTTGATAATATTTGGTTCACAGATACTTACTTCAAATCATGACATATTATTCCACGTGTTCTTTTTTTCCCTTTAGGCCACGTCACCAGATCATCAGGTCTTGCAAAGACCATCCTGCAAGGCACAGTGCAAGGAGGTAGACTCAAGACTCAAAGACTCAAAGTTTATTGTTTTTTGCTACAAGCAATTAACATTAAAACATTACAAGAAACAATAGGCAATACAACTTTCAACACAAAGTGAACACAAGAACGGATCAAGGTTGCAATATCATGCGCAGAAACACCCAAAAACACGGACATAACCTCAAGCAGATACGCACCGACACATATATAGAGACACAGAAATACATATACACACTTCACGCACGCATACAAACTTACAAACACACACACAAACACACACACACACACACATGTATTTACAAAACCATATACATGAGACACGGTATAAACATTAATACAACTCATTAAAATTGGAAGTAAAATTAGGTGTATGGCACGAGTGCGCACACATCCATGCTGGCGTATTCACACAACATAAAATGATAATACCGAGAAATATATAAAACATACAATATAATATCGTAGATCGAGAGCATAATCCAAAAATAAGTGACACACACACACACACGCCTACGCACACGCACACACACCCACACACACACACACATGCATCTAATTAGGAAAACTCTGCGCACCTCTGTCGCTGCTTGTATGCCAGAAAAAGATAACGGGCCAAATTACTGGTTATATCGTCGTTTGTACATTTCAAGAGGTAGCTAAAAGAGTGCTCTCCTTGAATAAATTGAGCAATGTATTTGTTTCTGATAGTTGTATACTCAGGACAGTGCAATAAAAAATGCTCCACTGACTCTCTTGGAGCTCCGCAGGCGACGCACGATGCGTCAGCGGGGTTTCCGACATGCACTATTTGAGCACTATAGTTAAGGTACAATATGCCAAGACGGAACTTGATTAACACATCCCTGAAACATCTTTCAGGAACTGTGATGAAATAGCGCTCAATTTCGATGGAGGTTTTAAATTGCCTGTACCTAGAATATCTTTCACTATCATTAAGAGCTGACCACCACTCCTGGCAATAATTATCAACTAGTCTTTGCTTTAAGTCATGAATAAAACGAGACTCGTCTATTACATGCTGGTTTATCCATAAAAAACCAAAACCAGAATGGAATAAAAGATCTTTAACTCTGGTTGCCCAGCACGACTTCCCATTTTCTGTCATTTTTAGCATCATTCTGTATGCTTGCTTTGGTAATCTTGTGTCAGGCATAGCAAGCAGTTTTAACCAGTATTTAATACTTCTCAATGTACTCTGTATGAATAATGGATGACGGCCTGATTCACCATAGACCATTCTATTGGGGGTCTTGATTGGGACATTCAAAAAACGTTTTATTGCCATGACATGCACTCTCTCTAGGTTTTCAAGCCTGAGAAGACCCCATACTTCTGAAGAATATAGGAGAATAGGAGTTATCTGCGAATCAAAAATCTTAAAAAATACATGGCTTGGCAAATCTTTCAATGTTTTCAAAATTTTTAGACACTCAAAAGTTGCTCTTCTGCCTTTTTGTACAAAATGATCAACACCTCTGGCAAAACTCATTCTAGTTGTGAACTTAAAACCCAAGTAAACATAATTATTTACAACATCAAGTTGAACGCCATCCAAAAACCATCTTTGGCATTGCTTCAGTATACCGCCATTTCTAAATACCATTATTTTAGTTTTATCTGTGTTAATAGTAAGTTTAAGATTAGAACATGCATTAAAAAGACAATTAAGCTGATTTTGAAGCCCAAGAGCGGAGTTTGATATGAGGGCTATGTCGTCAGCAAACATGAGTAAGAACAACTCAATCAAACCTGGCATGAGCTGTACCCCATGCTTACCATTCTCTTTAACGTTTTCTGCAACAACATTAATGAACAGGGAAAACAAAGAGGGACTTAAAACACATCCCTGTCTCACGCCGACTGGGCACTCGAAAAAGTCTGTAACATCATTTCCCACTCGAACACAAGATAAAACTGACTTATAAATAGATTTGAATGCGTCAAATATTTGTCCAGAGACGCCGGCATCAGTTAGCCTGGCAAAAAGACAAATTCTGTCGACTGAGTCAAATGCCTTGCGTAGGTCAACGAAGGCAACAAATAGTTTACCACCCCTCCTACCTAAAGCCCTTTCAATTATTGCAGACAAAGTAAATATATGATCCACAGTGGAGTAGCTTTTACGAAATCCAGCTTGGGTTTCGTCAATTTTCCCGTTATGTTCCATCCAGTTTACAAGCCTGTCATTTAGTATAGATGTGTAGCATTTACTCATTATACACAAAAGGGATATCCCCCTATAATTATCAGGTATATTTTTGTCACCCTTTTTGTAGATTGGACATATAACAGCTTTACACCAAGATTCAGGATAAAAACCTTCTTTAAACAGCTTGTTAAACAAAGGAGTCAAAAAAGTTACCACAAGACCCTCAGCGGCCTTAAGCATATCAGGTAGAATTCCATCAATGCCGCAAGCTTTGCCATGCTTCAGCCTACGGATTGCACGTCTTACCTCCTCCACTGATATATCTGAATTAAGTTCAAAATTCACGTCCTCAGTAGTGGCACCTACATCAACAACACTATCATCATCATCATCATCGCCACAATCATCATCATCACCATCATCACCACCATCATCACCACCATCACCATCATCATCATCCGATGATTTTGGCTGAGAAAGCGTTTCGACATCACCGTCCACCGGCTGCATGTCGTCCGGCTGCCGATCGGAATTGAAAACCCCTTTAAAGTGGTCGTACCATGATTTAGCTGTAATACGGATATCTACCAAATGTTTCCTTTTTCTGATAAATTGCCTAGCTTCCTTCCAAAATGCAGAAGAGTCACGAGTGCTACTAACAAGTTTATCAATTTTGACGCGAGCATAAGATTTCTTTTTCTCCTTTAACAGTGTAACGTAAACATTCCGTGAGCTCGCATAAATGTGTCTGTCTGCCGGGTCATGAGTTGCTCTATAACGTCTAAGGAGTTCTCTAACTTCCTTTTTGGAATCGGAACACTCAGAATCGAACCATGCAGCTTTGTATTCTTGTTTATGAGGACCATTATAAAATCTTTTCCTCATACTTTCACTTGCAGACAAAAGGCAGCCCGCAAACGTGTTCAAAGCCGCGTCAACATCACTGTCGATCTCCGACATCGCTCTCTCCAGCTGCTCAGCTGTATTGTCTGATGTTAAATTATCAATAAAGGTGTCCACTTTGTCCCTGTCCCACAATATTTTCTCTGACCACGCAACTCGCTCACCGTGCGATTCATGACCATGTTCGTCTCCAGTCTTAGAAGTAAGTATAATAGGCATATGTCGGGATTCAATTCGCTCGCCAATTTTGAATGAGCACACAAAATTAGAGGACAACAGATCGTTCGACAAAATAAAATAATCAATAACACTAGTTCCATTTTTAGAGATATATGTGAAAGTACTTTCTGATGGCAGCGCTACGCATCCGTTCACAATAGAACAATGAAACATAGTACATAGTTCAATGAGTTGCTCACCAAAAAGGTTGGTAGTATGATCTGCTGACACCCTGGGAAACATAGTCTGAACTGATTTTTGCAGTGCGAGATCCGTGTCAAAGTCATCAAGATCATGGCCGTTCAGCTCTGAAGTTCGTGCATTAAAGTCACCACAAATAACAAGACTGTAGTCATCTGAACTAAGATCCAGGATACATTGTTCAAGAACTTCTATTCCAACCCCGTGTTCAGCCGTGTTCCAGTACGATGAACCTTGAGGGTGTATGTATGTACAGAGGAAAATTAAGTCTCTCTCTGTGTTACAAAACTCTTTGGAAATGTGAAACGCTAACATGCTATCATACTCAACGTTTAGCTTTTCAACGTACTGCATAACTGTTTTACGTACAAACACTGTGACACCCCCCGAACAACGGCCAAACTGGCCCAGCCTCTTAGCATTGCAATTGAAAATGTTAAAATCGCTAAACGCTTGAGAATTAAAATCATATTGTAAGAAGGTCTCTGTTAAACACATAATGTCGAAGGTTTGTATAAAAGTGCTAAAATCTGGTGAGTTTAGTTTGGCCAAGAGCCCCTCCACATTCCAAGCTCCAAATCTCCACTCTTGACGTTTGTGCTGCGAAGCTCGGCCTGTATCCTATGCTTGATCATCGAGCTCACCAGCAACACCACTCCCACCGAACTCCGCACATCGTCTGCCGCCGTTTCTTCCCGCACCATGCCTGCCGCCAACAGCGCCACGTCCCCCACCCCCACGACTGCCTCTTCCCCTGCCGCTGCCGTTTGACTTCTCATTCGTTGTCTTCTGTCGTACGCCAACATCAACGTCTTCGTTCTCTGCATTTAAAGGGCTGTAAACATGTTGATCATCCCTGCCGCTAGTACTGCTCTCATTCTGCACTGACCTGCTGCGCATATTGTTTCTTGCTTGTTGACGCGTTCTCGGGGGACTGGGGGACCAGGCGCCGTGGCGCCGGACAACCGCATCCGCAGTCTTCGACACCACCGCGGAGTAGAGTCGAGTTGTAGCTCTGCTGCTACCGGAGTCCGTCTGCAAATTGGCAGGTTTTCTTTTCAGAGACGGTTGTCTCTGACTCTGAATCACCGTATCGGATTCAGCGTTGTAATCCCACCTTACGCCGTTGAGGTACAAGTGGTCGTGGACCATGGTAACTGTTTTCTTCATGCGTTTGGCGTCGCTCACTTTGTCCTTGAGTTGACCACGCAACTGGCGTCTCGCTTCCCTCACTCGCTTTGTGTAGTCCTCCGAAACTGATGTAATGCAGGTTTTTTTGAAGTTCTTCTTATGTTGCAGAATGAGCAACTTATCTTTGTAAAAGGTACAGCAAGCGATGATGGGTCTCGGAGATGTTTGTGTATTTAATCTGTGAACTCGGTCGAATGGAATGTCATGATGAAGATCCATCTCCTCCTTTAACAACTTCTTGACTCGTTCTTCACAGTCCCAACTACTGTTTTCTGTCCCGCACTCCGGTACGTTGAAAAATATCACGTTGTTTCGGCGAGTCCGCCCCTCCAGGTCCTCTAGTTTAGACTCTGCGTCTTTTAGCCGTCCACTCAGAACTTCGTTTTCTACATGTAGTTTGACATTTTGATCCTCTAGATCAGTCAACCTGGTTTTGACTGCTCGATTGTCCGCCTTCACATCTGTAATGTCAGACTTAATATCACGTAGCATGGTCATGACGTCTAACAAAGAAGGAGAGCTGGCACTGGACTGTGATCTCGATGATTGCAACATCTGTGTGATTGACTTCTGCGTTGTTGTCCTTGGTGTATGGTCTCCGTTGGTCTTGGTCATCTCCTGTTCGTCGGCTGTTGCATCACTTTGTGATTTGTTCATTGCGATCATGGGTCCAGGGTTGACTTCCACGTCGCCACAACACAGAAAGTAGGTAACGACGAAAACGAACAATCCTATCCTATCCTGTCCCATAACCCGAAGGTCGTAGGGGCACCACAGATGATCGCTTAACCAGCATACTCCATCTTTCTCTGTCCTCAGCAGCCCTCATGGCTTCGCTCAGTGTCAAACCAGTCCATTCTCGAATGTTGTCCTCCCACCTCTTTTTCGGTCTCCCCCTTCTTCTACCTCCTTGCACTGTGCCTTGCAGAATGGTCTTTGCAAGGCCTGATGATCTGGTGACGTGGCCATACCATCGGAGTTTCCGTTTCTTCACCACTGTGAGCAGGTCATCGTGTTGTCCAATGGCTTGTGTGATGGTCTGTCGGACTTCAACGTTGGTGATGTGTTGGGTATAGGAAATGCACAGAAGTCTTCTGTAGCACCTCATCTCCATGCTTTGTATTCTTCGTTGGAGATCTGCTGTGAGGGTCCATGCTTCGCAAGCATATAGGAAGATGGAGATGACCAGAGATCGCAGCAGTCTTACTTTGGAATGTAGACTGATGGTTCTGTCTTTCCAAATGGGCTTCAACCTTGTCAGGGCAGCAGTTGTTTGTGCGATCCTGGAGAGGACTTCCTGTCGAGACCCATTGTCTGACACAATGGCTCCTAAATATTTGAAGCTGTGCACTGTGTTGAGGGATTGGCCTTGTACTTTGATGTCCGTGTTGATGCCATTGGTGTTGTTGGTCATCATTTTGGTCTTCTCTGCACTTATTTCCATTCCATAAGCTCTGGAGGTGGTGTCAAGCCTCTGTACAAGCTGTTCAAGTTCTTGTTCCTCTCCAGCCAATCCATCAATATCATCCGCAAAACGAAGATTGGAGATTGCTCTGCCCCCTATGCTGACTGTGCCTTCGTGATCTGCAAGAGCATCTGACATGATGCGCTCTAGGAAGATGTTGAAGAGTGTTGGAGAGAGTAGGCATCCTTGACGCACACCGATTGTTGTTCTGAACCAGTTCCCGATGACGCTGTTATGGAGGACTGCACTGGTAGCCTTGTCATACAGGCTTTTGATGACTTCTATGATTTTAGGGCTGATGTTGTACACTTTCATGGTTGCCCATAGAGCTGCATGCCAGACTCGGTCAAATGCCTTCTTGAAGTCTATGAACACATGATATAGATGTTGTTGGTGCTGTAGGTATTTCTCACAGATTATTCTGAGGTTGAAAATCTGTTCAGTGGTACTTCGCCCTGCCATGAATCCTGCTTGTTCTTCAGCTATGATTTGTTCAGCTTGTGGTTTCAACCTGTTGAGTATTATTTTCAGGAGGACCTTGCTGGGATGGCTGATGAGGCTGATGGTGCGGTAATTTTCACACTCCTGAAGGTTACCTTTTTTAGGAAGAGTGATGACAAGCGACTGGGTCCATGGTGTAGGCCATTCCCCACTCTGCCAGATCTTGTTACAGATAGTGGTGAGAGCATCAGTCATCGCTTCTCCTCCTGCTTGTAGCAGTTCCGCTGGTATGTTGTCCACTCCCGCTGACTTCCCTTTCTTCAGCGATTGCACTGCTGCCTCAACTTCTTCCCGGAGAATTGGGAGGATTTCTTCTTCTTCTCTGCTCTCGGGACATGCTAGAACTGATGGGTCTCCATTTGGTGTATGGTTGTAAAGGTCAGAGCAGTACTCTGTCCATCTGTCCAAGACTTCTTGTTCTTCTGTAAGGCAAATGCCAGACTTGCTTTGGATAGTGGAGACTTTGGGCTGTTTAACACTTGTCAGCCGCTTCACAGTCTGGTAGGCCTTCTTGCTGTTGTTCTTGTTCAGATTGTTCTCTATTTCCTGGCATTGATCTTCTATCCAGTTCTCCTTTGCTGTGCGCATGCCTTTTCGGATGTCATTGTTGATTTTTCGGTAGACATCAGCTCCCTGTGAGGTGTTCTTTTTCTTTTTTAACTCTCTTCGTTTATCACACAGATCCAAAAGTTCAGGTGTGATCCACGGCTTCTTCTTTGGTCGGTGCTTGCCAAGGATCTCAGTGGCGGCATCTGTTACAGCTGAGTTGAAGGTATTGGTCATGGTGTTGACATCTACTTCGCCTGCCCCCAAAATAAGCAGTGGTGCAAATTTCCCTCCAATTGTGGCCTGAAATATTTTTGCCACCTCCGGGTCTTGCAGTTTGTCCAGGTCGAACTTCAGCCTAGTGCACTTTGCTGTATTTACTCTCTTCAAATGGAGCCGGAAAGACATCATCACGAGATCGTGGTCACTTCCAATGTCTGCTCCTGGAAAAGTGCGTGTCCTGCCAATGTTGATGCTTGATCTGAAGCGTTTCTTGACCATGATGTAGTCGATCTGGTTGTGATGTTCCCCGCCGGGACTGTGCCATGTCCATCGTCTGGATTTTTTGTGGAGACCAAGCGTGTTTGCCAGTACCAGATTGTTGTATCTGGCAAACTCCAATAGCCTCAGACCCCTGTCATTAAAACGAACAATACACACTGCCAATTGGTCTTCACAGCTATAACTTGTTTTCTCATTGTCCTTGCAGTATTTGCACGCTGTAGCATGAAGTGGCAGAAAGTATTCACAAATAGGCCACATGACGCCCTAAAGTCAAGGTTGTGTGATGGCATTTTCCACTCTCGCACTCCACCCCCTCACACTCCACCACAGGTAAACAGCACGCAATGTAAATAATAGGTGAGTAATGGTCAAAACACTCGGCAACGTAATGCCGCACCCTGTGTTGAGAGTCAGAGGTCGCTTACAATAATGTCAGCCACACTGTAGATTGTTCTAACCTATAAAGGGTACAGTGAAAGCCCCAGTTGAAAACCTGTCTTGCCTTTGTAGGCATGACAAATTAACTGCGGCAACAGTTCCCCCCCGTTGGAGTGCCGGGGGTTTCAGTATAAATAGTATCCCCACTTTCTGGAAATTTAGTGCTTTAAATTCCCACTGTCGCTGTCTTCCTCATTTGCTCTTTCCCATTCCCGATCTGTCCTACCACTCTGCTATACTATCTTCTTCTTCGCTAGATCAATGACCTACCTTTTTTCTTGAAAACTCTTCCTGGACAAGACTCCTTGTTTGTGTATGAGGTCTGTTGGATCAGCTTGGGAATGTTGGACGCTTTCTGCCGGGTGGTCACTAGGGCTTCCTATGAATGTACTATTTAGCACTATAGGCATTTTATATGTATGTTTTTTGTTGATGATTTATAATGATGTTTGTATTCTATTTTGTTTTTGTAATCGGGGAGTGCGCGTAGTTGAGGTCAACCCTCAGCCGTCCCTCGCGTGGGATGTCTTTATTGTAAAGTGACTGGCCGGTGGAGGGCATTCAATTTTCCCACTGGGGTTGTTTCAACAGATCTTTTATGCGGATCGGGGGTTGTCCGGTCCTGATTTGGCTCGGAGGAGTCCGCTGGACCTAAAGCAATAATAAATCAATCAATCAATCAATCAATGTCAGCCAATCAGCGACAAGAATACTTGTCTATCAGGGTTCACTGCCGAAATTCAAAATCTTCCTTCAATTTATATGTGAAACGTTATTTATCAATTATCTCACGTTCTAAAGAAGATCAAATCAAAATTCAAATTCCATCTCAATCACCGCATCTTCTTTATCCTGCCTGCCAAATATTATAGTTGACAATGTCTTCTTTCTTTCTGAAATTTACATCCAACTGCCACACACAACAAAACACGTCTTCTCTCACCAGCTGTCAGCCAAGAAGTGTCCTGCAAGGAGGTAGAAGAAAATGGAGACCGAAAAAGAGGTGGGAGGACAACATTCGAGAATGGACTTGTTTGACACTGTGTTACACTCATTCGATGTTGGTGTTTTTCTATCAGTATTTGATTCAGCCCCGATGCTTGAATTCCTGATAGGTGTGTAACTCAGATTCGTTTATCCACGCAACCCGTTCAATCAGCATACAAGTCACAGAGTCGACGTATGAAGTTTTCCACTTTTATTCAGCACACATCAACAACTGCATACAATCGCCTTTTCACTCTCAACTTTTTACTTTCCAACTCACTATCAACAACAACCTTTTTTTGAAACAGTGCGGCACTTATATAGTCTCTTCATACTCCCGAACAATTTAGAACACGGTAGAATGACGCACTACAACCAATCAAATAAAACTTCGTCATCACCGACATACGTCATACAACATTCTTTCTGTCCAAGAATGTTCTCAAATATCCCGAAACTTCGATCGATAATAAACAAGCAGATCTAGAGAATTCTCCAATAATATCGACTAACGAAAATTATCAACGTTATACAAAGCTTCTTCCAACAACAATGCAAACTCAAATCAAAGGTAAATAAACTCTATTATTGAATACTTTGCAAAGCGAAACGATTAGATCTATCGTGCGCGTTTCAGACATACTATCCTTCGCGTTTCAACGTAACACACTGATCGAAACAATCAGGGTTGCTGAGGAAAAGATGGAGTACGCTGGTTAAACGATCATCTGTGGTGCCCCTACGACCTCCGAGTTACGGGATAGGATAGGATAGGATAAAGTCGAGTCAAAACAGCGTCAAGAAAATTAACACTTTTAAAAACGCTTGTTTTTCGGCTATGTGTGTTTGAATGTTTGGAAATACATTTAAATGGCGTGCCATCTTGTTCTCTCTCTCTCTGTGTGTGTGTGTGTGTGTGTGTGTGTGTGTGTGTGTGTGGGTGTGGGTGTGGAGGAGACTAGGGAAAGGTAGATGGGGGTGGTGTGTGTGTGTGTATTTATATGAGTGTGTTTATGAGAGTGCATGATTATTATAGAGAGAGACAGAGAGAAATATAAAGAGAGAAAGTGTGTGCGGGTGTGTGTGTGTGTCGGTGTGTGTGTGTGTGCGTGTGTGTGTCTGCGTGTGTGTGTGTGCGCTCGCGTTTGCACGAACTGGAAGGTGCTGGGATTTACGGAAAGAAAATCTAAGAAACAATGAAGAGCAGGAAATGGCGGTAATTATCAGTGTTAAAATGAGTGATCGTACATTACGACATAAACCGGATTTCCTCTGCGGGATGACAAACTTAGACACTGATGGTTTAATTCATTTATTCTCCCTATGACATCCATTGCACAACATAAAGCTAATTACATCCACATAAAATAAGCTTTAAAAAATAGAAATTATATTTTAATACAAAGAAATAGAAAGAAAGGAACACGTTGAAGAAGAAGAAGAAGAAGAAGAAGAAGAAGAAGAAGAAGAAGAAGAAGAAGACGTAATATAATCTTTATTTTGGTCACCTTGGATGTAAAAGTGAACGACAGGGAAAGAACGAAAATGGAGAACTACTTTGAAAGAAACCAGCAACAAACAAAGAAGAAGGAAAGTAAAAAAAAAAAGGAAGAACTGAAGAAGGAAAGAAGCAAAAAGTATTTAAAGAAAAAAAAAGAAACAGGACTTTATCTTTATTTTAAGAATTGACAAACAGAAAGTATACCAGCATCTCAGTGTGATTAGAAAGATATAATCGCTCCCTGTTTGAACTATATCCCATTGAATCTGCGGACTCCAGGGCTACAGCACAACAAAAACAACAACATTAGGCGCTGCTAAATGATGCTGGTTGGTTAATAGAACCAAAACCTCCATTCCGGGATTCGGGACGCACAAGAAATTTGCTTAAAATGTCTCACTTTGACCATGTCCTCTCAACAGATCCTTTTATTTTTAACATTCGCAATGAGTGCTGCCCCACTGGAAGAAACAAGCTTACAACAAAAAAGAACTCTTTCGGAAGTATAGTTATTTTTTAAATGAATAAATTCCGTAGTTTGTGTGCCTATTAATAGCAACATTATTGAGATAAAAATAGCAGCTACTAAAGCCGATAAGAGACAGAACTCGTTTTTTTTAAATTGCTCATAAGGTTGTTTGTTTAAGGTTGATAAAATAGACCCTACCCTATTGTCACAATAGGCTATTTAGACCCTGCACTACGCTTCACGCCTTAAATAGTTCAGCCTGTTGTAGCATTTGTAAATTAAAGTCGCTGCCTAGAAGACGACACAAGTCAGGCCTGTGCTAAGCATGTGAAAGCTAACTCTTGCTAGTTTAGGCAGTGACCTCATCCTGCTGACGTATAGCCACCACCCCCACACCCCACCCCGCTAGGAGGCGCTCAGATCTCACGAGATTTTTGCGGGCTTTCGGCTGACCACAAGGATAGGTCGTCATTCTTTGTCCGAACCTCACACGAGAAGGAGCTACGCTCTGAAAGATCTCTCTAGCTGAAGACTAAGCAGGTGACAGGTGAAATTCAATTCATCACAGTATAGCCACAACCTGACATTGGAACTCAAGTTATATTTTATTGAACTCCTTCTCACTGTGGATTTATTTCAATGATTGGGCTGAGCTGATCGAATTGCTAAAAGGGGAGCAGCAATGTTAATCCCATCTTATCCTATCCTATCCCGTAACTCGAAATTCGTTGGGGCACCACAGATGGTCGTTTAACCAGCGTACTCCATCTTCATCATGGCTTCGCTCAGTGTCAAGCCAGTCCATTCTCGAATGTTGTCCTCTCTTTTCTTTGTCTGTCTTCCTCTTCTTCTGCCTCCTTGCACCATGCCTTGCAGGACGGTCTTTGCAAGCCCTCATGCTCTGGTGACGTGGTAATGCGTTATCACTCCAAATACGTATGTCTTCTAAGGAATTACAACGATTAGTTGAAAGTAATATAAAGAAATCGTTTGACTTTAATAAACAATTTGAAAAGCACTGTGGAGTATGCAGATCAGTTATGACAATGGCTTACAGAAAATTTTTGAATTCTATAAGAACTAAATATTCCAGCAATGTTAATTGTTTACGCAATCACATTATATCTCTGAGTCATGTCGTATTCGATTGCAACTGTATACGTAATTGTCTGCCTGTAAGTTTTCAATCCTTAACTTCTAGGTACAACATTAGCTTTGAGTTATGTATTGATTTAGCAAAGGCATTAATTATTGTTTTGCTGAACAATTTCTCTGAAACAGTTTGATTGTAAAGGTGTGTGTATGTTTAGTTTTATTGTCTTGTCATTTCGATGGAAAAGACATACAAATAAATAAATAAACGAAAGCCAATGCATAAAAGGCAGAATTCATAGAAAATTAAGATTACACAATATTAGGGACCACAAAAAAGAAATAATTTAAAAAATTTAATAAAGTACAATAATAAAATTTAAAAAATATAAAACAAATATTTTTTTAAAAATACCATTTTTGGGGACGGCATGTTTTTAATCAATAAGGCGTAATAACTCTACCTTGCCTGAAATATCCTTTCATCGGTTGATTATAGACAAATAAAACTACCCTTTCAAATCACGTTACAAGTTTGTCTGCTTGTTTGCTATTATATTCACTATTATTTCGGAGTAATCTACTCTTTGGAGATCACGTTCCAAAAGAAGAAGAATAAAAAGAAGCATGACGAGCAAGAGGAGATGGGGAAAAACCAAAGCTGAAGAAGGAGAATGGGGTATATACAGTATACCACATTAGAAGTAGAATTAAGAAGAACAAAAGGACAAGATGAAGAAAGAGGACATTACATTACATGATTATTGCTTTAGGTCCAGCGGACTAAGAAAGAGGATGGAGATGGGAGGTTGTGCAGAGGAAGAGCAAGAGCAATGGGGAGGAGAAACAAAAAGAAACAGAAACAAACTCGAAGAAGAAGAAGATGACCACAATCCGAATTTTTAAAAATAAAAATAGAGACAGAATCAGACGGAGATTAGGGGCTTCAGACAGGTTTTTTTTAAAAGCATCTACAAAAGCCTAAAGGCCATGCAGCCACATTTTAACATAACCCACACTTAAATTGCCAACATCAAGTCCCCTTTAAGGAACATCTGACAGGCTGATTTCAATCGGAAGTCAAAATTAATGCAGACGCCTGTGCAGACACCTCAACGTTAATACCGCAATGCACGTCTCACTTTTCGATCCAAAGGAGAAGCATGCTACAATGCTTATTGATGGGTAAGCTTTCTACAACCAGCGTTTGAAAAACACTGAAGAGGCCGATCATCCAGTTGCTCCTGGTTTTGAGACGAATTTCAACATTCAATAGTTTATATGTGTGCTCTCGCCCTTCTATCTTCCTTATAGAGAATATGCCGATAGGTTTTGTATTGGGGAGTCTTTAGCTTTATTTCGGGTGTCAGAACTGCACAAAGGACTCGTGTTAACACAACGGTCAAGTCATAAAATTAACTGGACTGCAATTTGGTAACCATTTCTACATTGACAAGTGTTTATTTTAATTTTAATTAACTGACCAAGCATGGGCAATTCCACGCATTTACACCAACAAAACCTCCCAAAATATTGAATAAATATTTAAAGGAACAAACAAACACATAAGCGTAATAATAAGTAAAAAAAAAAATCTCACTAGTTATCCCCAAAAGAGCAAGTCGATCCTGTTTAGTTTTAGAGAGTACGCTGATTGTTTGGGCATCTTAAAAACAAGACATTCATACACCTTACTTTTGCTGGCAAACCATGCCAGCTTGGGCAATCCTTAAAGACTAAAAGGTAAAGGTAAAGGTAGTCCCATAGCCTTGTGGCCGTAGGGGAGCGTGATGTTGGAGATCACACTTATCTTGGGCCAGCGTAATGAGGGTGATGCCCATCTCTCTCCCTCGCTGCTTTACCTTCCCCACCCTCAAGAGAGTAGGTACTCAATCACAGTTGAGTCAACTGGGGGCGTTGTTATTTGTCGCTTCACGCCTTAGCGGTCACCCATCCAAGTGCTAACCGCACCGGACGGTGCTTCACTTTCGACACAGTAGCGAGTGCTCCAACCACTGCACTATCCGACACCCCAATCCTTAAAGACTAGACACCTTAATCTAGCGGTGTAGAGAATGTGAATTTTCCGGTTCCTAATAAATATGTCTATTTTTAGAATGTGAGTTATATTTTTGAATATCTTGTGTTATTATTTTAATTGGCTAAAATTGTTGAACCAATGCAATAATGATTAGCTGGCAGTCAGGGCAATTGGAATTACTTGATTTGTGTGCTCCAAGGTGTAGAGTCATTGTGTCAGGACAGGAAAACAAAGATAAAGAAAGAAAATAAGAACAGATTATTGTGAAAGGTGAAGAGGTAGAAAGCACTGAGAACTTATCAGGTTGTGTAGGTTCGGTGGGACTTTCTCTCTGAAAGTGGATGTATGTTGTGCTGTAAAGATTACAGGTATTTATGTTTTTCATGATTGTGAAATGTTGGAGAGGTATATTTTTGCCTTGGATTTATTGTGTTGAGAGGTGGTGAGCTGTTGTCCACTAAGATGGAATATAATTTCCATTGATGTAATAATATTGTTAATTACATGGGGCTATAATTATAGAGTAGTAGATAATGCAATATGAATGGAAGGCGTGAGCATGTTGATAGTAATTTTTATTTATGAAATAATTATACCTGAATGTGGATAACATTGTAGGAGAAGGAAAGAAACGATCACATATGGAATGGAATTGGAAAAGTGAAGAAACTAAAAGAGGTGAGCAAGGATGAAACAAAGAAGAACAATATGATTATAAAAGCCAGAGCATTAACATGTGTATATATGTTGTTGTAGCTGCCCATGGGAAGCTGGTGTAAGCTTCAAACACTTGGACACACGGCGTTGTCTGGGACAACGGAGAAAGGGCGAACCGGGGAACATCGGCGGTCGGCCGTGCCTCTTGTACCTGACCAAGACGCATTTTCTTCCTCAGACAAATAGGACAGGCGAGCCCATCTGCCTGTTTACAATAATCACTGCTCGTTCATCAGCCTGTCTACATCGTCACTGTTCGTCCAACTTCCTGTCTACATCATCACTGTTCGTCCAACTTCCTGTCTACATCATCACTGTTCGACCAACTTCCTGTCTACACGACTCTGTAGCTCGGCTTAGCCTTCATGGGCCCACGCTTCCTCTAGTCATTGTAACACGTGTTTGTGCTTATTTTGGCTTGGGACAAGCGATTCCCGGCCGATTGAGTTCTACAGACATTTAGACTGGTCAGTGAAGTGTCAGAAGATTAGTGTAAAAAGATTGGTGTAAAAAAGATTGGCGTGAAAGATTGCTGTAAAATAGTGTGGTTTACTTATATAAAGTATTGAGAACGTGGAAAGTAAATTTATGTTGCTGTTTACCTGTGTTAGTGAGAATCTGTGAATTTGTGGGTGTGGTAGTTAACAGAAAGACTTGCAAGCACACTTATTTTTGATCTAGGAGTCAATTATATTTTACATTCACTTAGCTATTATAAACAGGCACCCATCCAAATATCCATACGGTTCAAGCGGACAAGCAATTTCTCTCTGGGCAAGTCCTAAAGACTACATACACCTTAATCTTGTGGGCAAGCCGTATCTGTTTGAACAAGTTTTAGAGATTAGATACACCATTGTCTAGCGGGCAAGCCGAATTTGTTTGAGCAAGACTTAGAGACTAGATATATCCCCAATAGCCAGGCAGAACATTGAGGTTTAACATCTACACCCACCATTGGTGATATGGCAGAGGGGGGAAAACCATCCCAGGGAAAGAGGGGTAGGGACCTGAATCAACACTGAATCACCAAAGCAATCATACTGCTAAGATGGACAGTGAAAATGGCCACATTTTATATCGCCCACCACGGGATTCGAACCTGTGTCATTGGTGTGCCAGGCAAACGCTCTACCACTTGAGCTAGTGCATGTCGCATACAGTAAAGTTGTTGTGTCAAGGCTTTCTAAGTGCGTGAGAAATGTCAACTATGATTGTAAACACAGTAGTATGCACTATAAACTCTGATTAGCACGCATGCGTGCATTAAAAGAAGGATATACGGATTGGTTTCTCCTGTATGTAGGACAGACAGTATTCATTCACAATTGGCTTGGTAAATGCTTTTTTTATTTTATCCCACATTCTCTTTTTTCTCTCTTTCTAGCTTTTTCTATTTTTCTGTATATATTGGTTTTAAAAGTGATGTACAGGCGAGGTTAAACCTAATTTTAAAAAAGCTCCTATTTATGAGAAAAGTAACATGTTTACAGATTGACGGGGGTCAACTGTCTGTTTATTATCTCTAGCTACGGCGGTGGGGCAGGCAGGCAGAGACGCCCCATAAAGTTTTTATTGGGGTAGGGATCTGCCCTGAATGCCTGATAGCCCTAACTACGTGAGCAGCCTACATCACAGGCGTTGCACAATAAAAAGTCATGGAACTCCCTACAGTAAAAATGGCAAAAACGAACCACTAATCCGGGAGTTGTCTTTCTGTTGCTTGAGCTATTTATTAGCTTTGTTTGGCATGCGATGACCTCAATAAAAGTTCTAACGCGAATTACCACGCTAAAAGAATTCGGGCTTTCGTCCGGTGTTTGTAAAAGTAGAAATTTAAGAGAGGAAAAGGAGGCGGGAGAGTGGAGATTGAGGAGTGGGAAGGGGGCAAATCACGCGACCAGAAAGTGCAAGCAAATCTTCAATTTCTCTAACTACGGCTAGTGTAGGGCGTATGCCTCAGCAGACTCAAGCAACGCTGTGTAGAAAATAATAAGAGAAAGAAAAGAAGAAGCTGTGGGTCGCCTGCAGCATCAGGGAAAACAGATTGCTCATGCTTCGCAACACTAAGCACAGAAGCTGACGAATGGGATTTAGTACTCCAGACGCCAACCATGGATAATGGTGTTTTTTGCACTCAAAAGGAAAACAAAGAAAACTACTGACGTGAGAAAAAACCCTACTGACATGAGCGTCTTGTTCAGTCCTTCGAGTAGAACTCAGTTGAGTTGGTCTATGGCGTCACATATGATGCAAAAGCTTAAAGCGAGTACGCCACATGGTCGAATTAGCTTACATCGTGACTTCAACACACACACAACTGTGTTTGAGGTTGATCTTTTGAGGCCAGCGCGGCTTCCGCTGCCCTTTTAACGGCAAAGCGATTATTCAAGAATATTCCATTTATACAAAAAAGACATCGGGAACAGAAGGGT
>CM072513.1:37790839-37793936 GCA_036898135.1 Oncomelania hupensis
TTAATGGGTACATCCCTTGACTAACAATCAGAGGAAGAAGCCGCGTTAAGTGGTGGATGCTAATGCTTATCTAGGCTGAAGAGAAAGTGGGTCTGGGAGAACTTGAAAACACTGTTTTGCATTTGAGAATTGCATTAAAAGAGTAACTTAAATTGACAAAAGGAAGAAGAAGAAGAAGAAGAAGAAGAAGAGGATAGCGGGTGGTTGTTGTAGTGATGATGGTGGTGGTAGTAGTGGTTGTGATAATGATGAAAAGGAGGAGAAGAAAGAGAATGAGGCCGAGGACGTATGCTGAGTTTCATCGTTGAGATCAACTCAGTCTATGGGGCCTTGGTTGCTTTTCGACAAAACTTACTACAAAAAGAGAAGAAGAAGAAGAAGAAGAAGAAGAAGAAGAAGAAGAAGAAGAAGAAGGAGAGAGAGAGAGAGAGAGAGAGAGAGGGAGAGAGAGAGAGACCACCAGGTAGAGGATCTGAGTATGGTCACAGACCATTAGAGTAGACATCATAAGCATCATCATATTAGAGTCAAGGGAGCGACACATGTAAATGTGGTCTTATGCACAAGGTTTGTAGGAGAATGAATACTCTATAAATTATGCTAATACTCCACGCATTATGAGAAATGTGAGTACAAATAACTAAGAGTGGGTACAAAGACATCAGACACAAAGAGACAATTTGATATTACACAGAAATAATGGCAAGATGAAAGAAAGAAATAATAGAGATTGTGTTCATATAATGGTACTAAGGCCGAAGTGTAACAAAAAATAAGAGAAGGGGATTTGGGGTGGAGTGAAGGGTGGGGGTGGAAGGCAAGTTTTAATTATTCAACAGACAGATATAAAAGCTGAGGCGCAGAGCATACAAAAGAAACCGGGCTAAGATGTTGTGACAAGAAATCATCAGGCTGAAGACAAGAAGAAGGCTTCGCTGCTGATGCTGAAAAGCCAGCGAGCCGATAATGACTAGGCGTTTATCTAGCCCCATCCCATCAGCAAACACTGTCGACACTGGCCATAGCTTCTTTGTCAGCGCCGGACAATAGGTCACCGCAGAGGACGCTGGCCAATTCCCCTAGCGGCGACGTGGGCTGATAACCCTTGAGTGATGGCCTTCCAACGTCAAACCTTGGTGCAGGCAACCACTACCAATTTTGGGATAGGGAAGACGATTTAGCCCTGCTGCTGATAGTCAGTCATCAAGAGGTCCCTACACTGAATTGGGATCAGTCCGATGTTCCTCCAGGTCCATGTTTCCCCCACCCCGTCCTCCTAAAAACACCCAGGTTTATGTTCCCTCAAGGCCTTTCACGCCTATATTTATCCCAGTTCTCTGTTACCTCAGATCTAAAAACATTTACGTTCCCTTAGATCTGTCACACACATTTGAGGGAGAACATAGAGGCAAGGCCTGGGTGGGAATATAAACCTAGGGACTATAGTCTTAGGAAAGCTGCGATCTGGGGGAATATAGACCTGAGGAGCACACAGATCTGGGAGAACATAAACTTGATAAACCTGGAGGGTACTGACGGGCAGGAAATATAGGCCTACTGCCCGCGGAATTCAGTTTTTTGTTGTATCTGTTGTCTCGGAGCTGAGTACCGCCACCAGTTTCTGAAGAGATGAGTCGGCAGAGATAATACAACCTACAGATAGTTTTCCTGAGGTCTCCTTGAGAAAAATGTGGAATATAGATACCCCTTTTGCTGTCAAAACCTTCAGTTGTCACATTGCCGTCTGTATTAACACTATACTTAGACTTTGGGAGGAGTGAGTGAGATGAGCAGCTACAGAAATGCATAATCTTCAGGAGGCATTTCGGTCAAATTCATTTTAAATGAAACAGACATAGGAAGAAGCAAGTAAAAGATTTACTATTTCTTTCAAAAAGATCGACTCAGAAACCTGCTGCCACAGTACATGTACTGCAGTATAAGGGTAAATCTGCAGCCTACAATTAGTCTCCTTAAAAGTCCCTACGATTAAATTCATTCAACGTCGTCGGGGGAGGAAGTGGGTAGGTGGAGGGGGGAGGGAGGGTAAAAGTGGCTGATACACTAATGCCGTCAAAACCTTCTGTTGCAACAATGCCCACTGTGGACTACCAGGTCCATACAGCGTAGCTTATTCCAGAGGAGGCCTTCTTACTCTCTCTTGTCTAAGCAGACGGAATAGTCAGTAGGAGGCGAGATAGGGAGAAGGTTTCGTCTAGTGCTACAGGGCAGGGAGGGAGATATGGAGATAGTCAGTTGCTCTTTAATTCACACTGCGTCGCTGAGACTAACAGAGGCTTAACGTTTGCCTGTAGTTGGGTTGGAACTCCTGACGAAGCGTGCTAGCGAAATACAGAGAATCATTTAATCTGCTTTGTTTTACCTCCGTCAGCTTTTTTCTGTTATTTGTCTTTCTGTATTGTACTTGTAGAGAGGAACTCGGCGAGTCTCAACTACGCTGGGTGCGTTGACTGTAGTATTTAGCTTTATGGCGGATGGAAAGGCTCATTCACTCGATACAAAGACACTATGCAAAACATCGTGTCTTTTGCCCATCGATACTATCGATACTTTCGCATCGAGCAGTTTCAACGGGCATTTTAACTGAGGCGGACGGAAAGGTTCACTCACTCGATGCAAAGACACGACGCTTTTGCCCAAATAAGTTCCGAGCAGTTTGAACGCGCACTTCCGAGCAAAGCGAAGTGCTGGTGGAAAAACACATGGAACGGAAATATGCATGAACACAAAACCTTGCAGGGGAAAAATGCCTTAACACAAAACCTTACAATAGATTTTTTGACATTTACGTTTAGCAAGGTCTTGTAATATAGGCCCTTCCTACTCCCTCCTCTTTCAGCCAAGTTGTGGTCCTGATTTCGTGATCCTGATTCGGCTCTTTGCAGTCCGCTGGACCCCGTAAGCAATGAATAACTAACTAACTTCTTCTCTCATCGATCATTAGCATTGCCTGCTCAGCCATTCTCGATCTCCGTGAAAATTCCGATTCCACTTTTGTACGACTTCCAGTCACAGTTGTCGGCTAAAGTCGGAAGTGCGCATTCAAACTACTCGTTGAAACTGCACGATCTCTTCG